>OY998138.1:8659990-9186002 GCA_963921915.1 Hyposoter dolosus
TGGTGTTCTTTATCCCATCGAATTTTCCCTCATCCTTGTAGCGGCCATGAGAGTTGCGTGAAGGCCATTTTCAAAATCTCATAAAAAACTTTTTTTTTCAACTCTTATTCGCAACGATCTCGTTATCGAATTAAAAACAAAAAGATTTAAAAAAATTACAGCGAATACCACGCAAATTAAATATTCGTGGATGTCAATTTTGCCGTGATGAAGCAACGAGTCCGCGAAGTTGACTCACTACTTGTCAATAAATCGGAACTGTTGCTTTTATCGTAATTTTTTCATTTCCTGGTAGAATTCTTTGCGACGTAACAAATTTTGAAGTTCCAGTGTTTTTTCTGCACGGAATTTCTTTGAAATGATTCGAAGTTACCAGCTGCAATGTTACGGATGCAAATATTGTAGGTGGACATCGCCGAGAGCGGAATGTTGACCAACGTGAAGGTTCCAGCAGGTGAAGCTCGTTTTTCCCTCAAGAAAATGAATATTGGTATAAACAATTTCTCGAAGTTTCTACCAAAGAGTACTTTCCACTCACTTTTAATTAACCTGGATATGGAGGAAAAAATCCCTTTGACGAATGTCGTAAATTTTCATACACGCTATTCGGAATCGAGAAGTAAACTCTGAATTAAAAAAAAAAAAAGTTAATACTTTGAGATCGCATTCGGTTTTAAAAAATTTGAAGTAGTTTGACGTTAATTGGAAAGAAAAAAATACAGGAAAAAGCTCACCCAGTTTATAGAAATGTTCATGAAAAGTAGAACATGGGTCTGAGAGACCCATGAGTTTCACCGGAAGCTCGGAAACATCTCAGCAAGGCCTTTTGCTCCATTAATTACGATTTGTGGATTTAAAACCATGCGGAGCTGCCCTGCTGCTGGGAGTGACGAGGGTGTGAAATACGCGAAGGTCGAAGAGTTGGGAAAAAAAACTTGTAATTCCGCATAAATATGTACTTGTTGAAATCTGCGTGCTCGAGATGAGCAAAGAGGAGGTCTTGAAGGGTAAAATGTATGAGTTGAGTCTACGAGAGAGATCAGAGGACTATGACGGTGAAGTACACATAGATCGTAGCGGTAGTTCGCAACGTCACACGTGCCCAGCAAGAGGAACGAGACGACGTGGAAAATGATGAGGGAGCGTGATGGGGAAGAAGCAGAAGAAGGAAAGAGGAGGAGCGAGGATTTGGCGGTTTGCAGCACGTGGGAGAAGAAAAGGGGTTTGAGTTGAGGCACAGCAGCGTGGTATCAGCAAGCGGCAGACGCGATAACAGCGTTCCTGCATGAAGTGTCGTTTAGCCATCCTCTTCAGCACCTCATCCTCGTTCTCTGACCTTCTTCCCCAAACGTTACTTACATATGGATATACCATCATGATACCATGTGGCTTTTGCCTTTACCATCATCGCCAAAGCTCCATGCACGATCGCACACATTTACAGCGCCATTGGACCAACGCAAAGGACGGATAATAAATCTTTTCGCATAGCAGAAATAACGGAATAATCTGTTGGGTTATAAACGTTGATTAGAGTAATAAAACTAAAGATAAAAACGTCATCAGCCACTTTCGTGAAGTAAGGAAAACATTTTTAAAAAATTTCATTTTTGCTTTTGTTTTTCTTTTTTTATGGACAATTTTTCGATTTGTGATCAATGAAGAAACTTGCGGGCAAGCTGATAAAAAAAGCCTGGACTTGGAAAAAAGCGTCACGCGTGGTTCTCGTATTCGTAAAAAAATGTGTGGATCGATACTGGTTGACCAATCGTTTCGCACACCTTAAACAATAAAATAGCGTATCTGGAACAAGCTCCCGAACGAGCCAGGATCGTGTTCAGGGATATAACCTCCATGTGAGTTGTCTGTATTCGTAATACAACGAGAATAATGTATGGATGTATGGTGGACACGAAGGTAGTCCGTGTGGAACGAGTATTAAGGGAGTGTGTTCAATATAGTTTCGTACATAGAGGTCTGGATGGAAATAAGGATGCTTCGAACACATACATGTTGTGTATATAAGTTCGATATATAACCTTCCGTGGTACTCATGGATCGCGTATGTTAGCATTGCTGCAGTAGCGAATTTTGTCACTGGAAACTGCTCCGAGGGAGCTAAGCGAAGGTAGCAGCACACACATCGCTTGGCAAGGCTTGCGAGAGAAGAGAAAGCCTCGCATACGGAAACGTGCTGGTCAGAAACACTCGTTGCTCTGTGCTTCGCCAACTTGAACGGAAATTAACCCTCTAAAATTTGGCTTACATTGCAAAAGCACCGACTACAATACACTCGACTCTCGTATAAGCTTCTAATGGGAAAACCAGAATTTCGTTTCTTTGTTTCAATTTCGTGACCCTCTTCTCTGATTCAACACAAAATCTACTACCGAACCAGTTTAGCACTTTTGTCACTAAAGTTAATCACGAATTCGGCTTTATCGTGCTTCAGAACTTTCTTTGAAAACCAAGCCATGCTTCGTACCATTCCATTTAAATTTATTTCAATGTCCACTGTTAATCCTTGTATTTAAAAGAGCGAAGAGATCCGAGCTCTATTATTGGCTCGGATCATAATTCAAGAGAAACATCTCGCTTTAATGAGCTTTTCAGGCTGAAATAATGGAGTTGAGAAAAAAACTGTTGAATACTTTTTTGTAGGAAATTTCTTATTCTACAAATTTGGTCTTGTGGAATTTTACTCTATCTCTAGTCGTTTCGACAGTATTCGCGCCGGAAGTGTGCATTGCGAAAACTTGAATAGTTGATAATTCGTCAGGAGAAAGGGAGGGCAATCAATAACCGGTATCAGAGTATTGCATTTGAAATTCAGTCCGAAACTTAGCTTTGCATTATTGACCATTCAATCTGGAGGTTTCCTGTATAATTGTGCAGTCGACGTCGGTCTGAAACATTATCACGAATACACAAATATCGCCGACTGTCGACCAACGAGACCGGATAACTCGGCGACATTGTCATAACTTACAGGCAAGAATTGAGCTCGTAAACGATGTCGGTTTATGGGCTGGCAGCCTGTACTCGTTCGAAAGTATTGGCTCCTTCAGGTCCATTCAGGAACGCCCGTACGTTTTCCCGATTCACCGTCACACCTTTTTCCATTTTACAGCCTTATATAAACTTCTCATCGCGTTAACTTTCAATCAGTCGAGTCTCTCGACACGCAACGTTATGCACGTCCCCATGAGTGAAGATTCATCGTAAAAAAACATTTTTCAGTCACGAGATATTTCTCGGAGTTGGAGGGGAATGAAAAACTCTTCGGAATGCTTTTTTTTTAAGACCAAATCGAACATTCCTACAGATGGATTCAAACGACTCAGCTACTTTTACCGTTCATCAGAATATCTCCTCGATCCAAGTGAACCAGAACGTCCACCCGCAGAGCTTTTTGCAGTTTTTTGTTTATTTCAAATTTATGTAGACGCGAGTATAGAAATGAGAAAAAATCTAAAGAGAATCATTTTCCTGGAGGTATAAACGAACTAAATTTTCATTTTCAAGCGAAACATTGGCTGGAATTTCTCTGCCTGCTGCTGGTGCATGTTAAACCTATTGGAATGCATTGAATAAAAGAAATATGAATATACACGTATGTGCTATAGAAATATATACATTCTAATGAAATAATATCATCGCCAGAAAACTATGTGGGTGTAACGAGGTACGAGAGTTGGGGGATCGAATGCAAAGGGTTGTGGGAGAAACGAGAAGCGCGAGCTCTCTCGTATACGTAAATCATCCGCAAGGGCTTGTTGTATTTTATGCGGCGGGCACACTGGTGGAATCTCGGTATACAGCAACTTGCATCCTTCACTTTTTTTATGTCTATCTCTCTCGTTATATTACCTTTTTCTATCTCGCAGTGGGAAACGGGAAAAGTGGGCCAACATCCACTCGAAAACTCGTATATTTTCGGAGTTTCCGACGTTAATGCCCTTCCATTCGAACGCTCCCACTTCTCGGACGATACAACACCATTCGTGCGTTTTCTTCAGCAGAATTCACTGTTGACATATTAACGAATCATGAAAAACATAACAACGGACAATTTGTATGAATAAAAAATGGCGCCCGACTGGGTGTTGGCAAAACAAAAAGCAGAGAGAACATTCGTTCGTCCCCGTTTGAGGTCGTTGACATGTTTCCATTTTCGAATAATCAGAGCCCCTTGAAAAACAGAAATTACTGAAAACTCATTGGTTTTAGGAAATACTAAAGTTTTTGTTTCGTTCCTGCTAAGCAGCACCGAATTTCTTTCGTATTCTCCCTTCAACCAATGTTCCTTGACAAGCTCGTCACGACTAATTCCGCATCGCGTGTTTACCTCGACTTGTGCTCACATGCCTTTACCCTGTCTTCGATTAATTAGCATGTTCATTACGTTTCTGTACCGGATGACTACAAAGCCTGCTTCAAATAATGCCACTAAATCAACAACTTATACATGTTTGTACAATTGTATGAGTGAACCGAAATAATATATAAGGAAGGCCAGGGCGAATGGGGTACCTGGGGAAGTATATTCTTATTTATTTCAATTACCTCAATTATCGCGATTCTTTCTACTCGTGACGTACAAAGTCCCACAGCCTTTTTTCCTCTATTTGTCACGACACCGTCAAATGCCACGGCCATCTATCTACGTTGATGGAATCATGAACGCGACTCCGCGAAATAAAAAATGAATTTTTCTTTTTTTTCTCTTTTTTTTTTAAATAAAAATCACTAATTGTTAATTTTCGTGTAAAAATTGCGTCCAGGCGAATTATCCGAATGCGAGAATAAATGTTGACAAGATATTTGTTCAAAGTTCGTACAACAACTTTTACGTTTGTAGGAAAAATAGTGTGCGTGTGTGTGAGTGTAGTCGGCGAAGAGCACTAAAGTTGTAGTCTGTCAGTCTGAACCGCAGTCTGCGGATCTTTTTTCAGAATTCGCTGAGCAAGCGCGAGTTTAAAGCGAACGAAAGCTCGTGCCCGTTCGCTTTCGCCACCACTCATACACGATCGCAGTGCCCTTCTCGCGCATCCAATGAATTCTGCTAATTGCAGCTCCGATTGGCGGAAATCCAACGATTTGTGCTACCACGTGGCCTGCTGGCAAACTCTGTGAGCGAGTTACTCTGATCGAGTACTATCACTGCCGCTTCTCATTCTCACTCGCTCGCGCTATTGCATTCTCTTCTCTTTCTCATTCCGCAGACATTGCATTCGATCGCAAACTTGAATGCTGCTCATTAACGTGTCCGAATCGTAGCGTAAGCACAATACATTTATATCTATGTACGTGTGCATATATATTTATGTATATGTATATGAAAGACCAACTAACCGTTCGCCGAATTTCCACAACTCGAATAGGAATGTTCGTGCCCTTTTACTTTGGCTAACCTGCGAATAACGGACGTGACGGCAATTTCAAAACCGTCCAATTATTTTAACGATTATCTAGGATTCCTTAATTTAGTGATTATTGTGTAGAAGATCGATATTATGGGAAGACGCAATAAGAATGGCAATTAAAGCATCAACGACCTTTCATTGGCATCGATAAATCAGAAATTCAAGAATTCTCGTCTGACCTACTTTCGTGGTTCACTAAAAAATTAATAAACATTTCTTATTTGCACTTATTGCTCATTCAAAATGGTTGGGTCTTTGAAGAGAACGTTCACGATTATTATACTCGTCACTTTTGGTCCTCCCAACTCGTTTATCCTCTTACTACGACGATACCTCCATTATATAATGTATTTTGGTTCATACGGATTAGCAACATCATCGCGTCAATGTTACCACGAGTTTACAAGCCGCAATGTTCGCGCCAAGCTTGTCTCTATAACTTCACTATTCTATTTGCATGCCACCATTAGAATATACAGTTATAGTCGACTTGGGCGAACATGCTTTTAAGCTATTGACTATTTCGTCGCCGACCTGATATTTCGAGCACGACTTTTCTGCCTTGCATCAGGCTCTCAAAACTTCCTCGTACTTATTCCTCCTCAGGGAGTTTGAAAAACTTTAAATACCCGGACGATGTTTATCAATGTTTACTCTACGGAAACAAAGTCTCTGTCCTCCGAGCAACGTATTGAGCATCGAGGGCACATGTGCAGCAAGCGGGAGTACAAAAAAAAACACATAGAAATATTGATTCTGCAAAATTATCGGAGAAATCAAAACCTAACCCCTTAACGTTCAATAAAAATTCAATCGCAATAATGTGTACGCAAATATGTGTAAAGCAATACATCAGTTGACGTTGTCTCGTGAAAGCTGAGAATATTTAAAACACCCGTCGCGAAAGAACCGGTGAGTAAACGAACGCGTCCAGGATGAAAGAGCAGGAGAAAAAGGACAGAGAGAAAAAGAGAATAGAGAGTGGAGAGAATAGAATTGAAGCTCAAGAGGTATTTCGAGCGCAACAAAAGCCTCGTCACACTCATCGCTGTATTCATAAACCGTATGTGGTCTAGCCAATAATATGTATATGCTTGATGTACAATCTATATACGATTTATACACACAATGTATGTGCTGGGAATAGTGTTTTAAAGCTTCGACGTTTTTCGCTATTTCAACTGGTTTCTCTTTCGGAATTTCATATTCTGCAACTTTTGCTCGAAATTTTCCGAACTATGCTTCTGGAATCTCGAACGACTTTCCGTTTCACAGCTTTGATTACCTTGCGCAAAAATTCCGAGCGCAAAACGTTGTTTACTGGCTACATTATTGACAAAGTACATTTTCGAGTGGTCCATTTTGCCCCCCGAACCCAGTGCTTTTTGGACCGCCGCTCTGGATTCATTCTCAACGTTTTTCAAGACTTGAACTTGCAACATTACCCTTAATAAGGTTTTAGAATCGAGACGAAGGAACAAAAAATGTTGATCAGCTCCGAGGACGATTGAGCCACAGACTCCTTTACGAGATTCCACTCTGGGATGAGCTCATCTTTTTATTACGCGGAATATAGACGTTGACATGAGAAGTTGTTGTTGCGAGTCTCCTCGGGCACGAGCGAACATACTCGTCGACGAAACGACACGTAAAATCCGACTTTAAAAGAAGAAGAATGAAATTTGCATGGTAAAATCCTTGCCACGGCTTATATAGCTCCGGGTGCGGATACAATGTTGAGGCTTATGCATACATACAATGAAGAGTAATGATATGATGGTGGTTGGTCCGCGGCCTCACATAAGCCGGTTAAGGAAAAAGACATTATTTGCGGCTAAAAAAGAACGCAGTGTAACGAAAAGCAAACTGCGTGCATGCGGATTAAAATGTTTTTGCCTAACGGAGACCGCTATGGGAATTATATTGGAAAAGCGTTAATATCTTGGCAATATTCTTTTGAAATGTATAACCTCAATATTTCAAACGCTCAGATTCCCGGTTCAATGGACTCCGGATCTAGAAAGGTATAGCAAAAAACATCGTATTTCAGTGGCTCCGAAGACTGTGCAGTATCCGTTACACAAGCACGTTATATTCAAAGTTATTATTTCGTTTATGCATTCCGAATTATTTCACCTGGCCAGTCCTGACCTCTGAAAGGATCTGAATTCGATGGTTGACAACATGATGATGATAATGGAGTTAATAAGCCATTAGAAAGCTGCCAGCTGAAAGCTACCATTCTTCAAGCTTATCTGAAAAATGTCCACGAGTTCTCAATGTCCAGTCGCATACCTCTTAGTGTGCACATTTTCAATTGGCAAGATACTTTTTCTTTTTCCATTTTTTCTGGCTCTCGTTCCGTTGGACTCAGCAGGTAGCTGTCATATTATTATTAAGCCGTTCCGACGTATCCACAGTGTCGAGCTCGTCCAGCCATCTCACTCACCCCACATCAAGCTCCTGCGAGACGCTTCAAGCGTTTATCTATTATACCCGCTGTCAGCCAAAGACATCACAACATACCAAGAGCGAGTTTCAACAGGCTGCAAGGTTTGCACACTTCAAGGATATATTTCAACTGCTACTTGTCTACTGTCCACTCAACCATAGTCCTCTGACGTTTCAAAATGTCACTTCATTGACAAAACCTGATGGATGTTCCAATCCGACTCAAAAGATACCTAAACAGTCAGTTTAGTCTCGGAAGACTCCATGAGACTTATTCAAAATTTGACTGAAATCTTCATCCAGTCAACGAAGAAATTGAGCCTTGGTGGAATTTGTTGTGCTAAGCTCTTCAGGGTGGATAACGCATGGGGTGAGAATGTGCGTATGAACCAAGACTCTGGGGAATCCTGATATATAGTTTATAGCACACAAGCATGCGGATGAGCGAATTTTATGGCTTTCGAAAAAGACCTTGGATGTGGAGTGTTGTGCTGTGCAGTATCTGCCTCACACAGCACCACGTACATAAACATTTTATACGTTCCAATCTTCCATTTGAGCCTACGTGAGTGTTTCTCGTGCTGATCTGTACCTGTATGTACAATGCAGGAACGATAGACGCGACTCGAATAACTCCTAGTTCGAGCACAGTATATCCCTGTTGTGCCGTAGGCCATGAGGGTGGTTTGAGGAGGATGGCAAGCTCTCTAGGATAGAATAAAAAAAAAGGAGAATAGGAGAACGAACGATGGTAAGCACGGGTGGAACGGATAAACGCTCGCTATGTATGGCACACGACTAACGGTTGCATCCATTCCACCATGTGCTGCTGCGACTGCGACTTCACTCCCCAAATAAAATAGTCTATCCTATCTCTTGCTCGGTGCTCCCGCGCGTGTCCCCAAAGGTGTGAATGATGCATCAGGCGACCAACCCTCACGGCTTCGTCGTACAACTACCTCGATTTTCTCTTGTCTGCGTGTGTGCACTATCAACGTGAGGACCTTCCGTTCGTTTTCTTCTCTTCCCCTTAGTTGCTACAAGTACATGAGAGTTCTCAGAGATTTTAACGTCATACTTGCTTCTCACTTGCTTCTCATAGCGATCGTTGAACAAATCTGCAGATTAAATTCAATCAGACGTTCCGTGAATCATAAAAGTTGCCGCACAATCTGGAAAATTGTTTTAATCAAGAATAAATCAATGTCGTTTTATGCTTCTCATTTTTTAGATGCGTCCAGGATCAACGGATCAAGTGATCATCCAAGCTGAAGAGTTCTCGAAGGTGTTAAAACTTCACGATGAAAAAGCCATTGATTGAAAGCGATACGTGATCGCTCGCAGCGACCAAAGATTCAACGATTGATAATACTATCGGCGAGCATATGGGATGCTTCGTGCGATGCAAAGTGAATCGAAAAAGTGCCAATAATACCGGCGGAACGGAATAACATGCCAGTCCGGAGGCTGACGGTACAGCAGCATGGCCAGCATGTCAGCATTACGCGGAGTGGCCTACGCCGTCTACCGCTCTTCGCCCTCGTTCTATTCTACCGATTGGGCCCGATCCACAGTTTGGATCTCGGTAAGTTTGCCTCATTCGTTCCTATTGGATTAATCGCCCCTATCTTTCCTACCAACTTCCATCCATGCAACTTTACTTTCAGCCTTAACTCTCCAGACTTTTCTTCCTGCTTCCACGTTCGAACATTCTGACATCTTATTTATTACCCGCACCGTTTACCTGCTCCAACTTTTGGGCTAAATTTGTCGAATTATAAATATTGTCAACTCCTACAAATGGTATTACCACGTAGCCCGGGTCGTAAAGACCCATCGTGGTCGATCTGCAGGACAAAAAAATATCTCGCCAACATGGCAGACCTGAAGTAAACCATCATGGAGAAAGTAGAAAATAGTATGAAAGCATGCGAAGGAACGCTAAATCTGGGCACATTAACCCTTTTCGTACGTTCACTTGATCCGGTGAAGGAAGCAAATGTGGAAAAAAAATGGCAGGAGGTCAGAAGCTCTGCACTGGTAGGTTCTTGATATTTTCGACTGACTCCATTAAATGGGCCTGCCAACTAGGAGAACAAGGATGATCCATATTTAACCAGTCGATGGCACTTCCGTTTCCCATGACGTCAAAAGTGTTGCTTGATGTCATGGAGTTTATCAAATTGCTCGGAAGTCAGTGATTTTTCCGAGACAGCAGGTACTCGAAAGATCGATTAACGATAAGAGAATTTGTTTGAACATTAAAAAAGCAATGAGACTTCAGGCACCAGGAGCTCTTTAGTTCATTCTCTGTGAAGGGTTCTACAGCACTCCATAATAATGACCGTGAACACGCAGTTTCTTGTCGACGATGAATTAGCCGAGAACATTCTACCCAGGAAGTCCAGGGTCCGTGCACGTAGTAATAAATGCAAGTGCTTCATCACACTCGCTCGACTGCTAGGGTTCCATTGTACCGAAGCAAATGAAATGTCAGCCGCGCGATGAATTAACAATACTATCTAATAGCTCCTGTTCAGACGCAGATATTCCACTAGGCTAAGTGAAATATATGCAGTGCAAACAGTGCAGACGCAAGATGGCTAACGGAACCTCAATGCATCTCTTCACGCAGAATATGATGGAGTATTGTATTTGTGAGCTGACTCCTGACTAGTCTTCCGCGTGTAATTATCCTGAGGCTATCCACGGTTTGAAGTTGCTGTTCTTTATCTCAAGCTAATAAGTTACATGGGATATTAGTCAAGAAACATTCGCCAATTAACTGCCGATGATGCTGACGGACTCGCAAGCATAACGCAAATGACTGCACAATCCGGGCGCCCACTACGTTCAGGAGTCCTCAATGTGGTATTCTTTCCATAGTAGAAGGGTTTGCTTCGTTGAGTAGATGATTTTCCGTTGGATTATTCATCGAGACATGGCTGCTGATAGCATGAGTTGGCACCGCTGAGTGGATCAATGTCTGTATGCAAATGGATTCGATGTATCGTTAAATCTAATGCATCCAATTCGCTTCCAAGATATCAAGCAACTCATTAGCCTTCTACCAACTTCTGTATCCCTTGATGTATTCAAGTCCCGTTTTCGGTACGTCATTTCGTTGTTAAAGAATGTAGCAAAATAATTGAGGCCTGACCCACATGCCTCGGGACTTTCTCTTTGTGTCAACACAGCTGCATTACAATGAGTACACGAACGTTGTAGAGGCTGAGGCTGAGGATGCACCCAAAGTTAGTGCCTCGCGGTAATAATATCCCGGTGGAAGGCGAAATAAGTGAGGATAGAAAATGAATAACTCGGTTGTGCGGAAAATTGTCTACATGTGTGTAAATACGTGTGAGGGATGATACAGAAAGTCCAACGGAGACGAGACTGCAGCGAGTTGGAAGTAGATGCTTGGGTTCGCTTTCTCGCAGGCCTCGGGCTTCCACGGTTAATCCCACGTCCGTTCCATTCTGCAGTTTTGAAACTTTCCTATGGGTTTACTTGTCCAGTACCGCTACTGAGTCATTTCTCCTGTGTGCCAACCTGCACCCTTTTCAACGTGTCTCTCTAGCCCCTACGTGTGTGTACTACGCTTGTTTCCTGACCTCTCGTGTCCCGTATGTGTTCTCCGAAACGCCCGGCGAACCAAGCGGTAACCGTTGCCGCGATGTGTAGTTTAAGTGCCACCACTAGAGCCAAGACTGAGACTAGCCTAGCAGGCGATGCTTCTGTGCGAACTCTGCAATTTATCATGGCCTAGGTCCGACGTTTTCACTGGGAACCATCCGCAAGCTCGCTGGCTATATCATATATGATGGCCCTCTCTTCTCCCTTGGACTGTAAATTTCAGGCCATCTACTGCGGAATACATAGACGAGCTACTTCATCCTCTTGTCCAAATGCTGACCCTCTCACAATTTTACGTTCAAATCGATTTCCATGATCCAATTTTCTATGCCATCAAGGAATCTTATCGAACTAATCGGACCATCACGACGAACTTGGACCGCCAATAGTGCATCTGGAAAGTGATGGAATATCGATGGATGTCATTCGCCATAATTGTGAAACTTCATCTACCTGACGATGCTTCCTCAAGGCTGGCGAACGAGTGCTTCGTAACTGATGAATCATAATTTATCAACGCGACATAAAACTTCCAACTTTACAACGTTGATGGATCTTGTATTATAATTTTGTCAAGTCTACGGATAAATATCAGCGTTAATGAGATGATTGATGATCCTAGAGTGCAACATGAGGTCAAAAGATTGATCTGGTCCACAGATAAAATTACAAATTCATCAAGCTGTCAGGCTTTCTTGGCCACAAGCTTCACCTGAAGAATGGAACCGACTGACTTGGTCAATTCGGATGAGCTTTATTTTCCGCACATCGTCGACATTCTTACATTCATAGTATTTCCGTGGTGGCTTCGCCAATTGCGCAAACTGCCTTCCGAAGCGAACGTCTACGGAGGATAAAGGATCACAACTGTGTACGCATCTATGGAATCATTGACTCGCGAGAGAATTGAAAACAAACAGACTCTCCTCTCTACCTACCCAATGCTCAACGTCCTCTGTTGATAGAGAAATCGTGGAATAGGTAAAGCACACAGTCGTCGAGATAGTTCCGCAGGACCCTGGAGATACATGGTTGTGGAAAGACGTTAATTCCTTCTGTCGATTGCAGACTCGCTTCGAGCTAATTTCAACAACATACAAACGGTTCAACATTAGCGATGATCATCAGTCAAGCATATCAATCGGATTTACAATGACAAGACTTTATGTTCGCCATTTTGATTCCTTCATTCGCCTTTGATGTCTGCTTTTGACCAGAAAAGAAAGCAGATCAATGCATCCTCGATGCCATTCAGGATCTCATGTGGACGTTTCTAATATCAGGATCTCATTGTTGCTCTTTTTCATTGTTTCAGGAACATGCAACGCTCCCCTGGGCATGGAAAATGGCGAAATACCTAACGAAGACATCACTGCCAGTTCCATGTACGATCCAAGCCTCGGACCAATGCGTGCCAGGTAAGAAAAGTCCTCCATACATCATTGCATTCCATTCGCCTCTCTAGCAATGGAGCTAATTGAATTATTGACGCTTGAAGAAAGGATGATATGTTGGCAAGAAAACGCTAACATTTTTCCTCTCATTATTACAAACGGTGGCAATTCTCCAGCAACATCAAGAGTCTCAGGTTTACCAACGAACAAACGTTGCAAACCGGGGGTTACGACAACCTAACAAATTACGGCCAATTTCACGGGTATTTCTCTTCACCCTGGCTTCCTGAACTTTTCACGGTATAATGCCTGTATCAGGAATATACACCTGGCTGTATATTGCTGTATCCTTCTTCCATGGAAGCCCGAGAAATAGCCTGCGATAAATCTGTATTAGACGATGTACATAGACGACGGAAAAGACGACGAGAAACGAGACTCATTCGAGAAGTGTTTCTACTAAATCTAGTGGTTCCAATTTTTCAATGCAGTTTCAAAGGATCGAGTGGGACAATGTTTTACCGTCGAAAAACATTCAGGAATTATGGGCAAAATAAAAATAAAAATGTCCGAGTCAACGAAAGAGACGAAAATTACGATTTTCCGCAAATTTCCGTAGGCATTTTGTTGTTTGTATGCTAAAAGTTTGAGGTTCGGTGACTGAATCGTTGACAAGCATACTTGGCCAACCGGAGAGCATAACATCGACCATATGTGTGAAATTGCTTCCCCCTGGCTAACTCACACAGACCGGGCTGTTTGTGTCATCTCTTCACATTCTGTTTGCTTGTTCCTTTTTTTCGCGTTTTTTTTTTCTGCATGTTGTTGTGTTGTTGTTTGTATCATTCTCGTTATTCGTTTTATGAATTTATGTTCCGTAATTTTATTCATACATTTATCCGGCAATTGGACGATCGGTGTTGTATCTCGTCATTCCTGCACGTTTCCCATCCTAAATTTGCATGAGGCTTGTGTATGTATCCTCAGCTCTTGTGCACACATTCGTTGACCCAAATTCTCCACAAATGTCGAACGCACCCCCAGCATCTGTGTCAAGCTTGAGTTATAACATTTCGCATCGTCAATGGACAGCAAAAATCGACTACCACACGAGGCTTCAATATTTTTTCTCTCCGTCCATTTAATGGCCCATTACACATATAATATGTTGATGGACAAAGCTTGGAACATGGATGTTTGTCCAGGAAATAGAGTTATTCAAAAAAAAAAAGCAGTTTTATGCTACGAGAAGGTAAAATTTATTGGAATGGGTCACGCGCAGATGATCAGCGTATAAATATCGCTGAAAGCTATTTGCCTCGATTCATTGTTTTATCTCGTCGCAATTTGAATCAACTGCAGGCTGTAAAGCCTCGGAGAAGGAGAGACCGTAGTTCTGGATAAATTTTCTTTTCAACGTAATTGAAAATTATCCGAAACGAACGTCATGGGTAGGTCTGGGATGAATAATAAAAATTGGAGGATAAATAAGGAAAATTCTGACGTCAACGTCACAAGGCACGATAACTAGATTGAGGTTTTTTCGCGTCACGTGACACGACGGAGCAGGTTTCAGTTTTACATTTTACAGTGAGTCTACTTTGTGCTCGATGTCACGAAAAGTTTTCTGTCTTTGTGTAACACCCTAGAATAGCAACGCGAACAAAAAAATATTCGTCTCGTTCCATTCCGTTGTTTGTCATCGCTTTGGATGAAGAGGCGTGTACGACGAAAAGTAGAACTTGAAAAAACAAATGCCGAATAGGCAGCAAAGTATCCACACAACACTCTCGCATTTCTCATATTTTCTGACGCACGTAATACACGTATGTGAAATTTAAGGAAGCCAGAGTGCATTCCATGCTGCCCACACTCTTCATACTTCGCTCGTTTATTTCGCTCTAATTTTTTTTATTCTTCTCCACGAGCTGCATTTGCTTTTCCTCCTTTCTCAAGAGCCTCCTGCTGCTCCACTGTTTTCGTTCTTCTTAAAAAAATAACATAACTCGAACATTGTACGCGCCCTTGTACAAAGAGGTACATAAATTAAGGGGCAGCTATTACACGTGTAGTTCTTTACTCCCTGCGGTCCTCATTTCTTCGTTATAAGTTATCCTGCCACGGTGACCATGGACGTTTTTCCTTCTCGGTTATACTGCGCGATAAAGCACGAGAAATGGAAGGGAAGTAAATAAAAACGCATATTTAGCTCGTTATACGAAGTAAAAGACCGAAGGGAAACGACATAAAAAAATCGAGGAGAAAAACTGAGCTCGTGACCCGGAAACATTGAAAAAACACTGTCGCGATTGTGCATTCGCGACCATGCACTGGTAATTTTTAATTTTTGGCTAAAAATAATTGCTCCTTATAAAGTATCTCGAAATATTTCAATGGACTACGAAATATTTGCTTGACCATTGGCTTACGGAGTGTTCTCGGAGTTTGTTGGGGGTCGTTTTGTTCAGATCGTCTAAATTGGAAAAAAAAAAACGTTTTTGTTTCGAGGGCACCGAATTATCTGGGTTCCAATAATTTACCTGGGAAATTTCAAAGGACACTGAAGAATGTCGCAGTCGACGACGTTCCAAAAGCATTCGGAGGAATATTTTCGTTCGGACAAACAAGTAGAATCCACAAAGTCAACGGTCAATCGATGGTGTTAAGGTATTTCGTGCGATTCAATGGGAAGTTCAATTGCTTGGAAAATAAAATTTTAACGCGTTTAATTTCGACCGAGCGATCTCACCCTCGTGTAATCCACCCTCCTTTCACTTTTTTTCTACCACACGTGCGTGTTTGTGTCTATCTGTGTTTTGCCCATTGCAATACCCTGGCCTTACGAATCTCATGGGGACGGCGGGAGAGAAGGAAATTTGTTTCCATTAAACCTGAAGAGCTCGGGCTAAAGCGTAAATTGTATACTCACGAATGTATGGGTTTTTTTACATGAGAATTGAAACGATTCTCCAGATTCAATGGTTCCCACAATTCTTTCAAAAGCATTGCCAGCTAATTGGGTCTGAGGGAAACTATCGTTTGCTAATTCACTTTTAATAATTAAGCTCCACCCCATAACTTGGAGAAATTCGAAACGATCAAGCTGCAGAAAAAATGAATGAAACTGTTCAGAGCATCAAAAATGTTACGTTTTGGGAGAAATTTCTAGATACTCAGTTGCTTGTCAAATTTCCTGGTAGTCGTTGACCCAGTGTGCTGCAGAGAAGTGTATTTTACTTGGAACAGCCCATACCCACGATTAAATCTCAATGTATAGTATGTTAGCGATTTGATATAAAAGAAAATGGGCCACTACTGGGCTCGCGTGTGTTACTAGGTCGTTTAAGGTAATGGCCTCGACGCTATTTTCTGGCGTAGACTAACCTCCCACCCTCTCGCTCTTACCGCTTTCTTTTTTCTTCCTCGGTGGCTTTCTACTCCCCATTCCGAAGAGAATAGTCGAAAAATCAGTAGAAGTACTACAGTCCACTCGAACGCAACGAAGCCTCACACCATTAGCTCCATTGTCGCTACTATCGTCATTGACTTATCCACTTGAAGATTTTATCTCTGGACAAACACGTGTGGCCTTGGTCACTTCCGGTCGCTCTATGTGCTCCAGACAAGCACCCTTTCTTATCAGCTCTCCCCTCAAACCTCCTACGAATTAATTTAATCGCTCGAAAATTAATTTCATCGTAAAAGCTTTTGTGCGAATGGCGTGAGCCTCGCTTCGTTTCGTTCCGAAACTCTTTCCTGTCTTATTCTCGTCTCCAGTGCATTTCGTCCTAACATTTCCATGCGATCTTCGAGTAAATCCTCAAATTCAAGCAGCACTAATTTGTTTTATTGGCAAGTAATTCATTTGTGAAATAAAATAAAGCTCCCAGATGACGATCAAGTTGAAGGTCATTGGTATGAAAAACAAAAAAAATATTTATTGCCACAACAATGTGCGAATAATTCCAAGTTTATATAATCAAGCATGCAGAAAGGACGAGAGACCACCCACCGAGACACTATAGAGTGCTCGTATGTCTTCTACTTTTGCCAGTATCCACTTTGGTACGACGACACGACAACGACGTCGGCTTAAGACGTTTTACCTTCGCTAAATTAACATCTTCGTTAGGCTCCAACTGGGTCACTGCACCTGAAATATATGTGTATATCTAGAAATATAAACTTGTGTAGAAACTCATAAGGGTCTCCATACATGGCGAGAGCTTTAAATTGTGGCTGAAATAACTTTTGCGATAACGTCCACGACTCTTCTGATAATCTGTGTTGTCTGAGGTAACACACTCGGAGAAAATTAATCGTCCCATTACGATAAGTCGGAAGATTAGCATCAAGCGCCTTGAACGTTTTGTCAACGTACCGGGTCATTTCGACCCAAACAAATCATGATTTTCAAAAAATAAAACTTCAACTTCTGCTAAAGTAAAAACTTTCGATAATACTTTTCAAACTATAATACCGAGCGTACGCAGATTAAGCTCTGGGTCAATGTGACCCAATGCTTCGATACGCTGGTAAAATTTGACAACAGCCATGAATCTCCGTGATGAAATGAATTCGAAAAACTTGCACAAATCACGATAACCCGAGAGAACGAGGAATTGGAACGTCCCAAGTTTACTCAGTATTTCTGCTCCTTTTTGTTCCATGTAATTGAATAAAATATCACCATATGAATGTGACGAATATCCACCAAGGTACAGCGATACACCTTGCTGTCTATATCCCCTCGGGATTCCAATCCTTCCCTTTTTCCTCGCGAATTCGTCCATCCGTATAACTTTAGCTGCGATATTATTTCATCGTGAATTCATGCTCGTATGTGCACTGTCCCATATATATAACCAAAGGAGACATCCATACATAAGAGTCCACACCCTCTGCTATCACGTTCTGTACGAGATCGTTTTTCAAAACTATATACCGAGCCCACGATATGCCTATACGTACTAAAAATTTATAAGACCCCCACCATTGATATCTGGAATACATAGATGCATACCGGATGAGAAGGTATCGACGGAATACCCACGAGTGTACACTCGTCAACGTCGATCTGCAGGCGACAAAGAGAAAGTCTCGTTCGGCTCTGTTCCAAGTGCAAAAGCATTGGCGACTAGGGCTTTTTGCTCTGGAGCTACACGTGCGAGTCCATAGATAGGATATGGAGGCGATAACGAAAATCTATTTCGTCGCTTCGTCCGCTGGTTCCATTCCCGACGAAAAGGGGTGGATGGACCCCGACCGTACCAGGTCAACCGTGTAAATGCTTCTGCTAGTCGATTTCGGCAGAAACGGTGACACACTGGGAGACTCTAGGTACAGCATTGAAAATCAGGTATTCGGTGGAAATAATGAAGACACTGGAAAAAAAAAGTGAATTCCGAGTGAATTAAGAAAAATTGAAATCCCATCGACCGACAGTTCTCAAAATGTTCATTTTCAGTTGGACTTAAAAATAGAATTCGCGAGAGTGTTCAACCTTGGAGGAACGCGAGGATCTGGGAAGAATTTTGGAACGAGCAGACGATTAAATACACCAGAATTTTTATTTTCGATACCCTAAAAAATCATCGGATTTAACGAGAAAGTTTCTTGTGTTTCATTCACAAAAATTCGTGACACTTGTTTCACTGTTGCCAGCTTCCGGCGAGTGCTTTTATCCCACATTCCGAGGCAACGGAATCTTCTTCATGCAAATACTGGCAACGAGACAAGACAACCGTAATGCTTCTCACCGTGATAGCATAATATGCAAATGTATTTCGTGACTCGAAAACGCACTTTGTCACAAAGTGCAAAAAAAAAAAAAAGTTATGAGAAATAAAATCTTCCTAATGCTTTAGAGTCTCCAGTTTTTCGCCATATTTTTTTAAAATCGTTTCATCAATCTTATCGATAATATTTCTAATGCTGGAAAGTGGATCATCATAGCTGTCGCAGTTCCGGGGCTTCGAACAATTAATCGCCACGGCCTCGATCATCTTTCATGCTTTTCCTCATTCGTCCTTCATCCTCCATATTTTCTTTTTGTACTCGTTCTTAACATCAGAATTGCTGTATTATGGAAAAAATTTAATTAGCTTCTGGCCTTAGCATCCTGGCTCACGTACCTGTAAAAGATAATAGAAGCAAACTCGGGCGAAGGGGTTGGCCAGGAGGGGTGTGTGCCAGGCACACGAAGCTCACGATGAATATGAATATGCTGCTGGCTCTTTTGTGCTCTTGGCAAGGCGGCTGAAAGGAGAAGAAAAAAAAAGAGGATTTCGCCATGTCTCGTAGTTCACTTGTCGCTTTCGAATAGAACTCAAGACGAGCCTTTTTTCCCAACAATCACTTACCGAAAAATGTTCAACCGATGGTATTCACTTTCTGTGGGAATTGTCCGAGGTATCCAACCCTAAAATTCCGGGCCATTAACTCCCATATCTAGGTCGGTAAATATTTTAGATTGATTGGTGAATGTTGGGTCTGTGATCCATACAAATATACGATTCTTAACAGGAGCGAAAAAGATAAAGTCCGGAATTCCGGAGGGTGCGTCACATTGTTTCGAAACACGACCGGATGCCGTCCGAAACAATGCAGCTCGGTTGTGGAAAATGACCGAACATGGTGCAGGTGGTGGAGAGAGTCCATCCCACTATAGAGCATCCCCGGAATACAAACGTACATAGAGGTTCCCACGTATAGAGAGACGACATTTGATTCTGCTACGCGCTTTATCTCCAGCTCACGTGATTTCGAATGTATATGAAAATATGCCCTTGGCTATGAATGGAAGCATCGAGGCAGGACAGCGTTCGATGACATTTCGCAACGATTTCACAGCGATATGAAACTTCGAGTTTCGATGATGTCCACATTTATTCAATCACTTGAAATCAATTTTTCCTCAGCCTATACTGTTCCGAGCGTTTTCTATGAATGATTTTCCTATCAAGGGTTCTTCTCCATAACCGTAAATAAAACCAATCGATAGTTCAAGCCAAAGTGAATTAGTAAAAATATGATTTTCCTCGAAAATCAAAGTATAAACATTCAACTAGCTGTGGAGTTCTAGCTGCTGGTACGAATGCTTCAACTCTCGATGAAATATAAAATCTATTTTGGTCTCAAGGTTATTTCAACGATTCACCAACAAAACGATTCAAGATTTATAGCCCAGAATTTCTAATTGTTGGAACTAACGATAGGAAGTTTCCTCAAGTTCCATTAATCTTGAACACGCAAACAGTGGACTGATAGAAGGGAATAGAATACACGAGTGAAACAATTTAGCCGGTCGTATCTTGTGGAAACTCAACGAGGGTTATCTCGTACACGTTTGTATATCGATTCGGATTTGACTTTACCGATTCGTGCTTAGTCTTTGGTGTATACGTTTCGCCATTGTCCCTGCTTCGTCCCTTTCCGTTCGTGTCCAACATTTTCGATCCCTTCCTCGTTCCCTACCCCCTTCGTACTTTCCTCCAATCCCTGTATCCCAGTCTCTCTTGTTTCCTTCGTTCCGTTTGCTTGGACGGTCCATTGTCATATAGTTTTCATCGGGTGGCCCGAGCTTTCATCCGGATTGGAAATCGTAAGCATCCTCGAACGCGTGACCCTCCGCACAATTTCTACTTCTGTTGCACAACTTCCATCGTGCCATGGGGATGGTTACACAAGATATATAACATTGAAAATACATAAAAACATATATGTGTAGGAAAGCTCACTTTGGAAGCTCTCTAGCTGCACAATGTCGCCTCGTCTTGCTCATTGTACACACGCCATGAAGTACATATTCGCCAGACACCACTCTTTCCTTTCTACGTGTGTATTTTGCTCCCTCTATATGCAATTTCCTCTTCACCAGTGTTACCCACTGGTGCGAGATTTTTCTCGGATTCCCTTCAAATGAAAATACGTGCGTTCCTGAAATAACCAGCAACTGAGAGAAACAAACAATGGAAAAAGTAGCAATCTACACATCTGGAGGGAATAAAGATTTGAGAAAAATTGAGAGGAAGATAGCAGGGCGAATACAAAAGCGTAAAAATAAACGGTTAATTAATGATTTTCATAAAGAAATTTTAATTAAGATTCGTTGCTCCGCATGTTTGCAGAAAGAAAACCAAAAAAAAAGCACGTGAAGGTAGGGAGGGGGATGACAAATAGTGTAAACAGTATTTCCCATGCTCGTATCTCGTTCGGAGATACAGCGTGTGTGTGTTCTGGACGCAAGTAGTTTTCCGCTCTGTGGTCAACCGATTTTCTGGAATGCTCGTGCCAGCCTTTGTCGCGAAAGTGCAAACGAACCACATTAGCCCTCTGCAGGTCCAACTAATTTCTACAATCCCCTCGAATTATTCGAGTGATTAAATAGTCAAAGTTGGTTAAATTGTCACGAGAGCTGAATGAAATGTTCGAAACTGTGCGTTCGACAAAATGATGAAATTTTCAAAACCATTTGCAATCAAGAACGACATTTTTGAATTAAGGAATCGCATCATCAGTATTGCACAACACGTGGAATAGACTGGCAAAGTTAAAAATTGGCATGTCCCGACGGAAGGCCTGGATGATTATGACGAGATTGTGGGGATTTGGAATCGTAAATACGATACGAAGATGACATATCGCTCAGTGAAATATGTGAGGCTTAGGCGTCACGATGCCAAAACGCACAGGGCGTGTGTCATGGCGTTCATCTCGCTGCACTCTAGTTCCAGAACGTGGCATGTGGTAGTAACGATCGTCGTCATTAGCAATGCTAATGCATCTTTCGTCTCTGATGAGGCGCGGTTTAATGCGACCTCTCTGTCTCTGACGCTCCTTGTTCAGATATGTATACATTTTGGCCTAGAGACCCGATGGTCGAGTACGTAGCGAGAGAAGCCTCTAATACCGTTTCCTCGAGTCTCTGTCCCTTGCCCTAGCTCGACTCAGTGTATACCTGGGAGCAGCAAGTGTACGTAGCTTGTGCTCGTCTCGTTGAGAGGCGTAAGGGCTAGGAAACCTGAGAGAGATTTCCCTCGGAGAATCCTACTAGTTACGACCTTTTGACCTTGGCCAAATGATCAAACATACACACGTGAGATTACGTCTGTATGAATAATTAGCCAAATATCAAAAGGCTCCGAATTAAGTGGACACGCAAAATTAATACGCCCTTTAGACTCTCAAACATTAATGCATATCTACTCGCTGCTCTTCTCACACTACCCCGTCTCCATCCACCCTCCTCGCTATCTCACCATGGTCCCTTCGTTCTCTCTTGCCCATTCTCTTCCTCTCTCTCTCTCTCTCTCTCTCTCATGCTCTTTCTCTCGCTGTACGTCATCCTTGCAGCTTCCGCACGATGCATTTCTCGACACCGTGTTCGGACACACGGACTGCGATATATACGTACATACATACATATGTACATGTACAAGCCACAGCATAATAATACACTACCGGAACGCTTCCTGTACACAGGTAATAGTCGTTATCGTAAATTGTGGAACAAGATCGAGGTGAAAGCACGAGCCTCGTACCTAGTTTGTAACCATTATCATTAATTATTATTCTTATCACTAGCTTTATTATTACTTTTGTTATTATTATTATGTATATTAGTTATATTAGTAAATTAAATTGTTGGGAGAGTAATTATTCGATCGTTGAGAAACGATGCTTCCTAATACTTTCGTTTAATTAACCTTCCACCCGAACAATCACCATTAATTCCCTCATGCCAAAGTACAAAGACAAGACCAAACCTCCTGTCATAATTTCAATAACAATACACCGTTCCAATTATCTAATTCTCAATTTAAAAATTCTACAAACATTCCTCAGACCCAGCAATATGTATAACGTGTAAATTGAAGATCAAATTACACGAACACGTTCTAAAGCCTCTGGAACATTGTCAACATGGCTTCATTGCCTAATTAAACGTAAACCCCTTCTGTGGTTCTCGTTCGTCCATTGTTTTTCTGGGATAAGAGACAATACGACTTCACCATTTCCCTCCCTGTTGTTCTCCATATACGAATCTTTCCAATTGTGTTAACAATTCGGCATTTTCGACAACTAATCTACATGGATATGCTTAGTCATACTTGTGTTTATCGAGTTCGTGCAAAATCATATCTACATCGATTTATTAAGCCACTGACTGCGTATGGCCCGACGTGGTTACGATATTTCTGTATAGAAATTTTCGGTGAACTATAGCGAGACCACGCTTCGTGCGGCCGTAGATTCTCGTTTATGCATTCCATTCGGATTCGACTAGTTCCAACATTTCAATAGCGCGGAATGGAGAGATTGAAGGATTGCAGTTCGGACCGTCAGGGATATGATTAAATAACGAAATTCTGAAAAAAATTCGGAAAAAATGATGAAAAAAAATTGAAAATTGATGAGCTAACGATTTGTATTTTTATTTTTTAATCATGCTTCGTGCAATCTACTATTTTACGATCATTGCGATTTACTGCTTTTATTACTTCCACAAACATGTCATTATTGTCATTTTCTCATTCTGCTCTCACAGACTGCACATAGACAAAGGAGGCGGTGCTTGGTGTCCGAAAAATATGGTGACGAAAGAAGGCAAAGAATATTTGGAAGTGAATCTACACAATCCTCGAGTTATCACGTCCACGCAAACTCAAGGGAGATTCGGCAATGGGCACGGTGTCGAGTATACCGAGGAGTACTTCATCGAATACTGGAGGCCGGGTTTCAACAAGTGGGTGCGGTGGAAAGATCGACGTGGTATGCACGTAAGTTCTCCTTAATCACGTTTAATCCGTTTTTAACTCTACTCCATTCTTTTGACCATTATTCATATTTTGGGTCTGACGAAAATGTCGGACGAGCTACTCTCGAAAAAAAATGAAAAATTAAATTAAAAAAAAGTGATTGAATCGACATTTTTTGGGTGTAAAATTGACTCCGAAAAAAATGACTATTCATGACGTAAAAGTCGACCATATTTTCGCAATATTTCGGAAACGATAAGATGGAAAAACTTTGGGCTTTCCAACGAAACTGCACACCTGGAAAAGGTGGCGAATCCTTGGTAAGAATTCGATTTAAAGAGAAGCGTTTAAACATGGAAAATACGGACACGAACTAACTCGTATCTCTGGCCGTACATTTACGATCTCCGCATACTCTTTACACCCCAGTCTGATGGCATTTACCGAAGAGCGCCTCATTGTCACGGAGATTTGCACAAAGTGCGAAAGCTGGGAATCCGTACACGCATACGAAAGTGCAAGAGATAGGGAAAAAAGGACGACGACGACGAGATGTAAAAGCTCCGAGGGGAATGTGTTAAGGGGGTTGTGCGAAACGCAGAATGGAAAAAGGGGATTGGACTGTAGATACGCGTCGGTGGATGTAGAACGGTTTACCTAGCCTCAATCTGGCATGGCATGTGATCTTCCGAGCTCTATATCCTCCTGCTAGCTCCGCACTACCAGCAGAAATGGCAAGAGACCCCAAACTCGATCCTCGTCTTTATTTTCTCTCTCTCTCTCTCTCTTCCTCTTTATTTTCTTTTTCTCTCCCGTTGTTTCTCCCTCTTTTCTGTTCATAGGATTTTTTCAACCCTTTTTCTCACCCACAGCAACGGCGAGCTTACTTTGAATACGGTACACCGGTGTGGCGTCCCGTTATCGCGTGCCGTACGTGACTCAAGGTCTATACCAGCATTTTACCCGCCTGTCGAGCAATTTTGCTGTGTTGCTTCAGAGAAAGGGACTCGTCGGGAATATAAGAGAAAACGAAGCACAAACGAACCGAGAACAAGGACGAACGAGCAAAACGAGACAAAACGGAGCAAGCGATAAAAGAGCGAGGCGAAGAGTAGAGAGAGAGAGAGAGAGAAAAAGAATATTAAAAAAATATTTTTTTTATTTCCGGCGATTGCAACGAAACAAAAAAGTTTTCCTTCCTTTCTCGTTCTTTGCCTGCAACACGGGTGTAGAGATGCAATTAAAGTTTCATCGTGTCAAAAATTACACACTTTCCTGACGATCTATCGTACACGGCACGAAATCACCAACTTGGAACTCTTCGTTACATTCGGAGGCCCCGTCATTTCGATTTCAATGAAAAACACAAATATTAGTTTCTCATTAAAATTAAAAAGATTGATACATTCATGAGTAAAGTCTTCCCTCGTTCAATTCCTCATCAGAGTCGCTTAATTAATGGCTCAGAAAAAAGTTTCCTCGAGCCTGGACTCGGAGGATATTCCTGTCACGATTTCAGGCTCGTTCCACGAATTAGCTAAGCCTCCGAACTTCGTTAGTCAATGGAAAAAGGCAGAGAGTACAGAATTGCACTGCGTGTACAAGGTCGAATCATTGTCTAGCTGTCGAAAGTAACTCATGGCCAAAAATAACAGACCCAGGGATGAGTGACCCGAGTGAAATTGTATCTGCAAGCCATGGATGTTGTTTGCCTTTAGCTTGTTGTTGTAATACCCAACGGAGGCGTTACGTTTCCATGTATACAATGGCAGCAACGACTGAATTACGAAGAGA
Organism: Hyposoter dolosus; assembly: GCA_963921915.1. Classification (NCBI taxonomy): domain Eukaryota; kingdom Metazoa; phylum Arthropoda; class Insecta; order Hymenoptera; family Ichneumonidae; genus Hyposoter; species Hyposoter dolosus. The sequence goes on from OY998138.1 coordinate 8,685,452, forward strand.
CACGCGGATAGACGAGACGACGCGCGAGTCACTCGCTGCATAAGATATCTATACATGAATGGATATATCTCGTGGAAATATATGTTGCTTTTCCCTCTAGCCTCTCATCCTCCTTTACCTTTACTACTGATACTCCAGCTATGCTCTATGGCCGTTGTATATTTCGTATACAAAGCGTCGTGCTGTGTCCGCGTTAATGAAACACGTCCAACGTTGGCAATTGTCCCACCGCAGACGGACGGGAAGCAGCCCCTTCTTCTTCCTCCTGCTCCCAGCCCCTAGCCATTCCACCGCCCTTTTCCATCCTTCTTGGCCGCCTCTGTATATCCACGCGAAGCTTCTACTTGCTGCTGCTGCTGCTGCTGCTTCTAGTGCCTCGTTCTCCAGCTTGAACGATGCGCACAATCTCCTCTTACCAGTCCTCTTCTGCCATCCTGCTCTGCCTCCAGAAATTTCCTCCTCTATATCCGTCAAGCCTCTCCGATCTTCCATCATACACACTTTTGCTAACCCCCTGTGAATTCCAATGAGACAAACTGTCGGTTTGTCCCTTAGACTTCCACGAAGCTCCAGCAATACTCCACGCGATAAGACTCGATGGCGCATGCACAGGTTTGCAGTTATCTTTCGGGATTAGATGAATAATTCTTGCACTTTTCCTACCTCGTTACCCTTAGAGTCCTCCCACTTTCCTACAGCCGTGTCCGACATGCTTCCGGATTGATGACGACGCGAATCTAATCGTCAGACTGGCATGAACATCGAGTCAGACGTTTCTTAACACTTTGCAAATCTTCCGTCATCATTTTTTTTTTTGTTTTTATTTTTTATCAAACTCTTACAGATTCTCTGACGTTTTTAGCGGCCTGTTTGAATAATCGGATCGTTAGCGTAGTTGCACGATGAAATTTCAATCCCTAGTTGCGTGGCTTTCATATGCAGAAACAGCCACGCAGTCATTCGCATTGCGTAAACCATATCTCGACAGGCTGAAAAGCCAAGACTCGTATTTGGCTCGGCGTGCGGTGTTCCTCATTTCGCAGCTTACGGAAACCATCCGGGATCATCTCAGCTTTCAAGCCAAGAAATTAAAGGGATCTGGATTGTTATTGTTATCCAGGGGAATGGCAGGCGTTGCTTGGAACTCGAGATTCACCGAAATCCTTGCCTCTGTGAAATTATAACAATCAACACGACGAGGCAACGATAAATCCCAAGAGTAAAAGTTCGAGACAGCCCGAGGCGAACAAAGCGAGTCAAGCATTGGTTCTCGAGCTCGATCTGTATTCCAGAAAATTTACAGTAAATACTGGAAACAGTATTTGCATTGGAAGCTTCTTCGATTTCTAGAATTCTCATAACCATTCCATTTTTTTTTTTTTTACCCTCGAAATTATACCAACCACCTTAATTCCTAATATCGAACTTCCTACTCAATCCTGACGAACGAATCTACCGAAGTAATCTTCACTTTGATTAATATGGAATAAGAAAAATTTGAATCCATCGTGATATAACGTGTAACTCGATAACAGCAGAAGTGAATATGGCGAATGGAAAAGTTTTATAAATCGAGGAACGCACACACACACACAGAACTTACGTTTCTAATTTAACTGGTGGAATTTCCCCTGGGTCTATGCCGATAATCCCTTCGTAGCGATGTTCTTTTATCGTCTGATAACTCTCTGATAGATCACTGAACATCCAGTCAATTGCGAGAGTCATCCGGAGTGGGCATATAGCTAGACCAGGTGGATTGGAGAGAAATAGTAGTTCGGATAGTAGTAGCGCATGATCGGGCCCGAGCGAGAGGTTAACGTATCGAATTTTAATCAATCACCCATAGGGACAGCCAATTTCAAACCCAATTAACATATTCATTCCGGCGGGACGAGGCAATGGGCCGCCGGGCTAGGCTCACGATCCTTAAAGCGCCTTTTCCACTTTCAGCTTAATTCCAAATCATCCACGAGCTCGGAATCTCAGCTGTAGAACGATGAGATAATATTAGAGGAAAAAATACACCAAAGGATTTATGTTCGTTAACATTACTCGGTATTACAAGTTTTAGCAATTCACTGCAGCTGCTTGATGGTGCAACGTCATTTTCGAGGATGAGCTGAGCGATTTTAATTTGATTTTTTATTTGTAAAGCTGAAGGGCCTTATGGAAAGTAGAAAATGAAAATATCGTCGTGGGTATTTTATTGTGTCCAGCTTCTGGGCAATTCTAGTTCCAATGACATCGCAGCGGATTATGTTCACTTCCGTTCAGTTTTGTACTGATAAATATTCCCAGAGATTTCCGAATAAGCTGGAAGATTTCTTTGGTGGATTTGCCTCTGGCAGGGCCATCAAACCTCTCAAAAGCCTCTGACATGTATCGACGGATTACGGATTATAGAGGACGAACGTGGACATGCTATTAGCGGATTACCCTCACAGTCCGGAAGCAATTTTCCTACCTCTGCTTTCTTTTTCATCGGGTTCACGTCATTCCATGTATTTTTCGATCCTCAGCTTCGTTACCACGAGATTCCGCACTTTCTGGCCACTCAAGTTCCGGATTTCGTCGACCGCACTTGCATAACTTTGAGCGATGGCGTTTCCTATGCGAAGCCAGAGACTTTTGAAAATCTTTATTCAAAATTGATTTTACCTCCAGGAAGTTTATTTACTTACTTGTCAGGAAATTGATGAATTGAACGATCGAAAATCAATTGAAATTTTCAAACGTTAATAATTTATTTATATCAGTCAATGAAATGATTCATTGGAAGAAGAAAAAAAAACATTTCTTTCCGCAATCAAGGTTCAACTAGAAAACATAAAAGACATTTTGGATTTACATGTAGGGGTTGGCAAAAGTTGCTGTAATTTTCTTTTTCAATGAAACTTTCGTTCTGCTGGCGAATGAAATAGTCGTCAGAATCATCAGAAGCAGCATACGAAGGATAACAAAAGTGCCTCAACGTCAATTTAAACTTTGCGAGTCTCAGAGAAACTTTAACAATCGTTGAAAACTGGCTGGTGAAAGGAAAGGGCTGTTTCCGGGTGCTTCGTATAAATAGAGAGACACGAAGTTCACCTGCTGCGCCCCCTGATTGTTTCGGGGATGGAAGGATTCTCGATTTATTTTGCGTCCGAAATGACAACGACAACGACTTTGACGCAGTAGACGACGAAGGAATTCAACGTCAAGTATTTTCATACAAAAACTCTTGTTTCCCTGGCTCCACTTTTCTTACAGGGTTTCACGAAGTTCCTTTACCTAAGAATCACATTACCGTGCAATGTGAGGAACGCGAATGATCCTGCTACGGTGCAACGTTTCGGATTTAATTTTCTTGAAAACTGCATGTTGTGAACCTTCACTGTCATTTTTTATCTCATATAAACTGATAAGTCGAGATTCCATGGAGATCGTCGGTGATATCTGGAGAATCCTTGCAGAAGATAAATCTCCGGAGGTCAGAATTTTTCTTCCATTATTTTTGGCAGCTGTATTCCAGGTAATTTTCGCCCTCAAGCTTTTTTAATGAGGACTCAGAATGTTTTTGCTGAAGTTTGGAACTATGGTACGAGGAGTCAAGCATCAACATTCCAAAATTGGAATAATAATTCGCGTCGAATTGCAAAGGGCAATAGCAATTTCCGTGATAAACAAATTAATTATCCGGCAAAGTGAAGTCTGAAGAGACAGTACGATGCTCGTTGCTCGTTGCTCGTTTATATCCTCAGAGTGGCTTCAAGTAATTGCGGAAAGATCCCGGATCATCACCGGAAATGAAACGTGGACGAAGGCAACGATGTTTGGTTTCTTCTTCTCTCATTTCTCTCTCCTCTCTGCTTGTTTCTCTGCTCTAAGATCTTGTCATCTTTCTTCAGCTTTGCCCTTCGTGTTTTTTTTCAACTATGCCCGAAGAGCTTTCCTGCTCCCATAGTGGAATCCTTGGCAGAATTCCTTCCGGACGACGACTGCGATTCGAGTTTACCTCGCGAAAAGACAATTACGCTCGACCCAGTAACCCAGGAAACCATCACTGTGTTTTGCTTCTTTCTACCTTCTTCCTACTCCGCGTACAGATCGACTGCTCGACTTGGTAAAGACTATCTTCGAGATTCCTGTCAACCACAAGGAAAATTGCGCATCATATTAAGTCAGCTCTGTTCTCTCAGCCATGAACAACAAAAACCGATTGTTTTCGAGTTTCTTGTGAAACATCTCATTACAGACGTGATTCGATTATTAACGGCAAACACTGTAAAACACTCGGAAACGGTTTTCAAAGCATTTCTTTGTCATCTACTTCAAAGTGGTTGCTTCAAAAATCCATTAAAAACATCGTGTCATTCGGAAGTGATGAAATATCATACCAGCCAAGAATTGAGCGTTCCGGAAGCTTTGAAACCCTTTCTAAAAGTTAACATGGGTTACGATCTTGCTGGACACTAAAGATACCTGAAAAAATGAGAGTGTCAATGTCCTTGAAGCCGTAACATCGAGGTCAGTATAAAGTGAGTGCGGAACAAGGGGATAAACCTCAGATCCGTGGTCTGTTTGGATCTCGCCATAAATCGGGATATGCGTCGTGTAAGCTTGATCCTTCAAGAGTTTCTCGCACATATAAGCTGCGAATTCTCATCAATTTAACGCAGAGTGTCGTAATATAAACCCGATACGGTCGAACGGTGGGGTATCGAGTATATAGCCTCTCGCTCTTGTTTATGGCTGTATTAATTATTCGTATCGCGTAACCGAGTGAGATGTGCCTCTTAGAAACACACTCGACGTTTCTCTGGGGTGAGACATCGCTTGTGTTCCCGCATCTCCCATATCTCTGCTCGCCCGCTGCGTTGCAAGCAAATACAAGAGGCGATTCTCCGGCGATAAATCGATGGTCGTTTTGGTGTATCCGATATATGGGGATACTTGAGGAGACAACGATATAAACCTGGGTGCTCTCGATGCCCAGAGGATTGGATGCTTCGAGAACTAACTTCCAGGGCACGAGGGACAGGGCGTGAACGCAAATTACCTCGCAGTGGTAACGGCATTTAGAGGGTGATGTTCGTGTAACGAGAAGACTCAGACCCTCAGAAGAAGACCCTGAATAACATCCTACACCTTCTATCGACGTGAAAACGATGCCGAAGATGTGGCCTGTCCATAAATATACGACGACGATTTAAACACGAAGCTCATATCGAATCAAGTCTCGGGTCAGGGGACGAGCTTTATGCGAGTTCGCTAGCTTGTACGTTCATGCACCTAATTCCAATGTCCTAATGGAAAATTTGTCGTTCTTCGTGCTTACAACGTCGCTGGGTACGAAATTAGTTCGGATGCAGAAATCTCCGAAGCTGTCATTTCTCTCACTAACTTTTTCATCGGTTATTCACGTCTGTCGAGAAATTAAACATTCTTGGAAGGAGCTGGCGAATCTGGGCATTCAAGGAATTCTCATTCGTGTGGATTATTTTAGGACAGCTCGGCGAACAAGATTCAGAAATTAATACGAATCTTCGTATTGTTCATAGAACGTCCAGTGTCAAAAAAATCTCGACTGAGACCCAAAATTGTCCAAGTCCAGAATAGCATCGGTGAACTGAAAGGTTATCGATAAGGCTTCACGTTTTGGTTGGTGACGCTAACATGTCGTCAAAAATTGTTTGATTCGTTAGAAAATAAAAAAAAATGAAAAAACTCATAACATCTGCATTTCTCGTATTCAACGAAAACGATTGCAAAATAAAATATGTTGAGTTTTGCCAAATTCATCATCGCCTGGCGATTGGAATGTTTCATTGTGAAAACTTTGACACATTTTTTCGATAGGAAACCCAGAAAGTAAATATTATCAAATTCTCTCTCACAGTTGAGCTGATGAACATTTTTCATCCGAGCGTAACGAGCGCTGTTCACTTTTCTCCGTAAAAACAAGAGCGAGAGGAGGTTGACAATGCTGATAATTGAAATGAAACTGGGGCAAAGATTGGAGTTGGAAAAACGTTTCAAAGATAAAAAAGGAAAGAAAAAAAAACTAAAAAACGAGACTAGGATTTTAAAAAATAAAGAAGTCACAGATACGCGGAATATCTGCGCAACATTTCCGCTCCGATTTGTACTCGTTTCGATTCTTTATTATCATTTTTTTTTTTCATTTCGAATAAGTTGAAACAATGGCAGAGCTCGATACGCCTTTTCGTGATTTAAAAAAAATCTCACGCCCCGATTCGCTTTGTCAAGCTTTTGTCAAGCCCTGTTCAACTTTTTTTCGCGGGAACCGAAATACGTTTTGGCTTTTTCCAAACATTGTACGACCTTCAAAAACAACATGCGTTTCATGCAATTCACCAGGGAGCCGGAAAGGATGGATTTCGTGCGATATTCTCCGGGTAAAGGATTAATTGTTAAAATGTAGTGAAAAAAATCTTGCTTTGGTTGCATTCATGGCATTACGTTGATGAAATGTTAAAAAAAACCAAATGAACTTTGATTTTTTACATAGTTTTCATTTCTCATGGTATTTGACGCCATTGAATTCGATGCTTTTGTTTTTTTTTTCCTTCACTGTTACATCGGACGGAGGCAATTATATTTTAGAACCAACGAGTGTACATAAAAATGAACACTTTTCGTTCGTCAGGTTCGTTACGTATTCAACATCGATCTATACTGTTGACAATGAATAATTGAACTCGATCTGAGGCATGTAGCAAAAATGAATAAACTACAAAATGGTGGCTCGTTTTTCGAACATTTATTTTGGTAGTGGAATTCGTCACTGTCCATAGGAAATGGAAATATTATCGAAAAATGAACCAGGGAAAGGGAAATTCGTATTTTCCAGGCGAAAACTCTCAATTAATCGAACGATTTGAAATATGTAGAAAAAATATTATTGCAACGGAAGTTACGACTAAAAGTCAGTTGTCATTCGAGATTCACGTCCCAGATCCTTTAATCCAAATGATACGAAGCCACGAAATGGTGACTAAAGGAAATTAACGTGATCATAGGCTCGTCGACAGGTGAGGAAACGCAAGTTGCCTCGCGGAGTCGAGTTCGCTGGATCGAAGGGAAGGGGAAGGGGAGCTCTTTGTCTGGCACGATGATTGGTGGTGGGAATCTGGTTGCCGGGGATATCTCGTTTCTTCAAACTGTGCTCTATTGGTATTGTGCATCTGGCAAGAGATGCTGCTGCACGTTGTGTCGGGTAAATGCTCTTCACAGATTTAACTCTCAGGCATATAGAATATACCCAGCAGATATATTTCTACTGGCATCGCCGAGGCTGTGATGCTTTCTCTCGCACTATCACAGACTTTCGTTACGAAGGTGGAACTTGCCCACCATTTCCAGTTACGTACAGCACGTTACCTTAGCCCCCTCGCTTCTCCCACACTGACATTGTGTCGGAGTTCTCTCCGCCATGGCAAAGAGTTAAGGCATGAATTTACATTTAGAGAAGCTTCCAAGAGTGAAACTCAGAAGTGGAGAGAAAGAGAGAGTGGATACGATGACACTGGCACCTCTCACTGCACGTTGCTACTGTTGTATACTAATCGGATCCGGCGAATGCGAATCCCCGAGAAAATGGAACTTCCTACTGCCTTCATGATGCTCTGAGAACTAGTCGCGTAAAATTCGTTTTTCGCTACGTGCTGTAAGCACGCTCCATTGACCTTGCCAAATTCTATGTCTTTCCTACTCCAACGCTTCAACTTTGTCTGGGAGTTTATAAAAAATGACGAGTCGTCAAACACGCTTTTTTATTCTCTCGATATCGACCCCATAAGGAGAATGAACATGATTCGTTGACCTGACGAAAGACCCTCGATCCTTAACCTGGTCACCGCGATGTTGGCGAGTAATTTTTTAATTTGCCTCAGACAGTGACGACGATTTTGACTTATTCCACAAATTTCTGTGACCTACTTTATAAAAACTAAGGAAACTCATCATTTTATGTTGCAGCTGCTGGCAGGAAACAATAATCCTTACACGGAAAGGGAGCAGATTTTCGATCCCCCTATTATAGCGACTCGTATACGTTTCATCCCTTACGCATCGCACATGAGGATCGTTTGTATGCGAGTGGAACTCTACGGGTGTCTATGGAACGGTGAGTAACATTAGTTGCAAGCAAATAGGATAAAAAATGCATCCAAAAGTTTTTTTTTCCACTTGTTTGCGATAACTTTTTCATGGAACTGTTGCGAGAAGCTTCCACCATGAAACAAGTCGATATTTCATAACTGCCTCATACGCGCGTCGAGAACGTTCAACGACGCGATGAAAATTTCCGATGGCAACGCGCGTTAAATTTGTGTCGATAAAATCTTGTAGGCTGTAACTTTTTATCGCAAAATTTAAATATTCCATCGCGACTAATGATTTTAACGACTGCTAATAAATTGTTCATCGATGAGCAAGGAGCTGGCCATGCAATCATTTTACGACACTTTACCACCACCGAATCCCACTCCGGATCTCATTTCGTCCCTCATTATCCACGCTTTTTAAAATACTAATTACGTCGTAATTCCCAGAAGGTAATTGACCTGAAAAACTGTCGATTTTATCGAGCACTCTCGTAATATTCCGGCTCATTTTTCGAAACTTGGATATAACTTGCGAAATATCTTTAAAATGTTAGTTCTATACAAACTGTCGGGAACATGTCAAAACCGGAATTTAGAGTTTGAGGATAAAACCAACTTCCCCGTGACAGATACGCCGAGCTCATATGCTCCACATCGCAATATCTTCGCAACTGAACCATCAAACAACCTTTGTCGAACGTTCGTTCGATTCTTATAATTATAAATAATTGTATAATTATAAAGATTAGTTCGTCAATTCACGTGGAAACTCTAAAGGATTCGAGATCCCATGGGCCAGGTGAAAAAATTGATAATCTCGAAATGAAATACGCTGAAAAAAATGCCAAGTTCAGAATTCGACGTTGATTCATTGGTCTGCAGAGGACGGATTCGGTTTCGTACATTAACTGTTTTATCATGTTCCGAGTGCCGGGGCATTTTAGAGGCGCCGGGTACTTGAAGAGTTTATTCTTTCTTGACTATAGTGCGTCGGGAATATATACGGTGGAACGTTAAGGGAGCGTATTTTGGAGGACGTTATGGTTCCGGGTGCGGTTATCTGAGATTAAGTTAGATTTACGAAGGCGAGGGGGGAGGAAGTGTTCGGAATAGTTGGGGTGGGTCTGAGAGACCAGGAGGAATGGACTGGAAGGACGGGGCGAGGGGAGGGCGGCGAGAAATTCGATGTGGCTTGAAAGCGTATGGTACACAGCTGTGTCTGCATTAATCCAGACCGAAATGATCCGGCGAATGGATATGCAACGAGCGCACGAGCTCGGGTTAGCCTGGACTAACCAACAACGGGCAACAATTGGACCAAGTGGATGGTTAACCATCCGTGGATTTGAGTGGCGCTCGCGATATATTCACCAGCCTTTCATTGGTCCGTTAAAAAGTTTTGGCTCTCGAAATATATATAGAGTTACGGGTGAGAAGCGATAAACGGGACGAGGCGACCTGGAGCACACGATTTTTCAGCGAACCAAGGGCCGCGAATATATTAAAGGGAAATAAAATAGCGAAATCCATGTGACGCAACGGGAGAGTGAACTTAATTGATATTTGAGGTTGTCGAAGGACTGGAGCGTAAATTTCATAAGCTGCTCACTTTGGCTTTCAATTTTGTCATGGCGAACGCTTTTGAGCGAAATCCGATCGAATAATCAATTAAACTTCTCTATCGCGAATGATCCAGCAGCTCGACGACGAAAAATCTCGTGCGTCATTCCATCAGAGTTTCTAATCAGCAAACAAATCGCTATTTTCCAACGTTCAAGAGAGCACATTTTCTCACCAACTCACATCCGAAGCCCGCGAGTTATACTTTTATCTCAACTTTTATTCCAACGATGGAAATGCGGCAGAAGCGTGATCCTGAATAATTTCGCCTTGTTGAAGCGTAAGAAAATAATAGTACGAGCAGCCCAGACCTCGAGGAAGATGCGATGGGGGAAAACGTAAAAAATACAAAAAATAAAAAAGGCTTTTATATCGGCGAGGGCTCAGGTGCGATAGAAACTCCGACGTTTGATCGATTACCCAACGCCCTTAGATCGCCTCAAGCAGACAGGATACCCCGTATTAACCGATGCCATGGATATTTTGTTTCTCCAATTTTTTAACACCGTCAAGTTCATTTATTGTTCAGTTACTTCGAGTAACGTCACTATTTTTTTTCACAACCTTTTATAGCCCAGAGGCTCCAAGGCTCCTGCAGAATTTTCTTTACGGGCCAACAGCCACGTTAATTCTTTTATACTCCCAACACAATTTCTCCGTTTTCTGCTTTTAAGGACGTTGTATGGCGACGGTAAAATCTGAATTTTTGTTTTCAGTTTTTCTTACATACGAAATGGTTTGCCAGCCTAAGTTCATTAAAAAAAAGTTGTTACCAATTGACTAAGGAACAACATACGCTAAATCCAAGATTGTCCGAGGTAATCTGTATGTGTTATATAATAAACAAAATTTCGAAAAAAATTTACGAGCGATTTTTTTTGAAAAACTAAATAACGCTTCTTCGATGTTGTATAAAAGTGTATGCAAAGTTTTAAGAGGCTTCACCATTTAGAAATCGAAATATTTAATGTCGAAAATTTCAACTTTTAACTCAGGCTCTTATGAGAAAGTAATGAAAATTGTGATTTTTAAAAATACATATCTCGACTTCTACATGGTGAAACCTCTTGAAATTGCGCAAGCTATTAGACATGACTATTCTCTTTGTGTGGTGCAAATTTAAAGCAATTCTATCGATATAGAAAATTTTGCATACAACTTCCTTAAATACCGAGCCCAAGAAATTTTGTGTATTGATTTGCTGCTTCGTCTACTTTTTAAAAACGTTTCCTCTTTTTCCAGAGGGGCTGATTTCGTACTCGATGCCCCAGGGTATTCAACGTGGTTCTGAGATCGATCTCACGGACAGAACGTATGATGGACACGAGGATGATGGGTATCTATCAGGCGGGATTGGCCAATTGGTCGATGGTCAAAAAGGCCCGGACAACTTTAGGCTGGACGCAAATGGCAACGGCAGAGGTATGTTCATGTCTCTGAACGACGTTTCGTCATTTCAGGGCACATCAGTCTTTGGGTTATTTTCAGAGACGAGCTTCCATGGAAATTGAATGTTTCACTCTGTACAAAATTGTGTCTTCTTGCTACTTACGCAGTGCTTGGGTCCAAATATTTGTTGGGAATTTGTTTTTCTTCTGTAATTTCTTAACGTAAGCAGAAAAATGGGGACGACAGTTGTGCTTTGCATGAGAGTCATAAGTAAATAATATCGAGGAATGTATATTTGGACAAATGGTGAAATGTCTTATTTAGTAACTTCAAAATACGATATCTGTGCCGAGCGAAGAGAGATTCGGGGCCGAGGGTTTGGGGGTTTCCGGGAACTCATTCCCGATGGAAATTTTCCAGCTGAAAATGAAATTTTTGTCAGTTCCGTGCATCGCGGCAGTCTAGAGAGAAAAAGACAGAGTTAGAGACAGAGAGAGAGAGAGAGAGGGAGAGAGAGAGAGGAAACGAGGGAGGGAGGTTATGAAAAAGGCATAAGGAGAATTCGTGAAAGGCCCAAAACTCGGGAAAAGCAAACAGGCGCGAGTTGTGTCCCGATTGCTCAGATATGGCGAACGGTCGACGAAAATTCCATACCTCGTACACTCGAGCAGCTATACACTCGAATCTGTTTCAATTTACATTTATATTGGACCGCAAGACTGCTGCTGGCTGATGCTCATGCTGCTGCGGCTCGAACACCTCCCCCCCCCCCTCCTCTCACTCTTTCCCTTCACAACATTTTCAAGCAAACCCTCACCCGCAACCGGCGCGTTCACCCACTCGAACCAACTCTTCTGTTCCTATATTTTGCGTGCATGGACATGGGAAATAGAGAGAGGAAGAAAATTTTGTAGAGAGTGTGCTCCTTTTCAGGGCAAAATTTTATAAGGAATTTGAAATTTTGTGTGTGGTATCGTAAATTTTAGATAAAATTTTCCTTAACCAGTTTCAAATTAACAAAAATTACAACATTATAAATTCTGACTGGGATCGAGACACAAAGATATTCGCCGAGTGCTTCCTAACGCAAAAAAAAACTACCCCATTCGTTTGACCTTGATACGGTTTTCTGAATATGAATAAATATAAGAACTTTCCTTTAGTTCTGACAGTATTTATGTTCCTTGTCATATATACATTTTTGTAATATCTCTTCAGCGATAAGCGGTATTTCTCGATGAATGAGCAGAGACCGCTTAACGAGTTTCTACGGCTTGCCATAAGTCTGAGAGTTTCACGATTCCCTCCCTCACAACTGCTCGAGAATTTCTGCGAACCTTTCGATGAGACTAAAGCTGGAGAAGGGCCGGTAGAGATGAGAGATGGAGAGAGGGAGAGAGAGAGAGAGAGAGAGAGAGAGAGAGAAAGTCGAAAATCTACAGGGGAATGACAAGAAAGTCGAAAGTCTTTGTACGTTTGTGTGGGGTCGTTAACGCTTCCCTTTGTGTTTGTTATTGCTTGATTCTAGAGGGCTGCACGAACCCTCGTGCTCCTTCTAATCCGCGAGGCGTTAACCACTCGTAAAATTGCCAAGTTTTCACTTTTGGAATTCGAAACGAGATACGAGCTTGGGAAATAAAAGCTTCGAGCCGATTTTGCAATGATAATGAATCTCCCTATTCCAGTTCCCACGAACCTGCGTAAATTTCTGCTCGAGTCATTTAAATTTAATCTTGTCAGACGTTCCCAAGTATTGGAAAAGTCTCTGAATAGCCATAAACGAAAGGAGCTCATTCCATTACTCTTACAACGTAAGTTATCGCGGTACTCCCTTAAAGCTCAAATCATCACAAAATAATGAGAAAAAAACTGAGTCCAATATCGATTAAATGTTTTTGAGTGATAAAAAAACAACGAGTCAGTGCAATTGAAACTTTTAATAACAATTGCCTGTTTTTCTAAGGCTACGAATGGGTTGGTTGGAGAAACGACACGCCCAGCATGGTCGGGCATCCGGTCGAGATCATCTTCGAGTTCGATTATTTAAGGAATTTCACAGCGATGCATCTACACACCAATAATTATTTTACCAAGGACGTACAGGTCAGTATGAAACCTCTGAAAGTCTTATTATCCTGAAATACTAATAAAAGGATGTTCCTCTCGCAGTTTTTACTATCGCCACAGAATAAAATCGATAAAATGGTAATTTTTCAATTTCAATTCGTGGCTACAATTATATTTCATATTCTAACATTTTTGGCCTGTGAATTCAAGTGAAAAATAACTAGAAACAAGGAAAAAAATTAAAAAGCCCTGTTTTTCTGAACAAAGTACAGAAATCTTTGATTTTTCGTTGCACAACATTTTTTGTAGGTCAAAAACGAAAAATACCATGAGCATTCTTCTCATATTTTTCTCTCACGAATGATAACACGAAAAAACTCGAGTTTCCTTTTCGTAAAACAATATTTTTCTGCTTATTTTGCCGCAGGTATTCTCCCACGCAAAAGTATATCTGAGCCCCGGTGATAACCAGTTCAACGGCGAACCTGTACATTTCTCGTATATGCCGGATCTGGTGCTTGAACAGGCGCGGGAGGTCACAATAAAGTTGCACTCCCGGGCTGGGCGTTATCTCAAGCTTCAGCTGTATTTTGCTGCACGATGGATTATGCTCAGTGAAGTCGTATTTGAGTCAGGTAAAGAGACAATTGTAATTACATACTTGCACGTACTGATTTACATTTTTACAGCCACCAGTAACCATTAAGGGGGTTCCACGAGCGCTGGGTAGAAAGAAAAAAAAACGAAGGGTCTTCAGGCATTTTTTCCAGTTTAATTAACCACCAATTGGACAAAATATTAATTAATCACGATCGATCGATCTTTCACGTGTTGGAAAAAAAAAATATTTCGTCAATTTCGTCAATTTCGTTCGGCAGGATGTTGGGACAATGAAAAAAAAAAAAAAAACAGTTGAAAAGTCTTCGATTTATCGTTTCGACTGAGGCGCAAAAAGTAGATTCGAGAAAAACGCGTTGCTAGCACACTTCCCGCGGGGCTTCCTGTTCAGCTCGCGGTCACGTTCCTCGTTAGAGCCTCGTCAACGAGTGGAATTTTAGAATCAACTTCGTTTTCGTTTTCCTCTTGGCTTTAAGGTCGATGGCCGATGAAAAAATGGATTTTCACTGAATTTCAGGCACACACGTGACCCCTTGAAGAATTGCGTAGAGAACATTTTTGTCTTCCTTGTAAAAAAATAATTGTTAGGAAAACCCAAAACGAATGACGGCAGAAGTGAGCAGTTAGCAAGTTAACAAGGGTCTCTGTGACCCTCTGACCTTCCACTCAAGGAAACGAGGCTTCAGGTTGAAAAAGAACAACCTCGTAAAAATGTTGTCTGCTTGTTGATTGAAGTTTCAAAAAATTTAAAAAACGAGAAAATGCCATGACGAATAAAAAAACGAGATGATAGTACGAAAAAGAAAGAGGCATAAGGAGTTGGAATGGCCTAGCTGCGCATCTCGGACGCGCATTCATCTGGAAAAGTTTGCCTTGGAGAAAAAGTCAACTTGTTGATTGTCGCGAGCTGACGAAGAGAGTGTCGGAAAGGGTGGATGTGAAAGAGAAAGCAAAAGCTCAGACACAGAGAGCCCAACAACGACGCGAATGAAAAGAGAGCGAGAGAGGTAGGAAAAAAGGGAAAAGAACTGAGTGGAGAGAATGAAGAGACTGTAGAAAAAATACAACTGTGAAGAAGCAAGGAAAAACGAGAATGGAAGGCAGAGAGGACGCCATTAATCATCGGCGTATCGGGGTCGAGCTATCACTCGTGCTCGCTTCATTTCGCCTTGTATATTTTTTTCTACTGGCACAGAAAATTCTCTGTATCTGGTGACGACACAGAGCAAAGTAGTATATCCGGTACTCGCGAGCCTGTGAATCTTGTGTATGAATCAAATTATGCTTTGTGCTTTAACCGGAATTCTCGTTATGTTGTTCGCGTTTTGTTCCTCTGATTTATTCCGACGTCCTGACACTGGGAAAAATTTGCCTCGACGTGGAAAACGTTGTTAGGGGAAAATGAATTCCAGTTTCAAGGATTCGTCAAAGGGAAACTGTTATTTTTTATCGACAGTTCCGTCCGCGTGTCGAGCGACGCGAATGGTTATTAAAAATTATCAAAGTAATTGCAGATTATTTTCGGCAATTTGTCAATCGAATATTTCGCGCAGCTGTGAATCAAAAATTTATTTCACCACTCGCGAATGTTGGGAAGATAGTGCACCAACGATTTTCTGGGTGTTTTGTTCAAATTTATGGCGACGAATAAAAAGATTTTTTACGTGTCCACAAAGTGATAATTTTCTCGTGAATTTAGGGAATAAAAACGACGAAAAAAAATGGAGCACTGAGACTCGATCCTTTTTTTTGTTTTTTTTTTTTTTTTATATATATATGAATTCAGTGGAGCTCACACCATAAATCAGAGGTTAGCACACCAGCGACAACATATTTTGTCAGTAGCAGAAGCCCGGAGACTTCGACCCTAGAGAGCTATTCGGCAATGGTGCGAGAGCGAGCAGGGGGTGGTCACAGGGAAAGTTATACAGGGATCAAAGGCGGGTATAGAGAAAACGAGTGGGTACAGAGTACGAGAGATGACGTTGGGTTTTCGATCCCCAGCCGATATCCGACGATATATTTCTACTGGTCTGACCACACGCGGTATCGTTCTACTGCGTGCGACAGGAGAAACGAACATTTTCCCAGGAATTCGGGAATTTTGGTGGACGAAAAAATCAAGTCTTGCCTTCATTTTTCCACATGGAACAAATTTCTTGATTAATTCACATTCTCTTTTATTGGAACGAAACATTTTCATAAATGCCAATTAATCTTCATTTCGACGGTGAGAAAAAAAAATTGACGTGACCTTGAACCAGCTGTGACTCGGTTAACTGGATTGAGCGCTCGTTCAAGCACCTGGAACCGTGAAAAAGTTTGCATTCTACAAAATATTACACTCGCTGAAATTATGCAGAAGCGATGCTCGAACGTGGAAACGATTTTTTGAAAATTCAATAAACCACTTAATCGTCCTCTGTCGTTCCTAACGAGCTGTAACAAATTTTCCACTCTCGGACGATGCAAAGGAATGAAGAAATAAACATTTACCATGAAAGGCGCGGTGCCCTTTCAATGAAAGCTTTTAATAAATTAACTCGCGATGCATAAAAATAGAAAAAAAATAAAAATGAGTCGTTTTATGAATAAATGAATAAGGATATCGGGCTAACGGATTATGCACACGAAGGTACGCGTCTCGTATATTGCTCTAGAAAGCTCATAGCTCACTAGCCGTTGGCACGTTGCTACTGAAAGGTTTTACGTAAAAAGAAGCATATCGCGAAGAGAGGAAAGGAGACGTAGCTGAAGCAGCAGCAGCATCTCGCTCTAACTCGCCAGTTGTCTCATTTAGCTTGCCTTGCGTTTGCCCTGGTTCTCTTTGAAAACCCTCTTCCTTTTCCGCTCTGAGCTTATTCCCGTTTCACAGATTCTCCCGTCTCGGCGCTTCTGCAGTTTCTCTTCCTTGCCCTTCTCTCAAGCAGCAGCAGCAGCAGCAGCGGCAGCAACACCGACGACGAACTCGGCCACTGGTCCATTAGTTGCGAAACAAGTACACGTACGGAGAGGAAAAACGAGAAAGATAGAAATGAACCAGAATAGAGACACAAGCATTAGATGTTCTTGCACAGCTCTTTGAGTGACAACCCCAGGATCCTTCAAATACAAAGATAAATACAAATCGACGTATCCTAAAAAGAAGCATGTGTGTGACGACAAATTGTTTCAAGTCGAAGTTAGAAAATCGGAAAGAATGAAAAAAATAACCATTTAGTTCTAATGGAATTATTTATTATAACTTTATTATTTATTATTATTATTATTATTATTATTATTATTATTAATTTATTTATTTATTATTTATTATGAATTATTATGTTCATTCACACAAAAATGTCCGTATTGCCAACTGAAAACTCAAACTTTTTTGAATTCGGAAATTCGGACTCGGAATTAATTAATTAGTAATTTATTCAACTAGGACAAATATTGAAGATTCAAAACGAAATAGACTTCTGTCCGGGGCTCACGAAAAACTACGACCGGACATACAATTAAAACCTGAAGTGGTTGAGACCAGATGAGCCTGGAACCGAGGCGAATGAGGGCGCAGGAAGTCCTGCGGTTCAGCAGGACCGTTTTCCTCTTCTAAATTCTCATTCAAACATTCGTATAACGATTTTACAAATTTCGTTATTCAGACGGGTGTCTCTCTGTTCGTGAATTATTTCTAAATGTAACGAGTCCCATTATGGCTCAAAGGATCAGAGTTGTCCAGCGGAAATGAGGGTCCGGAAGACTAGCTAATGGAACAAACGTTAATATGTCATACACGTCGACGGTAAAACCGACGATGTGTTTTTGGTTCTGTATGTTTTTCTACGAGTGTGTATGGATCTACCGCGCACGCTGCTTATAGAGCGGAGTAAACCAAAAACTTAATGTTTGCTGTAGTCTGATGAAAACGCAGGGAAAACATATGAGGCCCAACGGCAGAAAGCAGGATGTACGACGACGTCACGGATACGCGTACATTATAGTGTGCAGACAGACCGAGAGAGTAAATCGTAACGGCTATTTCAATTTTGGCATATGTAACTACTGGCCTCGAATGCTACATCAGGTCATTTCCCGGCTTCACGTACACGCCCTGGGAATTTTAGCAAACTCCATAGGCAACCTAACTCCCTACTATATATTCCCACAATATTTACTCATTTTCAACTCGTTTCCTTGTAAAACCATGCAGCTCGTTTCGAAATCCACATGTGTTTACACACCTCGGACATATTTCACGAAAGATAGAGTGCCTTCGTTCCTCAAATTCGTTTCTCTCGTAGCATCATTTTTACGAAATCTGCTGTATTTTTTCTTCCATCTCTGAAATGTATTTTTGATGGAATTGGCGAGAATTTTTTTTTATTTCATACGAAATATTGCAAGATATTTCTTTCACGAGCAACTTGAAAAAGTGCACCTCTCTGTTTGAGCTCGTCTGCTCGGGGAAATTTGCCAACGAATTTTCAATATTTTCGAAAATTTTCTGTCTATAAATGTCATTTACATTGTAAAGAAATACGCAGGCCCTGGATCACGAGTTTTCGACGTTTTATTCAATTTTTTGAAAGATTATAACAAGCTCTTTAAAACTCAATGACATCCGTTGTTCGACAGTGATATCCGAATGGAACAATACCGAGGACGATGAAGCCAAGAACCGCACGATTGCTGTCGCAACGGGCAGCCCGTATCAGAATAACGAGGGCCCGTTACAAAGAGACGAAGTCAAGGCGACGTTCAATAAGGACGAGGGCCACGTTAACAGCATCTGTAAGTCTGCGTTAAATATTTTCGTAGTTATTCCCAAGAAAAATCTTTGAATTTTTTCTGTGACGATCACCGCACTAAGTATTGGCTCGAGGCTTTTAATCTTTGGAAATCGCACTAAACTTCTCAAAAATATTGATTCATTGTTTTGATTTGTATTATCCAGCTCGATCATTCGTTTTTCTATTTTTTTTTTTTTTTTTTTTTTTTTTTTTTTTCGAAAACAAGTTCAAATTACACAAATTTTTGATTACGCAGTTTTGTGTATTTTGTTAGGAAAATTTGGATGAAATTTCGTTTAGTATATCCGTTTGCAACTTGACATTTGGCGTCAGTGAAAACTTGGCTTCATTCGAGTTCTACGTCGTTAACAAGTCTCCGTATAATGGCAACACATATTCCGTTCGTTCGCTAACGCATTTCTCACACATGGATTTATGCATGCATAGACTCCGAGGCACTGAAGTGCCGAGCTGCTATACATTCATCGAGAAGTGTGCATTACAGCAAATACTCGTATTTTCCCATGCGTTGGAACGTTGAATATACATTTGTGACTCGGGTCAAAGTCACACACGAGACTAAGTTGTAGGATGCACATAGGGGCGCTTCCGTTTCGAATTATTCGATTGCCGGACTCTTTATTCCTGATTGTTCAATTGCTTTGAGTTTTGTTAAATTTATTTTCAATTTTCTCATCGATCATTTTCGTATCGAGAGAATATAAATAATTTTTCTTGTCAGCATAGTTTTTTCTACTCGCAATTTCAGTTTCTATGCTCGTTGATAGATTATTTTCTTTTTGTAAGATCCAGATAAGAGCAAAGAACCTGCTGAGTCTAAGCAGCTGATCGGTCTCGTTATTGGCATCTTGACTACAGTCATCGTTATGCTACTCGCTGCGATACTCTTCATCTTCTACAGGAACAGGAGACTGAAGGCTGCCCTCGCGCCAGCGGCGTTTTACGACCGTCAAGGTGACTTTAAGGTAAGACGACAGCGATTTGTACAGCAGGCTGATGTTTAAGCAGAACTTTCGCTCGTTTTTAACACGAGCTGGTTTTTTTTTTTTTTACTTCCGTAAAAACGAACGACGTCGCGAACTAATAGAAAGTAGGCGAGTGGTTAAAAAAATTTGGAAAAAGCTCGGAAGAACGGAGTTTGGTCGGTTCAATGTGAGCAGGAACCGTTGGAAGTAGATTTCGGGCGAGTTAACTTGATCTCGCGTATATACTGTTGACGCGTTATCGCGAATAAAGTGGAATAAAAAAATGGGCTGGCAGGGAACGAGACGGAGCTTTGGACCAGAAGTGGAAAAGAAAAAACGGGGTATATCGAAACGTGCGAGAGATAGAGAGAAGGAAATGGTGAATGGGTGAACTTTCCGTCCGTAAAACAGAAAATAAAAATTGCCAGACGAAAAACTCCACGAGAGAAACGAGCGTTCGAGCTCCTGATGTTTCCGGTTCTCTTCGTTCGCTGCTTTTTCCCTCGGCACAAGTGTATCTCACACTTGGTCACGTCGAATGTTCTGTACCAAAAGTAACAAAATGGCCGACGCTTTATACGAAAAAGTCAAAAAAGTATAATACAAAAAGCTGTTTATTTTTTTTTTTTTTTTTTTTTTTTTTAATTCCCTGACAAAGCGTTTGAAGTGGAAAAAAATCGATTAAAGTTTTCCACGACGTCGAGAGTTGCGCTGAATTCAATTCCAGCGCATGCACATTTTCCAAAACTCGGAATATTAAAAAAAATACCTCTATTTTCTTGAAAAAAATAATCACCAGAATGTCACAATTTTAGACAAAATTGAAAAAAATTCAACACGCCAATCCCTCAAATTTGAGTCCGAAAAAGTCAAACGTAGATACTGAGGGACGAAGATTTTTACCCTCCGGATAGATTCACACGTGTAAGATAAATTTTGACACTGTAAACCGAAAAGGCACATGAGTTACATCATCGTATTTATTAACCACGAGAACGTGCATACACATTCATATGAAGAGCGTATATATTAATGATAAGAGCAAGATGAAGTGTGAGCATCCAAGTTTCGCAGCAAGACGTGCGCTATCATCATCATTCATCAGACGCAAACAGGGAGAGGGCTCGAGAAAAGTACGAGCGAGCTATCGCCTCTGCTGGTAGGTTAGAATATTCATTCATGAGATCTTTATGAGATGCACGACAATTTCTCTACCGCATGTACAGGATGCTGGTGTAAATTCGAGCCAGCATACGTGCCAGTCTATGGTGAATCTATGCCTCGGAAACTTTCCGATTCCAGACCATGATTCTGAGAATTATTCGAAACTTTGAGGTCCTTAGGGATACGATCTTAACTCGAGCTTCCTAAACGACGTTTTCCTACGTTTGGTTTGAATTTTTTCGTCTTACAGCAGTTTCCTGTTACAGAGGCAATAAAAATTGACAGATAACCAAGGCTCGATGAATTTTATTGTCAATTGATTGATTTCGATGATTTTCTTGGTCTATTAACTTTTATAAATCATTCATACGCCATGAGTGCAATAAACGAACGAATGATGGCAAACTTTCGAGAGTAGCAAAGGTAACATTAAACGAAATAACGATTCGTGTGTTAGCAACCATTCGCTTTATCTTTTTGGCCTCTGAAAGCATTCTGGAGGATGGTAAACATAAGAGATTTTCGAGACTTATCGTTCTGTCTCTTTGATCAATTTTCATCGTTTCCTTTGAGCCACTTCAGTGTTGCCAATCACCGTACAATTTTTCCTTGATAAACTACTCGCTCCAGCTCCGCATGTAATGATTTCATGAGAGCAATCGAATTACTTCCTCCAGCACTAAAAAAAAAAGATGCAGAATAATTTTTATACCAACCGCGAGCGAGATGGCGGCTGGAGAATGCAGTTTGAACGATTACTCTTCCATTTCCAATGATAACGACCCACGCTGTCCAACTATTTTTTACTCCAATCAACATCGAATATTTGTCAGCTAACTGTGAAAGGAATTCCTTTATTTTCCATCGTATTTCTCTCCATGCGTCATTTTATGAGCTCATTGGGCACATGGGTCGATGGGTCCATGTATATTTACGAACTGACACATCGATACAAAAACTGCTGTCACCTAGAAATTCGTGTGATTGCCAGATATGTCGATCGTTTAAAAAAAATGATGATCATCGTGCAGTAATGCACTCGGAAAATTGAAGAATCGTTCAATGTTTTCCAGAGCTCGGAATATCGTGACAAATTTTGTCACGTATCGAAAATAAATTGTGATAACCATCGATATTACAGAGATGCTACAAAATTCGTTGTTATTTTTTCGATCCCTCGATGCATTTCGAATTTCTGCACCTCCCTCAGCTCCATCGAGCCCTTAATTTAAAGTTTTCCTCCAGAGAGTCCTGATCCTGAGTTTCTTTGGAAAAGTTCCTTCGAACTTTGACCTGCAATGGTTCCACTGTGTGTTCTTCCATTCTCACATTTTATACATCGTTTATCTATCCACGAACGTGTGTCTTTAGATGCACATACGTTCCCACATACACATTGCGAATCCCGGAGGAAATGGTTGTGAATTATGGCATGTAAAGTATTGATCGAGAGTTGGAATATGTAAAATATTCAATATTAACTCTGTGACAGCAGACAGTTGAATGAAATTCGTTCCCGTTTTGCTGGAATGCACGCCGAATGCTTCTCCTCACATATTCGTCTCTCTCGATCTATCCTGCTCGCGTTGCAATACAAAAAATTGTGGGATAATTCTCGACACTGGCGCTCGTACGGTCGTAGGTGCACGCACGTAGATTCGCATCTACGTACAGGCAAGCAAACACATATATTGTATCAATTGGTTTCGTTGCCACGGCATCATGCACCGATGCTCCAGGTCTCGTAAATTTTTCGTGCATATAATCGAGCCTCTCGCGAGAAACGTGACACCGGAACGTGTAATATTCGCATGTGTAATTGGAAACATGAAGACGTACGATAAATTGCGATTCAGTTGCGTTTAAACGCTCATGGATGCGAACATTTTACATAATTCGAGACAAAAGTCAAGACAGTAAACGAAGTTTTTTTTCGTAGTCGTAAAAATGAATGATTGAATTTGATGAGTCGTCGTTCATTAAATTTGCGAGAAAAAAAAACCAACAAGTTTGATTCGCATTTGGAAAATTAGGATCGCAGCGATTGAAACGGTTTTTTTATTTCCCCGAGAATTCTAATTTGACGTTGACAACGATATCGGTTCAATGGCCATGCCAATTGCCAAGGTATCCAAGAGTTTCAGCCCTTGCCCGAAATCAAAATAATTATTGAGCTATCGTTAGTGACGTGAAGCGTGAGAGAGGTGATGACGCCCAGGCCCTCTCTCCCTCGAGCTTCATCGCTATTAACCCTCGCTGCACTCTGCACGGAACACACGACTCTCCCTCGTTCTTCGTGCGAACACGATGTGCGTAAAGTGACTTAATGCGATTATCGACTTTGGCCTTTGGACATTGCGAGGGCGATGCCCAAAGCGAGCATGCTCCTCTGAAATAGGGACCGACTCCTCCTGTTTATATGTTACTTCGATGTACTACGTGGATTGCAATTATTCAGCATCAAAAGAGTTGGTAGATTAATTCTCATTTGCGTGACCGAGCTTTTACTTTTAATCGCTAAATCTTAAATTACTAATAAACAAAAATCCTGCAGTTATCAGTTGAATGAATAATAAATAAGCGGATATTCACTGTAACCATAAACACCAGACGTCATTCCCAACCGGAAACTCCACCTGTTTAATGATATTGACAATTGCATATTTCCAAATGTAAACTCGGCGTGGGCCAAGCTTTGTGGCAATTTAAGCATTATGAAATTTTGTTGGCAAATCTCCATCGGTTTTGGCATTGATAATTAATATTATGAATTTACCGATGCGTGTTTGTACACCGGAGCGCGAACTAATGAGGTTTGTGATTACTGCAAATGGATTTATTATTCCGAAGTTAGATTCGCTTTCGCCGCCAATAATGTGGGTGCTTCTGTAACAATGATATCTCCGACGATACATATTATAAAAACTCTCCTGAACCGTGCAGTTTGTTTGATATTTTCATCAATAAATTCGTGTACTTTGTTTTTCACATTAAATGCCAATTTCCATTTGTTTCTCACAATCTTCAATGATTCTACAATTTTTCGCAGAATTATTTGTGCGAAAATCGATGATAAAGTGCAAAATTTTATTTACAAATGTGCAGAATTAACTTTGCGAGGTTTTATTTATTATTATATAAAATATTGAGGGTTTATCTGCTCCCAAGCAGACGCTGTGGCTAGAGAGATCCTATGAATTTAACAGTTGGCTTGTTTTCGAGAGGTTGTAAAAATCGCGTAGAGTTTGGTGTGTTTTCATGAATTGAAATGAAGAGGTTGGCAGTATTTAAAATTTCAATCGGGCAGGAGCGAAAAATAAAATATGTATCCAAAGAGCTCAACGGGGATTCTCGTCTGTGCCATTCAAATAACCTCATGCAACTCCGGATGAGACTACTTGGGCGTAACTTTATATGTATATGTTGGCGCAGACTTTCCAATCATATCCTACCTCGGGGAAATTATGGCAAATGCTGCACACACATAGCGACGCTTCGACGTTGGCGAGAACGAACGTTCAAGGATTTTCTTTTTTTATCCTTTTTTCCTTTTGCACTGCTGCCTCTGAGTGTATTTCTTGTATTTCTTCGCTAGTTCGTTGAGACCTCGTCGTGTAAATAAAAATTCTCAACGTACAAGTGAAAAAATATAAAGCAAAAAAAAATATAACAAAAAGGAAAAGTTGAAGTCTGTATCAAGGGTTCATTCACCGAGGCAAAGAGGTAACTAGGGGAAAAAATAGTCTCGTGCATTCATGGCGTAAATGTGAATGCACAACTACTTTCCGTGCAACGCACACACAAGTGTGCACATGAGAGAAAGGAAGAACGAAGGAACGAGACGAGAAAAAGAAAAACGAGACGATGAATGAAATATTTAATAACACGCGCCATTTATTCTTGCCCCCTTCGCTATTTATTCCGCCTTGTTTTTCTCCGTACCTTTTCCCGACTCATTATCACATACTTTTAATATGCCTCCTTATCGAAAAGCCTGCTGGGCTTGTGTTTCTGGCACTTGTAGGCTTTCTCGTTCCAGTCGTTTAATCATTGATTTTTCTCGGCCCTCCAATTAAAGGAAACAATGATTTTCAATTGATCGTAGCAGCAGGGAGCCAAAGACGACAAATTGAAAATTTATTTCTTCATAAAATTTCATTATTATTGTGGAATTGAGCACAAAACTATGCCGAATACGTATTTGAAGGGTAAAGGCCATGATTCAAAGGGTTAAATGTCCTTGGAAAAATCTGAGACGCTCCTGAGGAGGGCAGGAAATGTTTAGCCCGAATGATGAGAAACCCGAAAAGCCAATTTCAATTATCATTAGCCGAAATTGGCCCGGACGAAGTTTCGAAAACTTAACTTATGATACGGTCCATGCGCAACGTGGTTGCTCGCCGTTACTAATTTGCAACTTCGCTTCGATGCTTCGGCACGACGGTAGGGACCCGCAGCTCAATTACCCAACGCTCAGTGAGCGGTCTCTTTATCCCTCCGAAAACTGAATTTCCTTTTTCCATAATTCAGACACCGCCACCACGAAAATTCAATGAAAAAGGATAAAAAATGATTTTTTCTCGAAGAAAAATGTAGAAAATGAATTCTGACCATGTTTTTCTTCATTTTCGTAACTCTCGTCCATGGAAATATGTCTCGCAATCATACAGGCCGCGTCAATAAAGAAAGACCTTCAAAAATGACAGTGAAAAAAGATACACGATGTCTACGTGAGTCTAAGCAAAGAAAAGAAGCAGAAAGGTTTAGGCCAGGGCAGGTCTTTCAACCGCGAGACAAAATTATATAGCGATGGGTTGGTACAGAGAACGCGGGGCTGCCAGGACCGGTTATCTTATCGCTTAACGACGGAGAAGGGGCATCACGACACGACGTTCCCTAACGCACCCTAAACGGAAATTAACACCACCCCTTTTAAGGAGGGGTGTCTATGTACACTATTGGCCTTGGTGTACTTACGTCGTTTTGTTGCTTCTTCTCCGACCAGCACTCGCTTTTCTCGCGAAAGCTTCGACGACATCCTATCAATGACTATATTTATATATTTTTTTCTTTGACAATGTTGGCACGAGGAGAAAAAGAATCGATGGATATTGCGTCAGAAGGCGCACGAGAAAGAAGCAGAAAAAAGAGCCGAGGGTGGTTAATAACATTATGCTCGTTTTCTTCACGTCGCCCAGACACACAATCTCGTTTTTCCCTCGCAGGAATTCTTCCCTCGAGACACCTCATTCCACGTTTTTTTTTTTTTTTTTCTCTCAACCGATTCCATGCACTTTGACTCTCTCCGTTGCCATCTAAACATACGCTCCTTCTTATCAGTCTCTCACTTTTTTTTAATAGCCCACGAATTGTTTGCCATAAAAACGTTAATTTCCTGGCCGAATAACTTAGCCGCAAAAAAGTCTACGCCTCCAGGGAATGTTTGCGATACAAAAGTTGCAGAGTGTAGCAAAAGCACACGAATGTGTGTGCACATTGTAACTCTGAAACTATGATTTCCTTCCATGGCTTTCCAACGACCTGGCAAGTCCACAGCAGATGGCAAAGGCTTAGAAACGAGGCATTGCATTTTCATATTGCACCGTAAAACATCAGTGCCCTTCGAGGTCACTAAGATAAGGGCTACGAGAACCGGAGGTACGATTCTTAGATGCGAGAGCTTTTCTCTTAGCTCCGAAAGAATTTCCACCAGCGTCGTGGCGCGACGATAAACCAGGCTTTTATCGTAAAAATGGAAAAAAAATTATGGCTCTGTATACATTAAGGTATTTTATGCAGAAAGGGACACTGCGTTTCATGTCGCAGCGTTAAATTCAAAGCGGAATTCTTGCGCTAACGAATTCAATAACTCCGGACCGAACCCCACGAATTCGAGGAGCAAAAAGCATCAGTCGAGAAATAAATCATTTTTCAGGATCAAAAGAGCCTCTGCCCAGACTCTAAGAAATTCAAAATCCTTCGAGGTACAAGCTCCGGAACGGTTGTAAAAACTGATATCATTCAAGACCTTAGAACCTTCTGTCTCCTTGAACCTGTTACGAAGATGGTTATGGAAAATTCTTCCTCCAGTTACGTTCTTTTAATATTCTCAAATTACGACTTTGCTTCGCTCAATCAAAAGGAAAAAGATATGAAACTTGTTGAAGGATTTTCACAAAATTCCCTACAAAATTATGAACCCATGACGTCGTCAGATTCCCAAAGCAAAAGCGTTGAATTTTTATTCTCATTTTCATCCTAGTGGAAAATTAAAAAATTCACTTCATTTACGCGAATACAAAAAAAAAAAACGAAAAAAAACTCCCTTCAATAACAAATGCACCGGATTATCCGCCATGACGAGATTTCCTCATACAGCAAACCCGTTCCGTGCGGCCCAAGCAGAACGAGAGAGATAGTTATAGAGAAGGAGAGAGTGGAGCTGTTAATGAGTGTATACGAACTAATTGCGGTTCCTGGTTGGCATTTATCGAAAGGGAACTCCATTCGATGTCAAACATTTGCTGCTCTACCCACCATCGCCCATGTGGTGTTCATTGACCTCGGTAATAGATCGTCGTTTTGCTTGATCAACTTGCATCCCTCGGTACGGTATTCTGTATTGTAACAAGATTTCCCCCTCCCCTTTCCCACCCTAGGAGAATCTCTATATATTCGAAGACACAGGCGTGAAGCGTGCATCTCTGGGCTGCGACGATGATAAAGCCAGGGGAGTAAAAACAAAAACTACATAGTGAGGAGAAATGAAAAAAAGAAACCATAAAAATTGATCGTTTTCTGCATCGATCTATAAAACTTGATAAATTTGTAGATTGATAAATAAATAAATTTATATACGGGAAGTCTTCGAATGATAGGACTATATTGGCATCGGGGACCATAGCACAACTGGTTAGAATTCCAGGCACGTATTTTAACGTTCATTGGGTTGACTAATCGTTGGCGTTTGGTGAAACGTTGCTCGTTGTGCTTTGCATAATAATCGGAGCGGTGTTCACACCGTTAAAACAACACGCACGTCCAGAATGCAGAGGGGCTGAAGGACGAGGATATCATTGTCACTGAACTGATAAACAATAGCCATTGTGCAGTAATTGAAATGAGGGTTGAGGTGGGCGAAGGGATGGAGGGAGGGAGGGGGTAAACTAAAAAGATTGAGAGTCAAAGGGGGCATTTAAACAATGGGCCATTTAACAGCATACATTTCTTTGAATGAAAAATTAACGGCACGTCCTATGAACGAGCAGTCAAGCCATTATTCATTGCTTCCATTTTTTGTCACCGGCAGAACGTGAAAAAAAAAATAATAAAAAAAATATATATCCGTGCATTTGTAACGACATTCGGTTGTAAAAATGCTGATATTTTGATGAATCTTTTTGAAATATTTACCAATTAAACGTCCCTTTGCTATGATGACGTGCAGTCTATATATTTTTATTGCAAATTTTACTTTTTTTTTAATGACACTGCCAGCCACAAACGGCTCCATGACGCGTTTCCGTAGATCTAGCGAGTCTGGGTGATGGAGAAAGTTTTCCTGCGTGTCCTCGTGAAGAGTTCTAGTCGTTTGCGTTTCTGGAAAAATTTTGACCCACCATTTTTGAAAAAAAATAGATATAAATTTCAACCCCGTGATGCCGAGGCTCGTATTGAATCTCGATGGCAATTCGAACGTCCTCTCATACGAAAGCCTTCCCCACACCAGCAAAGCAGAATGTTTCTATTTAGGTTGATGTGACCATTCGTTAGCAACGTCAATCTATGAATGCGTTTTTTCAGGGATTATAGAGGCAATGGAGGCAAAGAGAGAAAGAGAGAGAGAGAGAGAGGAAAAATAATCAAACAAACGACGTCATGTTACGTTAAAACAAAAAAAAAAGTTATGTGGCACTCTTTCGGGTGGGAAAAAAGCTCGAATTTAACTGGCATCTGGTATGGGGTACCTCCATGTTCAACACAGTCTGCCTGAATAATCACTGTGATAGATCAGGCACATGCACACTGATTCGTCCAAAACTGTACATGAAATATACCAGAGAATGGTCCAATCATTTTTTGTAAAATTCCAGTTTACAGTGTACACGAATTTTGCGACATTTTGTGAAATTACGTATCGGAGTTTCGGGCTGCCTGACTTTCCATGAATCCAAACCTTCGTGCTACAAACTTTTATCAACTTATTTTTTATTTTTTAATCCTAAACATGAAAGTTTTATAAAACACTCTACGAAGAAAAAGTAATGCCAGTAACGTCACTTTTTCGCTTCTCCATTCGCTCACAAAAAAGCACCCTCTTTTAATGAACTCTCAGCATTTACTTTTTTGTCATCTTTATTCCATTTTAAATAGTAATTAAAGCTTGACGCAGTTACGTAAGCCAGTTAATTAAAAATCTCGGTGG
Source organism: Hyposoter dolosus (assembly GCA_963921915.1). NCBI lineage: Eukaryota > Metazoa > Arthropoda > Insecta > Hymenoptera > Ichneumonidae > Hyposoter > Hyposoter dolosus. Next base: position 8,714,607 of record OY998138.1, read on the forward strand.
CTTTTGACGTTGACATGACACTCCTAAAACGGAGCGCGTAATATCAGGTTCCATAATGAAACAAGAGTATTTTCTTTTCGAATAATAAAAGCGATGGGAAGCAGTTAACGTCAATGGCGAGAGAAAAAACGTACGAAAATAACGTGATACGAAATCGGTTCGTAAATGTTTTCTTAATTATTCATTTATGATTGATAACGAATGATGAAAACTTTGCGATGGAAAACAATTGAATTAATGAAAAAACAAACAAAAAATGAACATCGTAGAGACCCAGCGATATTCCAACTAACGATAGTTCGATAAAAAAAAAAAGCAAGAAATCGAGACTCGTAACTCTCGATCACGGAATCACAAGCAAACGATTGTGGATGTGATTTGCGTGAATCTGTTAGAGGAATGCACGTTCTGGGAGATGTGTTTTGTCAAAAGAAACATATAAACGCGTGTACGGAGAGAATATTGTTGGTATTTGTTGAGCGTGTAGGAACGAACTGCGCTGGGAGAAGGTCGAAATTACCACAAACACGATAGCCATACCCGTATACGTTATGTTCAATATAATCTCCGTGATAGATTAGATGTACGCGAGGACACAAGAGGCTCGAAGGGAGGCTGCGGGAAGGAACTGCATGGAGCGGGGAAAGGCAGATGGGAGGTGAGGGTGGTCGCACAACTAGTGTATATATAGTCAACATTGTAAACCTGTAGGTTATGTGTGACCATACGAGAAGGTAGAAATACGACGAGATGACCTGGCTGTTGGACACATCGGGGACGTATTTCAACGTCGAGTGGATTTCTGTCTCGTGTTCAGCATATACGATCGCATCGGTTTACCTCCTCCTCCTCTGCCTCTACCTATACCTAGCAAAGTTGCATCCTTGCAGAGTTTCGCTGCCACCATACTATTTGCCATTGGTAACACCATGGCTATACCAGTCGACGAGATATCTCCAGGGTTCATTCGATACGTATGGTAATAAATGCCGAGCTCCATATACACAGTCAGCAGTGTCTATCAATTCCTTCGTCCACATCAAATCATCCTCACGAATATGCTTCATGAGCCTACCGATATCAATGGGCTCTATGGCCCCGAAGTACGTAGATCGAATTCTATCCAACAAAAGGGCTTTATCCGCTCGATTTAAGGGCCGACGTAATCTCGATTCTGTCCTTTTGTTCGTTAGCAATCTGCACCTATCTGTACCAAGCTGTTTCCCTCGTCGTACTTAACCCTCGGGATCGAAAATCGTCACAGTGAAATATGCAGAATCCTCAATCTATATAACCTTTGACCTTTGATCCATCGCGCAATAACCCTATAATCATTCATATTGGCATCTGATCAAACTGAACGCAAATGACGCTTGCTTTATTGCGTTGTCCTTTACAGATCGCATTACTACTGATGCATCAAATTTCTATCAAGCCTCCAGATTTTCAACGCGAGCTCAAGCCACGAGTTGAATTGTCTTCAATCATTCGCAGCTATAATTTCCACAGATTGAACTTATCCAACAACTTTGTGCCTTGATAAGTACGGCCAACGAGAATTTGCAGTTTTGACGAATGTCGTTCACCCAAACGTACCTTTATCGAGCAACAGTTTGCTAAAAAAAAATCCAGTAATCTGCTATACAACCAGTCATTGCAAAGCTAGGAACCATCCTCGTTAATGAAGATAAAAAACTAGGTCGGTAGTTAAATTGACGTTGAGTACTATCTACGCGTCTATAGAGTATTCGATGAAACGACGATCCAACCTGGAAAGTACGTGACGCCGACTGACTACGAGTTACCGATACACGAATAGAAGAGAGCTTCAGGATACGTAAATAGAGCAAGTACGGCACATTATGTAAATTATGTACATCAATGAATGAGGGAATCAACGAAGAGAGAGAGAGAGAGAGAGAGAAAGGAAAGAAACGAGTAGGGGACAGGAAGAAAAGGGATGAAGAGTTGTTCGTTCATTCAGACAAGCTGACAAGAGTAATAACATCTGTGTTGATTCTATGTAGTGGTTTTGGAATACGTTTTCATCAACTATGAATAACGCATAGCCGAAGCTTTTCGCGTTCCAACAGTTTGACGCCTCGAACTGAAGCTTGTGCAGCTACATGGCGTGTATATATATATTTGATGGATCGTACATATCTGAACTGCTATTTGAACGAGTACATAGCAAATGTGTTGTATGTGTGGGTGCATGCATGACAATAGCGCAACAAGAATCTTGGTGCCAGTCAATGATGCACATAAATGTCACGGGCATTTATGATGAAGGAGACTATGAAATCTCCAGCTGGATATTAATGTGTGTGTTCACAGGTCTCCGCGGTGGATGAGAACGAGGACAAGGGTCCGATTTGCCCGCCCCTTCCTGCTCAGTATCAGCCAGGAGCCTACGACATCACCAATTCAACCATCACCACGCCCCAGCTTCACAAAACAAGTGCCGAATATGCCGGTCAGTATTAACCTCAGTTTCAATGTCACATGATCTGTAATTGCTTCAATATTTCATCCGATGCCTGCGGAACATGCGGGAAGAATCTTATACCAACGATTTTCATCGTTTTGACGTTTTATTGATTTACCGAGTAAGTTGCGGGGACTCAATTATTCTTCGAGGGTGAGAAATTGCTCGGTGGGTGGCACGAGAACGGTTCCAATGTTTTGAAAACAAATTTTGTCTCGATATATAATAATAATTGTATCGCATTGGTGAATAATGTTGAAACCCGCTGGCTCGGTTGGGAATATGTGGCAGTTCAATGGAAACTACGTTAATGGTTGGTCCTGAAAATCAACCGAGATAGTTTCGTCCGTTGGAAACTTTCGAGTGGTCATTATTGTTATTACTGTTATTATGGTCGATGGGAAATTGTTGGCATTGCAATGGGAAATGTCCAGCTGAGAAAGCGAAATAGAAACGAGGCGAGAGAGCAGAAACAATTGTGTCGGATCGGTCAAAACTAGAGAAAGCCTCCAAACGATTCAGCTTCGTACTTGAACCCGGGCGAAGAGATATTACCTCGCAAACAACGCCCTTGGCTCCCAACATCGACCACCACTCGCGACAAACCTTCCCATCCTTCCTGCTTCACCAGTTTAAATAGTCCGATGAACTATTTCGTCACGGTAAACCCAACACCTCCGGGCACAGTTCTCGAGTTATACAATACCAAGGTGCTGCAAATTTCAACAGCCCGCTAAATTTAAATTACTTCCTTTTTGTCTAATCTCACGTGGGAGCTACTTCCATGGACGTGCCTAAATTGCAGTTACAAATAAGTTTAGTAGACAGAACGTCCATCAACATTCTGTTGATCACGTACAAACGATTTCTCAACTGTAGCCTATCAGGAGAATTCAATTTTATGGGAAAAATCTATTCTCTTCGACTCCCAACCCCCATGAATCTTTTTTAAACCCAAAACCCATGAAAACTAAAAAAAAAAAAAAAAAAACTGGTCCAAATTAGCACCGACGATTATAGCTGCTTGAATGGCAATCCCGTTCGAGTTTGAAGGGTCGAAAAGAGCTTTATCCTCTTCTTTCCCTGGCTACCTAGCAAATAACCAAAGTGGCACGAGACTCCAACCCCAATGGGCTGCCCGTAGTCGAGGGAAAACATACCCTTCCCCTATACCAGTCAACGATTTGTTAGAAACACAATTCTATAGATATACGTACACAGCTGCTAGGTAAATGGTAATCCGCTAGAGGGTGTCGAATCCGCCACTACCAACATCGCGATTTCACTCACTGTATATTACGTTCACCCTGGTAAATTATTCCTGGCTGGCGATTAGCGCAACGGTCACCCTGCTGCTGCCTAAAACTTTCGATCTACACATGCGAGGCATTTCGATTCGAATCGCCAAACTCATGAGTGTCCATAATTCTCTGTCAAACTTCAAGTTTAAACGGCCAAAAAGAATCTCTTGATTAGAAATCCGTAATTAATAACCTTGTTTTTCAATCAAGTGAAAAATTGTTTCCTCGGCCCAATAAACCCTGAAGTGAATCTTTCATTCTGCGTTCAGCAATTTTGTCTACACAGCATAGTAGAATTTTTTTTTTTTTTTTGCATTCCAACTCGAGAAAGTTCAATGTATTTGATTGAGAAAATGAATGTTGGAGATTGATTGATCAATTTGATCTGGAACGGTGTATAACTTTGACGCAACGGATAGTCCATCAAAGCATCGATGTTCTCCACTTGAGTAGCAAACACCCTTGGTTTATATACGAATGTTTTCGAGCCGATTCACGGCTCTCGGATACGCTGGACATTCATCGTATAACGTACAACACGCGTTGATAACCCGAACTCAAACTGACTAGTCCAGGGGCCGAGCACACTTTTTCACTTTGTTAAAATAAATCTCGCGAGAGAAAGAGACAGCGAATGCGAAATTTTTACGGATCGTGTTTGTTTGTTTTATCCACAGTGTTTTTTTTCCTGCCCTTGTTAGATTTTTATCCTCCTGTTGAGTTCTCAAACGTCGAATCTCGTCGCAACGGACTAACCGATTACCGGATTTTTTTTTTTTCACTAAAATTCATGCCACGCGTAGCAAAAGCGTCACCGACACAAAAACAATTTCAATTGGAAGAAACGAATATTGCATCGATTTCCAGCTCGTAAATAATCTTTCGGTCCCACTTCGTCTAGTGGGACTGGCTCAAATTTGACAGCAATATCGAACATCGCGATTCGTGGTTTTTAATCATTGGAAAATAGCGAAATATAAAATTATGCAAATTATTAATCAACTCATTGTTCAATTCACCATCAGCCTCCACTAATACTGAAATATATGGAAACCTAACGATGATGATTTGCAATGAATTCAATCACAAGGAGGAGAAAATATGTTGGAAATAATTGGATCTGTTTTTCATTCATTCGCTCTGTCATATCAGCAATTCATTATAACATCTCAATTACTGTATTGCACAGAGACTATTGTAAACAATAATAATGCGTGAAAGCTTTCAGCTGAATTGAACGCGAGACAAGAAACATATTTTTTTCTGATTTTCTTGCACATTTGGAAATGAACGATGCGCTTAATGCATACAGTATCGTAAATAAACGCGGTGTCACGTATCGTGAATTTATACTCTTGACATGGTAGAATTAACGGGAACGGGATTGCCGTTACGAGCGAAGCTCCGTGATGGTAAAAAAAACGTGATGGAATATTAAAAATGAAAAATAAATCGATTTCCTACTTAATTCGTTTCCTACTATGTTCGTTTTTCCCATTGTCCAATGGTGCCCCATGCTACGGCTGGACCGTCGAAAAAAATACAGTAAAAAACGAGATATAAATAAAAATAATAATAAAACAAAAACGACCTACAGGAAGTCCGGAAGGAACGGGCCAACCGCAGCCAATCATTCCACTGCTGCTAAACACGGTAATCAATCTTGCCAGACCTATTCCACCGGTTCAGGAATATCCGTGTAATCCACCGCCCATACCACCTCCGCCGGAAAAATATTACGCCAGTACGGAAATATGCAAGGTAAGTTTTAGCCCAAGTATTGCGCAAGGCAGGCGATACCTTCGAGAAATTTATTCGCATTATAATTAATTCCCCTTCGTTCTACATCGCCCGAGCATGCCAAGGAGCCTTCACCGCTTAATGAAACAAAAAATCCTGCAAATCATACAGGGTAACAGGTTTTCCATTAATTAGATAACGTACAAACATTATACGAAAATATTTCAATCAATTTTCGGTTTTGATTGAACAATTCCGTCGGACAAGAAACTCAGTGTTTCTATTCCTGCCATCAATAACATTGCTCGACGTCGACTTGATCACCTTCTGCGAATATCCTTGGAAATGAGAAACGTCTGTTTGTGCAATCAAATGTAGAGATATTGATCGAAGGCCTGTTTGTATCACCTGGATTATTAATTGTAAGAGGATGCATCTGCCACAAGAGCAATGAGATAGTTTGGACGTGCTATTGTGGATGATCCTCGAGGGATATAAGTGCTTGATCGAACTTGGTGAGACAGGATGGTCGTCGACGAGGGGTTGTGTGGTGGATGACGTTCGAGTGTAGATTTAGTGATCCGTGTGATTGAGCGTGTGTCTCTGTCTGTGTGTGTGTGTGTGTGTGTATTTGTCAGGGTGTATATTTGTGTGTGTCTACGCAATCACGATCGTGTTCCACGAGGACAATCGTAACCAAGGTGAGATGACGATATTGATCATTATCGCAGAGTCCGGAATTGCCACCGCTTCCACCATCGCCACCGAGTCCGGCAGATACCCCACCAGCACCGACAAGTTTGAGCGGAAAACCGTCTGGCAGCCTGGCAAGTTACAGCCCCGAGGATATGCTCACCGAGGACGAGGAAGACGAAGATCTTGGCATCGGTGGTAGTCTTGGTGGCAGCACCATTGCTCCCACCCCAGGGCCTGGATGCTGCATCTTCAACTTCCCCAGGGAAAGGCTCAATATCGTCGAGAGCCTTGGTTGCGGTTATTACGGGGATATCCACCTGTGCGAAGTTGACAGGTTCCCCGGGTACGAAGAGGTCTTCAGAGGCACCGGCAGTGACCTCGTCGTCGTTAAATCCCTGCGACCAGGCTCCTCGGAAACTCTCAGGTACGTTCCATTTTTAACTCATCATTATTTTCCCCGACAAAGCCTACTCGATTATTATAATCATTCTGGGAATTGGGCCTTTGATCGAATAGAAGACACACTCGATAGTCATTGAGCCTAGGAACTTATGACACGAAACCCTCGAACAAACGTATCGATAGATTGATAAATTGCTGTTCAGCAGCCTCAAGTACAGAAAGTTTGTACCACAAACTTTAAAAGTCGCCATCACTATCTACTAGCTTTGCAGGATATATTTAGAACATGATGCCACATTACATAGGAATTCTGACGTTCAACTTCGTCGACTCTTCCTGCTAGAATATTTCATGATACAAATGCATGCATACACGAGCTTAATACGTTTAAATAATCACAAGTAGAGGACTGGAATTTGGGGGTGAGAATGATGAACTAAACATCGTGTGATATAAGTCCCAGGGGATTTACAGAGTTTGTCGTACGATACGGATCAGAGCAGAGAACCCAGCGGGGTTCCTGATGCGGTGAATCCATTAACCTCGAGTAAGCAACGAAAGAGGCAAGAGAGACAGCAGAGAGAGAGAGAGAGAGAGAGAGAGAGAGAGAGAGAGAGACAAGTTCGGTGATAGTAAAACGTAAGATGAATCTGCCATGACACACGAGAGCTCTCAGGAAGCTCCGAGCTTTCTCGAGGGATACCTTTTTTTCCAAATGATTTTTGGTCGCATTTTCGGATCCGCACCTGCTAATCTCTCCATTACCAAACTTGATTTTCCACCCGAACTATAAGTCACGTATCGTTACATTGGAGAAAAAATGAACCCTATAAATAATTGTTCAATTTGTAATTTCATAAAAAAAAACAGATTGTGGTCTCCTGCTCCTTCGAGGGGCTTTATCGCTTCTCCTTTTATATCGATGAAAACCCTTCTGTTCTCGTACTCTTCAGTCTTTCATATATAAACTGCACAAGTATCCTGGACCAGCTGTGTGCCAAGTCCCAGATGGGAAGACGAAGGAGATCGTTTCACTTTCCACTCGATTCACCCACTTGGAATTTCGTGCCCACGCACGACTACTTCCAACTAGTTTTCATTATGTATAGATACACATATCTACACATATATATTCGCGATGATACACACTCAGCGCCATCGATCTCAGACTGAGCTGAGAAGATCCCGGTATCTGTGAGCTTTGAAGGGAAAAGAAATACGCGAGAAAATCGCTGTTTCCGGATCGGGTAGATCGACTTTTCCTTCGTTTACCGCGATTGCTTGTCTTTCCACGATCACTGCTACCGTCTCAAGCGCGAAAGAGATAAACTAAAGTCCAGGAAGCAGTGAAACTGGAGAAGCTTCGGAGATACGCTCGTGCCTGGCAAAGGGTTGTGGACCTACGACTTTATTCGATTATCGTCAGAGACTCTGCAGTCGGGGGGAGCATCCGGGATTATATCGATACAATTGAACGGGCATCGCAATGGGAGAACCCGTGGAGCAATCCGCCACAAGGATCGTCGGAGAAATAATGGTTCCAGGGCTGACCAGATCGTGGTCATCGTTGGGAACGTTATTCGCGAAAAAAAAATTCTTGTTTTTTAAATCGATTCCTTGTTCTTGATTCTGCTGCGAGTTTACCGAAGCCTAAGAAAATATGTTGGGTCAACGTAACAGAGTAAACATTTTATCATCAACAATAAAAACGAAATTTTTCCCATTTCACGATCTCCTGAAAGTCATCAAAATTGCTCTGAATGTAGAAATCTCCCTCTCTGCTCTCTTTCTCGAGCTCTCGACCCAGTGGACCACGACACACTCATATTGCATCCCTTGGATCGTCTGTGCGGGTGTTATCAATACTCCACGTTACACTATGGCGAGCTTTATCTGTCTCGTGGCCAGTAGCACATCGATATACATATAGAAAAAGTGTATTGCGAGGGGAAGGGTTGAGTCGAGGCAAAACCCAGGAAAGTGATCGTGTTTCTATATTCAATACATCGAGGAAAAGTAGGAAACAACAGCAAGAGGGTTTCGAGCATATACAAATATGTACAGGGCATTCTATGTCATTTCAATGGCAGAAAAATTGTTCCAACGCACATTCTGCCACTTGAGGGAGCTATTTTTTAGTCTCCCATAGAAATAACCTTCGTTCATTCTTCCTAACAAAAAAAAAAAAAAAATTTCTTCCATTTCGATGTTTCCATTTATTTTTGGATTCGACTGCTATAGTCAGAGTTTCATTTTCTCATGTTTTTTTTTTTGCCTGTAAGACTTTGGATTTTCTTTCGAACTTTCGAAGCAATGGCTTCGTGACGAAAATTATATTTCGAGTCCCTCAAGCAGACATGGAATTCCTCGTATTCACGAACGAATTCGTTTCGAAAGGGAATCGATAGAACACATTGTATGCCGGATATATGCGCACGAAATATAAAAGCTTCATGGAAGTATTGAATGGTCATAAAAATATTACTTCTGAATGCTCTCTTATATGTCTATCCTTGGTCTCATGTATTTTAGGATAGAATTTCAACAAGAAGCGAAGAGGTTGGCACGAGTAGCCGATCGGAACGTTGCCCGTTTACTTGGTGCCAGTCTCGAGGATGATCCCATGTGCATTGTATCGGAAAACGGAGAGTACGGTGATCTGAATCAATACCTACAGAGCCACATAGCAGAGACTTCGACCGTACACACAGCCAAAACCCTGAGGTAATACCGAGCGATATTCCATATTTTTACTTCGACTATTATTTTTATTTTCCACTTTTTTATATCGAAATAAACTTCAGAAATGTGAAGCATTTGCTTATATTTGAATTTTCTGATGGACCATTCAATTTTCCGGCGACCCCACATTTAGTAAACAAGAAATTTTGATCGAAAACAAACGTTCTACACATTTTTCTTCTCGTCTGAAAATTTTTTCCAACGAAACATGCGAACCAAATTATTTGCACGAAATCAAACATATTTTTTCATTTTTATTTGACCACCTGACAAAATTAATTTCCATTCCCATAAACCCTTCATTTCCGCCGTAAAAAATACTTCAAACGCGCACACACAACATTATTACATCGGTAGTAAAATAGAACGAGGAGTAATCGCGGCTCAGAACTCCGACAAAATTACCAAACTCGCCCTAGGCTTTCCTTCGTATCCCCATTAGGCATCAGTGCAAATTACAATGTGCAAATAGCAGAAACTCGTGCAATACACGTGCGTACATACTCATTGAAAACTCTCGTGAGAGGTTAAAATTGCTGGGGACGTTATTGCAGTCAATGTGCACGCTAATTACATATCAACGAACAAGTAGATTTTTATTTTACTTTCCCATGCGAATAATGGATGAAACACAAATACTTCGATGTATCATGTCCCATACGAAAATAATAATTGATGATAATTAATTAATGGAACATACAGTTGAACAGACAGTTTTGCTACGACGTATCAAGTGGCGTTGTGATTAATCAATTATCAATGGTTAATTAAGCCAATTATTGACCTTAAATTATAAATTTTTGAGTTACGTCGCTATTTATTCATAAAATAAAGTTTACGTAAAGTTTCCATCACTTTGTGAGAATTACTCGAGCAGATTTCTGGTCGACACACAGAAATAAAAGTAACAAAAAGTTTATACAGTAATGATGCACGTACAGGGTGTGTCAGGATCGATGCTCCTGAATGTAAATTCAAGTCCAAAGCCCGAATGAGAGTCGAAAAGTTTCGAAACTTTTTTTCTCATTAGACTCTTTCCTGATGAACTATAAATTGTCCCAGTCCAAGGATCCACGTTCTGTGTCTTTATGCTCGATACTGTTAAAATTGTCAGGGACGCCCTGTACACTTTGCGTACATGGTGTTGAGAAAAATACGCATTCAGAAAATTCAAAGTGAGCGAAAAAGGCTCAAAGATGCTGAGAATTTAAAGAAAAGTCGGAACTATATGTACGAACAAAATTTTGCACGCATACCAATACGCGCTCCGAAATATCTTTTCGATATTAGATGCTCACAGCGGGCTGAAGCGTGTATACGTGTGTCTCTCGTCCGATTTCCACGTCACCGTTCGGCTTTTACCTTTCGCTTCGATTTATTCTGGACCACTTTGGCGATTTCGTATTTCGAGGATCCTAGTCGACTTTCGTAAATGTGAAACCGAGAAAATCGATGAAAGCTCAGGAGGAAAAAAAAAAGAGAGGAAAACGCGAATATCGATAGACCATCGGATGCATTGGAAAATGCACTCGTGCAAAAAGTATATATGCTGGAAAATCGATTTTTCTTTCAGCTTCGGCACTCTCATATACATGGCGACGCAGATAGCATCGGGCATGAAGTATCTTGAAGAAATGGACTTTGTACATCAGGATCTTGCCACGAGGTAAGAGAAATCTTTTTTTTTTCTTACAACATAAAACTTTCTAGACGTACAATTTGAAAAAAATATAAAAAACTAATTCATTAATCTGAAAAATCAATTCTCTTAAAAATTCTCTCATAAAAATACAATGGAAAGATTTTTCATCTCCAATGTAAAATCTAATCATCGAAACCAATTAATTTGCATTGTGTATCAAATGAAAATTCATCGTTTGTGTTAAAAAATTGTATTGATTAGATTTTCTTAAATTTATCGTATGTTTTTTTTTTTTTTGCATAACCAAAAAAATGCGCCGGACCATAAATAACCAATTAATATCACCAAAAAACATATTTGCACTTCCATATGGGTGGGTGCTAATAAAATCGGTGTACTGGACATGCAAACATTGACAAAACGAATACATCTTTTCGGATCTCGCTCCATGGAGCTGCCCTAGTTATTACCCCAGATTTTGCGATACGAGGGACTGAGGCAGGCTGAATCGGTCAGGGGCTAGCAAATATTTGAAACGAACGAAGTAAATGGTTTGAGCTTGTGTCAGCCATGAATTTACACCGGGGGCAGAAAATAAAAAAATGAAAATCGCTGGATTCCGTACGAATAACTCGCAAGACATTGAAAATTTCATTTCTCGTTTAGATGGTTGCATTTTTCTTTCGTATGGTCGATAGTTTTTCAATTTTTCATGATATTCATCGTGGAAGAAGGAGAAAAGGAGACTCCAGATGGAACGGAAGTTAATGGATCTTAGTAAATATTTAATTCAATGATCAATGATCAGCGTCTGGCGAGATGGAACTCCAGAGAGATGAGGGAAAGAGAGAAGGAGAAAAAGGAGGAAAAAGTTTGCACGAAAATGTGAAAATAATTGAGAAACGTCGGGAACGTGACGAATGTGTTTCAGAAATTGTCTCGTGCATCGTAACTACACGGTGAAAGTTTCCGATTTGGGTCCTGGACGGACCGCCTATGTCGCGGATTATTTCAAAGTGGAAGGACGACCAGCACTCCCGATTCGATGGATGGCATGGGAATCGATGCTGCTGGTGAGTTTAGAGAGTTTCACTAAAAATCATAATTCATCAAAAATTCTCCAACTAATTTCCATCTATCATGATAAATAAATGGATCGGGGACTCGATGAATCTGACTAAGTGAATGATGTCCTTTGACATTCCCAGCAGTCTCCGGCCAAACGTGATATTTCCTACGAAGACTTTGCTTAAGAACATTGAAACCGCTGAAAAAAAAAAAAAAAAAAAAACTTTTAAAATTCTCGTTTCGCTGACATGTTCCTATCGATTCAACGACCGAAGAAGGCGAAAGTGATTTTTTCAAAATTTCGAACTTTTCTCAAAGAGAGTAACGATGATTCCATCGAGTAGACGAGCATTTTTGGTATCGAGCCTTGAAATAGATAGCGGAATTATTCGACACTCTAAATCTGTATCTCTCGTCTCTTTTTATTCAGCAGGACATCGATAAAAAGCCAATGAACTGCGTATATTTTGTGGTTCTAATTGACACCAGTTATGTAATTAAAACATCGACGGAAAAAAATTAATGATTAAGAATTTAGGTGTCAGGAATAAAGTACAAAAATGAACCAGGAGTCCTTGAATACTTTTGTGACAAACGCTGACGAAACTTTGAAACACGAAGTTTTTAGTCAAAGGATCCGGGCGTTTTTTTCCCTGCAACTATATTTTATCCTGTCTCGTGTGGGTCGAAGTGAAAGAGAATCCCCCGTCACTTTTCCGCTGTGACACGCTAGAAAAAAGGAAAAAAAAAAAACAGGCTTTCGTCATTTCACTCTTGATGGAAAAAAAAAATAAAAAAAAGGAATGCACACACGTGAGAGCTAAAAATACGCGTTCGATTCTTAATTGGAAATCCGATAATCACGTGACATGTCGCACGTTAACTGATAAATGGACTAGCATTGAAAGAAATTAAAAAATAAAAACCATCCCGTCGTTAGTGTCAACACGTATTTTTTTTTTTACCAAACCCCTCGAATAATTTAGAACATTTATTTTTCGAAACTATAACGTCACGCGTATTTTAACTCGCGGAAGTCGACCCCGTGAAAAATCAACTCTCGCCACTGATTTCGTTTAAATATTACTTCCATATGCATATTCGACGACAACACGCGAACACGAACTCTCGAACGTCAAAATAGGTCACAATATGTTGCCGAAAAGTCAACGAGAATAGAATTACGTTATGAATTGCAGATCGATGACCCGTAATAAGAAATTCCATTATTTCCAATAATTAAGTCCAGACTTTCAGATTTTTGAAGTAAAAATACAAACGATTTTTTTTTTTAATGCGTTTTTAAAGGAAATATTAGTCCAGGCTTGTTGACATTTCGATGGTACGAATGAGTGGAAAATCAACAGTAGCTCCAGGATCGGAAAATGTTTCGTTAATTTTTGGTATGAAAATATTTTCGTTGGAATTCTGGGATTTTTCATTTTTATTATTTGAAAGTTTAATTCTCCGGATTCCTGGATTCTGCTTCGATTGATAATTCTAATGAAACATTCAAGTGGATCGATCTTTTAAAAATATTACCGACGCATTTTTAAAACCCCGGAAATGAGTAATAATTATGGCCCCGTTGCTCGAATGAAAAAACACGCGATTCCGTTGATTAACATTTTTGCAGGTTCACTCCGTAAATGAATATTTTTAATACGTTCAAGAGATAACGATTTTAAAACTGTACAAAATAACGAGATTTATTGAAGCAGTTGAACGGTTAACCTGAGAGTTTAATCCTTGACAGAGTTTGAACAGAATTATAACGAAAATTATGCGATTTTCTCCCATTCGCTCATAAGCCACGTTTATTATTAATTTAAATTAGAGTCTGCATAATTACAAGTGGTCATGGTCCTAAAAATTGGCTGTAATTAGAAGAAAATAATATTTCACTCAGCCACTTACATGGAGGCTATCGATTCTCCAATTATTTTCACTTTTTCCTTGTCAATTATAATTAACGATTACTCGCACATTGTTAATGATCGATTCAGGGCAAAAACACGTCGAAAAGTGACGTCTGGTCGTTCGCTGTAACGTTTTGGGAAATTCTAACATTTGCTCGTGAGCAGCCTTTCGAGGAACTGCCAGATCATCGGATCGTGGAAAACGCCACGTTCTTTTATCAAGAAGACGAGAGGAGGGTGAGTGAGAAATCAATATTTTCGTAATTTAATGGAAAACGTAGATTTTTCCTAAAATTTCTTCCTTTTCGCTTCGATCTCGAGAAATAAAATCATTCCTCGAGTCAAAAGAGCAAAAAGATCGAAACTCTTTCGCGTTTTTCCCAGATGATACTGCCCTTGCCGAAGAATTGCCCAAAAGAGATGTACGACCTGATGCGCGAATGCTGGCAACGCAACGAGGTCGATCGGCCAACATTCCAAGAAATCCACTTGTTCCTTCAACGTAAGAATCTCGGCTACAAGCCAAATTCATCCAACGACACTTGATACAGAGAATTGGAAGGCTGGAATTTAATCCGGCTTTCTATGATTGGTGAACTGAATGGCAATTGGTGGAATTGTCCTTCATCAACGACCAAATGAGAGACGAACGTGTAATTTATTTATTATAGAACAGATCCATCGCGAGTGAGTCTGGTAAATCGATCACAAAAAACCGGAAATAAAAATAAAAGCTTTTGCAAAAATGTAGAGTGTTGTAAAGTTGACGAAGACCAGCGAACGATGACACGTTGAAACTTGAACGAAACGACAATAAAACGTCGCATTGGCCATCATTTTCCATTCAATCTTTCCTGGCAAAACCCTACAGCGAAAAAAAAACTTGAGGTTCCATAAACCGACGCAGGAATCTTATGACCAATCCGGATGCATCGACTGCAATTATCCGGACCACGAGCTCCGAAACGATCAGCAAATCCACTCAGAATTGATATTCTTAGTCCCAAAACACGAAATGCACCAACAAATTTATACATTTCGATAATGAGAGTTTATGCTCAATGTTCATTGGTCCCAGCAGGGAGATTATATGACCGCATAACCGCAGTGACTGGGTGGAAATAGCACCAGCCAACGTCATCCATTTTCCGCTGGATCCATAGCAGATTCAAATCATTTCCATACCTTTTTGCGTTGATGAATACCAAAGAACGAAACTGCCGAAAAACACAGACCAAAATACACGTTAATGCCTGCAGGATATTCGGAAAATTATCAGCTTGAGTGGCTGCCGGAAACTGCCAGACAGATGACGATGAAAATGTCACAAATCGTTGGAATTTCTTGGCTCAAAATGAGCTCAGTGAAACTCAGTAGACGTTGATAAGTGCAGGAGAGATTGGCTAAGTAAGATCTGGGTCGTGGATACCAGCCGGAAAATCATAGACCCCGAGGAACGCGAGGGAAAGCAAAATTACGAAATCCACAAAATGATCTGGTTGATGATTGGCTTCAGAACGAACAAATCCTGTGAGAGGTTTGTTCCTGCAGATTTGAAAGATGGAAAGCAACGTTTGGGAAGATTTGGAACTAATTAACTTAATTAGAGCAGGAATATCATTGTCAGGTAAGCATCAACAGCAGAAACAAGAGCATCGAGTTATAATCAAGTAGATATCCTGGCGAAATACTTGATGTACAGAATCGTTTGCAAGAAAGCGTTTGTATCGTCTGTTCCTTACCGATGCGGATCCAAGGGAAGTGGCAAAAGGCTCGATCTATCGCTGGGGGAATACACGTTCTATGAATCAAGCGTATGTTATTCTGGAATTGATACTGTCAGCAAACAAGGATTTGATACGATGCCGGAGGCTGGAGAATCGATGCTTGATAGCAGCCTGTGCTCGCGCTGGCTGAAGGATAGCGTTACCTGCTTCTGCTTTCACCATCCAACGTCCTCACGTCCTCGAGGATGTATGTGGGCCCAATAACGAAATCGCGTTTGAATTTCATCGTTGTCTCGAATTCGACGTTACCGATGCTACATTCGCGATCCTTCGGCTCTTCCAATCCAGAAATCATTCATTTCGGTCTCACGTATGGAAGACATCTCTCCCCACATCACTTTGGCGCTTTTGCATTTTTCAGTGAGAACCTCCGAGCATCGCTCTTCGAGATGCGAGTCGGCTGTTCAAGGTTCCTCTAACCTATGGATACGTCCTCACTCGAAAAAAAGCAGGAAAATATAAATTTGTGAGTCCTTGAACTACTTACTGTTTATCTTTTCACAGCTTTTACGTTCTTGACAATTCCAAGCCTGTGGCAAAATGTATCATGACATTTGGGCTAGTAACTAGCACGTTGATCCCAAATTTTCTTTTCTCTGTAAACATGGAATAATTTGTGATTTTCAAAGTGTCAGAACGTCGAGAATAATCAAGATTTTGTCTGAACTCGAACAGAGGCTTCTTCGGGGTCTAAGAATCTTTCATTTTTGGTATAAAAACAACGATGAAAAATCGTGCAATCAAAATATTCGAAAAACGAGATAATCTTCGGAAAAATCTCTTTCTTGACGTTTTTGCATGAACATTTTTATTTTTACCACCTGTGCGACATCGAAGCATCAACGATATCAGAGTGAGCAGCTACGAATCAATTCAGAACCCTACGATTTCGCTGCCAGAGTGTCTACCATCAAGGAGACAGTGGAGTTGGACGAAGGGCTTCATAATTTCCACGAAAAGTGAAACATGAATGTGTCCTGCAGGTGATACCAGTTGTTCCTAATTGAGATCCATCGTAAAAGCCGATGAGTGTGCGAACGATTGCCATTCATTGGTTCCTTGAAATCCTGAAAATTCGTAGACCCAAAGATGCACAAACGAGTGAAAAATACCAAGTGGAAAGCAAACTTTTTATACGGGGCATTAAACTACCTTGAGGATGAATCGGTTGAATAAATGTTGAGAATCTAGAGAACTTATTTGTAGGGAAAGAAAAAATGGTCAATAAGAATAACCGATCGATTCTCTTGAGATACGTAAACCACCTTAATCAATCTACGCTGTAAGAATGTCGAAAAAAAAAATCTACGAAAGATACAAAATTACGAAAAAATATTGTTATATGCGCGAATACAAAAAAAAAAAAAACACGAATCTTTTTTACGTAAAATACATCGTATCCAAATGTTAACCAATGTTATACAAATATACCGAAGTGCGGTGCAATTCAAAGAGGATTGTATACTATATCGTTGAACATGCCGTTGAAGAGACGACGCACGAAAATTGAGACGAATACACGTAAGAACGAGGATTGTGGGTAAACTTAGATTGGTCTTTTGGCAAACTACTTGTAAGCTTAAAATGCGCTTAGCCAAAGTGCATGAATGTTTGACAATACAGATAGTGGTTTTGGGTAGATTTTCTATATATACGAACGTGTAAACATATTAGAGTTCATCATTGTCAACTTTTTTATTTCACTTTTGAATCATTACTCTCTGTGCATCTTCAGCAAAACCAAAATTGAATGATTTATTTTACGAAAATTCGAGATTACATTCGATCACGAAATGTTCATTTTTTTTTTCAACAAATCACTTTTTCCTTGTAATTTTTCGAAATCTGCATTGTTTTTTATTTTTATTTTTATTTTATTTATTGATATTATGTTATGATACAAAATTTTGGCACCGATAATTCCAGCTTGTGATAAATATGCAAAGAGAGAACGAAGTGCAATTGTTGCACTTATGCAGCTCGAGGAAATTTGCCAAAACTGCAGTGTAATATCGATAAATAGAGGCTTCCGAAAACAGCAGGATGTGACTTTAGCTTAAAAAGCAAAAAGCTATATACGCTTATTACCGCTCGTGAGGCACGAAGCAATTAGCAGATACGATCGTTGCAGGAAAAAAAAACGCAAAAAAATTCTCTTTGTTAGTCCGAAGCAATTAATTTTTTTTCTTTCCGTTCTCTCGTGTTTTCGATTCGTGCTTTTTGCCCTTTTGAATAAAGGAAAAAGTATTTTTCTGCCTCCAAAGCGAAATAATACGTTTTTCGATCGTACGCTTGCGTTACTTTTATACATTTTTTCATTTTATATTTTTCATTTTTTTCGTTTTGTAAATACACACGTCAATTTCGACGTCAGCAGTGATTGTTTCCCCAGAACCTCGTTATACTTTCAAACCCTTAAACACTGTCGCAATTA
Organism: Hyposoter dolosus; assembly: GCA_963921915.1. Lineage (NCBI taxonomy): Eukaryota > Metazoa > Arthropoda > Insecta > Hymenoptera > Ichneumonidae > Hyposoter > Hyposoter dolosus. Next base: position 8,732,826 of record OY998138.1, read on the forward strand.
CGCACCTCGCATGAAAATCATTCAATGAATAATTGAACGTGCAGATTGAAACCTCATAGAATACGAAAATAAAATGTTACCAATCACTCGAGCATATATTTACCTTGGAAACAAATATATATGTATATGTACATACCTCGAAGAATTAATGAAAAAAAGCGAGCAGACAGACTAGTACATAAGCAAATTCATCCTACGATATTGAACAACGTTGAATCTCTGGTAATCCGAAGTTAGAAATGTACCATGATACACGATCTAATAATTTATAAAGGAATTCCAACATATCCACGAACTTAAACTCGCTCATGAGCCACTAAGCATCGCGAGTGAAATGGACAAGCCAATTTTCTTTCTTTTTTTTTTTCTAGTAAAAAAACAAAAAAGTTTCACAAATTCTTGTAAAAATATTGCTTTCTTTTTTGAAGCTCCAATCGAGAATGATTCGTCGAATAATTTTTTCGCATTTCATGACACGAATATAGTTTCACATCTTTTTGAATTGGACATTGAAATAATTGTAGATATTTCGAGATCGAAGCAAACGAAAAACAAAAAAGTGAGAATGCAGTCAGTTCATTTGACACGCTACGATTTATATTTTGGAAAATACATATATGCGTATATACGTAACATAAATAATGTAGTATCGAGCTCTTGGTAAAGATTGTACCTACACGTAATGTGATAATGAGAATGAATGTGCGAAATAAACGAGAATTAAAAAAAAAAAAAAAAAACACACACACCTACACACACAGACATTTGAAAGCACATATCCGGTGGTTTATTTGTCTAGATGAAAATAAGAGGATAAAGGAAAAGTAAAGAGAGATCTATGCATCGGGAAAAGTTATTAAAAATGCTGACGAACAATAAGAGATATTAAGGCGGATCGATATGCAAATGATTTTTAATCGTTGAAGGAATTCACAGGCTCTATCCTCGTTAAACATTTAAATGTGAAAAAAGAGATGACAGATAGCGTATGGGAAAGGAGATTCTAAGCCACACTCGACGTTGATCGCTCTGGGGACTGTGCTTTGTTTCATTGGGACATGAATTTCGTGTCATAAAAAGAAGAATCATACCGACGTGAAAGACGAAAAATATTCCTAACGAATAATCGAGCGTGCGATACTTTTTATGGAATCGTCATAATTTTTCGAGAGCAAGATTCATTTTGGGGGAAAGATTAATCGAAATTGTAAATAAATATTTCCTATTGTCAGGGAACTCCGCACTGAAAAAGTTGTCGCAGTTCTTTAGTGTTAGGGAGTTATAAACTATTGTTATCAATGGCGTATCATCATGTATGAATATATACGATGTACTACGATTATATTTATTATTAATCAACTCACACCCTGTATAAATGTTCACAATCTATTTAATACGTTTGTACATAGTGAAAAATCCGTTTTCAATAAATACTCAGCGCTTTGGGTTGTCGCTCGACTAATTGTTTTCGTCGTTTACAAATCTCGTTATGAAAAATCCTTTCTGAACAGATTTTGATGACCTGAGAAAGCGGTTCCAGGGGTAAGTGTTGCATAAATATTTTCTGGAAATTCCTGGTGTCAATTTATCGTGTAATTATGTAAATTAAACTTCCTAATTTCATACGAGGGTTTTTTCACGCTAAGGAAAAAAAAATTAGGATCACGTATCAGCTCGTCATGGGGTTGGTGTTCGGAAAAATTGATTTTGGGGTCGTAAGGCCGGATATCTACGATGCGAATAATTTGCTCGCAGTGTCTCGAATATGGATGCCGCGTATTAACTGGACGGAAGTAAACTTGCCATATTCTCTGCTCAGTAATCCTCGCAGTCTGTGTAGGGCGAGAAGGGAGAAGGAACCTACGGAACGCTGGCCGCGTCTCCGGCTCCTACATCCTCGTTGTCGTCATCACCAAGGCTTCGCATTAATCCTACATGAAACATTTGATCTAGGCTTCTCGGATTTTCCGAGGCAACGAGGATTATGGAGCTAGCCATCTTCCCCTTTCTCATACCATTCTCATGGTTTCCTATTTTGTACAATATGAAGGTTAGCGAGAGCAATAAGGGAAGGAATAGGATATCGATGACGCGAATAACGGGCAGAAAGCTTGGGGCCCTGAGGCAGAGCGAGAGGAATGAAGGATTATGTCTCAGAGATAAGTCGACCACCAGCAGATTGCGAACTCTTCGTCGCCTTACGAGAGAAGCATCGACCTGGCCAATCGCTTCAAGCTTTCCCAGTTTCAAAATACCACCATGAGTCAAAACATACACTCACACCCTTTCGCAAAGAATCACAAGCCTCCCAATGCCAACATTTTCGTCTGAGGCATCCTAACGATCTAATACCGTCGAAACCTAAACACCGAAGACGCTAACACAGCGACAGAGATGCCCTTGCGCATTCGCTTGTTCAAAACACCTGACGAAACATCGTACTTGCCGGATCCTGGACGTTCCGACGATTCGGGATCAACCTAAACTCTCTGTAATCCGGAATTTATAATCCTGATCTGCATATTGAATAAATTTTCTCCTTTTTCGAGGTTCCTTCGCATTGATTATTTACTCGGAATGTTTATTAGTTTGTGAAAAGCTTGCGAATGGAAACGAAATGAAAAAAATATCTAATAACTCAAGATTTTCCGATTCTCAAAATGTCTTTTTATCACTTCGTCGTTCCCACTCATTTTTTTTATATTACAACTTGGAGAAGTTATTCACCCATCAACGAAACGATAGGGAAGAAGAAAAGCGAGAAGTTAAGCGTACGACATCGTATCTTTTTTATTTGAAATATTTGAAGCGTTTTCCGATAACGGAAATGGTTGATATAGAATCGAGTATTAGCTTGCGATGAGAACGATCGAAAACACCAACGGATAGCTCGAAGGCACGCGAAAGCAGCGAACGCCTCTGATGGTATTCGCTCGAGTCAGCTCTTGATCGCGTTCTCTACGAGCAACCAAACAGTTCGAATCGTCCTGCCACGATTAATTCCTCAAAGTATTTCTCAAAGATGTTTGAAGACGAGAAAACAATGAAAAAATCTGTGATTTGAATCGCAGGAAAATTGACACAAGGTGTCCGATGAATAAGAGGAAATAATTCCCCATTTCATTTCGTACGTTCAATCGCAAATTTTGGTATCACGAACGAGCAAGAAATCGTACAAGTTTCCATCGCTGCGACGAAACAGTTCGTAACGATCGAATATTCAGAATCACCCAATGTCGTAGAAAAAGTGCCAGAGGAATATCATCAAGCGTGACCGAATGAAAAAACGACGGAGACCATGAATAAATCTGTATATTTATGTTACGGTCATTGACCGACAGGAGAACGACCCTTTCCAGTCGTTTATCGTACCGCCGAGACTTATTATCGGAGAAAATACAAGCTCGTGCGATTTTCCTTTGGTCCGAAGGGGAATCCAGTCATAGTTTTGTGTTGTTATGTTTCAAGAATGGCAAGAGACCATATGAGTTTTGGCACAAGGGAGAACGAGGCAGTTTCAGCATCCTCGTTAATCCTTTTAATTCGAAAGTAACAACGCTTTTGCGCAGTTTGCACCTGCTGCTGTCGCAATAAATGTGACAATTAATGCAAGAGACGCAGGACAACGTTGTCTGAGTACGACAATCCCTCGGAGCACAATCGTCCTTTAAAATGTAAGGAAACGTCATAAATTTCAACGACGATTCCCCATCAACGAGTCGTTCAATTAATTGATTAAAAAAAAACCAGGAAAAAACTTTCCATTGCAGTGATTTCGAACATTAATTAATCAATTTATTGACTAATTACTTTTTACATGAAATAAAATAATGGATGTGGCACATTGAATGAAAAACCAATTTCTACATTAATAACACGATAAAATTGTATTTGACAGCTCCGTTTATATTAAAGATTTATGGCGTTCAGGGCCACACAATCCACGATCAAACACACGATTGGATATTCGACTGACGATTGGTTATCCTGTTATAATACTAAATGGACATATGAATCGCATGATTTATGAATGAGCGCAAATCCGATGTGGCATCACACCACGAAATGAAAGAGAAACATCAAATACATAGAACCATTAGGCCAAAAGGATGAGGCCAATGGAATTCCATTTGGATCAATGCTTTATATATTCACGTAAAACAAAGCATATGCTACTCTGTAGTGACGACGTTTCTCTGTGGTTTGCAATGCTAATTCGTTGAGTGCAAGCCCATCGTGATACGACGATCTCACGTTGCAAGCTTCGCCTGCGAGAAGGGGCCTTTCATATCCGAGTATAGCGAGTATCTTTGCATTTCCTACGAAAGCTCAGTGTTCGAAATAATGAAAAAAAAAATTGTTTATTTATTTTCAATCCTTTTGGAATCTCCAATACTACGAAAACTGCAAAAATGCGTATACAACATCGCGTACAAAATATTCTTTGATGTTAAAGGGATCGAAATTGAAGATGAAAACTCGTGGAACAAATTCGATTCTTCTTAAAAAGCAAGATTACAGTCAAGCATGAATAAAAAACTGTGACAGAATGGAAATACATCTCGGAGCAGTTTCAGTTTGCAGCATATTGTGTGTGCAGTAAAATGCATAGGGAGCTGCATAGAGCTGAGGCTAGATATACGTTTTTCTCGTAAGCAAAACACAAAACAGGAGAACGCCGACAAATCATGAACGTAACAGTCCCTCGGGATAAGGGATTTGCACTGGCACACTCTCCCAGGACGATAAAATTCTTTATGAAAAAAGGACAAAGGAGAGATAGGGAAATTCATTTTACATTGGAAAGGATAAGCGGCGTAGTATACGTTTTTTTTTTCCAAAAAATATGTTTTTTACTGGACCTTGAGTATCAGTCGCGCATAATTCTTGAAAATACTGTCACGAGAAGCTAGAAATTCCCGTGGAAATTCAAGCAGCACAACTTTTTGACAAGTAACGGAAAATCATAATAATAATCGAGGTGGCGAAAACGATAAATAGGTTTTCGTGATATCTGGTATGGAAAAAGAAGAAATGTCGATACGTCGCGACGGAAATACGTGAGATGGCGAGAATTCACCGCGAAGAATTTGAGCGCAATTGATCGATGGTCGAGGCAAAACGTGACTAGGCCTTTTGGATATCCACGTAGCGAGTGTGGCGATAGGAGCATGTATAGCTTGGCTTTTTGGTGCGAGTTTGTGAGGAGGAACACGACACGAGAATGAAAACATCGTCGGTACGAAAGTGGGAAGATGGGTGTGCAGGTGTGGAAATTCCATTTCCTTCGTCTCGACTCTCTGCTCTACTTTGCTGCGGTACCTTAACACGAGCGCCTGTACAGCACACCCACTCCGCGAGAGCCCAAAAATTTTTTGCTGCTTTCAGTTCGCGCGTACATACGTGGCAAGTGTAGCGAGTGGACTATACTTCTGGGATCGGATAATACCGCTTGGCTTTAAAATGAAAAAGAGGCCACGTCATATTTATTACACACGGTTGCCAGCTTTTTTAGCATTGAAAAAAACATTCCGACGCGTTGTACATTCCAACGAAAATGTCCTGGCAATAAATTTCATAAATATCACTCGCCCGTAACGCCTCCATAATCTTTCAAATACGACCATCGACAGAATACCAACTTCTCAATAAAGTATCATGCCAAGATATCCTTTTAATTAATTGCTTTTTCCATTTGACAATTTCGAATGTCACCTCCAATAACTTTAGTCTTCTCAGGAAATCATTTTGCTGTGAAATCAAAAGGTAATTTGCATTCGCGTATGCATGAAATGAAAACTCTGAGTGCGACGTTTTCTTGTAATATTTCGATGTTTCTTGTCGTCGGAACTAGTCATCGAGCTGCCTACGTTTTTAAGCTGATGGAAGAATCAGTCGGAAGGTCTGCTGTCTGCGAGGACTGATTTACATTTCGTTATCCGAATTGGTACACTAACTGGAGAGAGCTGCATAGAATTCGCCTTGCCTTGCCTATAGAGCTCCGGATCACCCTCCGGCCTTTCAGACTTCGACGTTGACGCTCTCTCGTGTTTTACTTCGCATCCTTATCCTTCTCTCAATGCTACACACATATAAACTTCGTTTCGTACATCTCGATACAAGAAGCACGTACCGTCGACGCGATAAAGACACGAATGCGTTTACATACATTCGGCATGCTCGTGGATATTTATATTTATACTACACGCCTGTGTATAAAATACAGGTCGATAGGAAGGAGGTAGTAGTGAGTGAACAAATTAGGAGTTTGGCACGTTACAAAGTTTCCCATCCTCGGCTAAATTCCTCTTTCAGTTCGTCTCTTATAGGCAGCCCTTATATACATTCGCACTACTTCGACCTAATCGATTTTACTCCCACGTAGCACTCTGACGTCTGTTCCTCCAATATTTTTAATTGTGAAGAAATAAAAATGGCTTCGTACGTTTTAGTGAACGAAGGACGAGCTTAAAATTCTTATCGTCATCAATTACACATTTATCGAATCCTCGAATAACTTGCGAGCATGCTCGCCACGTAGAGAATGAAAATTGGAACCTGGCCAAAGGGGCATCTTTTTTTTTCATCGAATTGGACTCGCTGGTTGTTTTAGTCTTCGTGGGCGAAGTCCTTGTCGTTGCAATACTTTGGTCTTGAAACCGGAAGTCCGTGATCCAATAAACTTTGTTTGGAAACATAATTCTCCTCCGGAAAATTCTATTGTTTTTGGAGGAACATTTCAAGATTTGAATTCTCCAGTCCGAATTCGACTCTGTTACGTTCAAAGCTGCAAACACAATTCTCTAGAGCCTGCAGTATCGATGAACACCATCGGCACATCATCCTGATAACCGCTCCATTGCTAAACAATGTGATCCTCCATGCAGTCATCCGCCTCCCTTCCGACTCGCCCTGCACCTACGTGCATGAATGAACCAGGCGTATCAGTAGGTCTCAGTAGGTCTAATCGATCGAATAGCCACGAAAGTGTGTCATCACCCGTAAACATTTAATCGTGGACTCCTTATCAAGTGCCAGTTGACCGCGTGTTCGTCTCGATGCCCTCGGATACGAAGTCACTCACTCTCGAAAAAGACTTTACTCGTTTCTCAGCTTTTTTAACTTTGACAGACGAAATCACGATTCCCGGAGAATTAAAATCATTGATAAAGAAAGCTTGCAAAGCTCTTTTTTAGGCTCGTTCATGTTGTGTACTCCATTACTATATTATTCGAAAGCGATATACGGTGGCGAATGTTTTATATGTGGTTAGCTACATATAAACTTAAACCGGCTCAGTCGACCGTCCACGATCGTACTCGCAAGCTGTTTACTCTTATAGGACAATAAAGGAAGGCAAGGGGTGGAAAGCCTGTCACAGCTCAGGACATTTCCATTTTATTGGACACACAGCGAGCCAAAGTGATCTTCACCGAGTGAACGCGCACCACACACCAATACAGCACTCCAAAAGTGAGTATCGTATATGAGGATCGTTGGGAGTGTATAGGAATATAGGAATTCGAATTCTCGTGCAGGCATCTCCTCATCTCTTTCTCTGTCTTGTTCCTCTTTCTCTTTCCTCCTGCCCTTCTGCGGTTACATTCCTTCCATATGTTCATCCCTTTCATATCCATTTTCCCACCCTTCCTGTATACCTTCCGTCGATTTCTGTTCCTGAGTTTTCTTATATGCACAATTCCATGCTCCGCAAAACGCGCTTTCAGAGACTCGACAAACGCGCGCGGCTTCCACTTAAGGAGCACTCTCTCGAACGTCTTTAATCTCTTTTTCCACCGTGGGACTTTTACACAGAAATGAAAGTATTTTTCGTCCTTTTTTTTTCATTTGCATGAATTCCGAATTCACAAATTTCTAAATACGAATAAATTTTACATTTTCGATCATTTTCTTCGTTTTTTCGTGGCTCCTTTCGCTTCAAATTGAAACATGTATATTTTTCTCTTTAGTATCATCATCTGGCAAAGCCGTCCTGCTAATGCCTTTGAACGGAAACATTAATGAGTCGACATTGCGTGAATAGATTTTGCTGCCTAATTTATATAGAGCGATGACGTCGTTAGATCAGATGATAGAGAACCACCTTGAATTATCAATAACATGGCTTTTCATATCTGTGTAAGGGCTTATGTTATTCGATGCGTTATAGTTCGTCGATTATTAGGATAGAATCCAATAAAAAATCTCCTCTGGATGCTGCAATCTTGAATACAGACAATACAGACGAAATCAAATGTGCAATAAGGAACTTCCTGGGCAATGGTTCTGAGAAATACCATTGTTACAGCCATCGTAACTTAATGCAACTTCATTTTGTTTCCTGGAATCGATACCCTTCAAGCTTGAGAGCTTGAGCTTCGAACGTTCCAATTTTGATTCTGCCGATATCGAACAATGGAATTACTGCCATGTTCCAAGAATCCAGCTAGTTGAGATAGGATCGATGTTCAAACTTGCTGCTCTTAATGCAGCTACTCTGAGGAGAGAGTTTTCTGAGAGAAAAGTGTCGATCGGTAGCGTTTTGGTGAATTAAATAGCAACAAGTCGATTAATTTTTTGTATATCGTTGATTTTTGGAGAGCGAAGGGGTTAGGTGAGTTTTTTGTTTAGAAAATCTGAGTTGTTTGAAATTTGAGAAGAAAAAATCTCAACCATACAAGGAAATGGTAGGGATCGATGGAAATCGGCAGATTTAAGGAAACAATGCGAAATAATCGATAAGTGTTTGCGACAAAATAATTCGGGTGGATCGCTGTTTGCAATAATTTACGATGAAGATAATGCATAAGTTAAACGCGCCTGACGCTGCTGCTAGGCTGGATATTCGTGCGAGCAAGCAGCGCGAGCGAGAGTAGAGGAAAAGGGAGGAGTCGGAGGAATATGAATATGGAAATTATCGAGTAATGTGGAAATGATAGTCATGAAACTCGAGCGTTCCGTGCCTCGAGTCCTCCTCCTCTATTCACGACGAGAGCCTGATGTACGACCCCGAATTCACTTACCCTCTGTGCAAACATTGAATTCTGGGAGACCAGGAGCGAGAGCAACGCAGCAGGCTCTCTCTCTCTCTCTCTCTCTCTCTCTCTCTCTCTCTCTCTCTCTCTCTCTCTCTATCTCTCTCTCTCTTGCTCTCTCCTTCAGTCCTGCCCACGTGGTAGGACGCAGGGAAGTGAGATTAAGAATAGAAACAAATACCTTCGAAGGATTCGTTGATCGATAATAGGCGACAGGTCACCTGAAATTCCTTTTTTCAGACTTTCTTCTGAATCTTTCTTTAATTCTTCCTCCTCACCTTTCACTCTCTCGATCCTCCTCCTTCTACAAGCTCCAGCCAGTGCGTGTCGTCAACATCGTAAAAGCGCACTGGTGAGAGCGACAAATTCAAAAGCTCTTGAACAAAACTGAGCGATCGCTGTACAAGTGTTTCAGACAGTGGTCCATCAGCTGAGAACAAAAAAGACATACGGTTTAGCCTGCGATTGACGAGGACCATGCCCTCCAACTTTCACCAGCCGAAACGCTACAACCCTTCAGCCCCTTTCAACAAAGGGAACCGCACCCGGCGTTAAAGAGCACTGCTCCTTCCCAAAACCAAACTGACCCAACCAACAGACTTTCTACATCATTGTATGTGCTCGTACAAACACACATCAACTATACACGCATTTCCTACATGTTTCAGTTATCCTGGTCACCACAATCCCTCTCGTCGTCTACCCTCCCAGCCTTTCACTACTTAATACCCGCATGTGAGTTACAAGCTCCGAATACCCGAACGCCACAAACAACGATACCTCATTACCGCAAACTCAATGCTTCGGCGATTCGTTGTTTCTCCTCCGTTTCACCCTCACCGCTATTTTCCACTTAATCTCCGAGTAATTGGGACCCTTGCTTCATGCTGAGGAGTTTTTTTTTCTGCCCAGTTACTTTGAACTCAAATTCTGCTCTGCCAATATTGTTTCTGGTCTCAAAAACACAGAAATTAACTTTCTCTCTAACAATTACCATGAATTTCATCACAAAAATGATTCCCAACAAAATTGGAGCTTACGAAAAAATCGATTTGCTGCTAACGATGTTAAAGATATTTTCCAACATTTCCGACAAATAATTGACGGTGACAAAACTCTCGAAGTTACTAAAACAATTTTTTTTTTTTTTCATATATTTATCAACTTTCGTGTCATAGACACCATCAGCAAAGATTTACAGCAAACAAATCCACAATACAGTAAATAAATGAGTTGGAAACACAATAACGAAACAGCAATTACTGTTGAAGAGCGTAATGAATGGCAAAAGTGTCTGGGTAATGGGCCTGAGTGATGTTTTTGGATGCCTGTTCTCTAGAGCCGAAGGTCTATCAATCCAAATCGCCAATAGTTAAGTAGAATAAATTCCATTAAAGATCGATTTCTGACTAAAAAAGTTGGACGAAGCTTTGGGATGGGAGGTCTTCGTGTCGCGTCATTAATTATTGAGGTTGGAGGAATTAAGGACACACGATTACTAGGCGCTGACGTGTAGTTCAGTGGACAAGAGAATTACAAAGTCCAATGAATCAGTCACGTTCGTGTTGCATGCCATTAATTGCAAGTTTATAAAAATTAATCAATAATCAATTAATCATCAGATGATAATAATGAATGTGGAAGAATATTACGAGTTTAATTACCAATTGGATAAAAATGAACCAACGGATTCAACTTGCATCGGTGAAGCAGCACACACGCAGCCTTTTGTTCTTCGCTAGTGCATTTTTTTTTTTTTTCTTTTCATTTTCCGCTGCTGTCGCATACTGCAGATGAGCACAAAACGATCCACATACGTACAAACAAACCATCGAATTCCCCGGATGAAAAACTTGCGCAGGAGTAAAGATTTTTGTTCTCTCACAATGCGGACTATAAATTCTGCTACAAAATAATTAAATTTTCCTCATCATATTAAAGCCACATGTTAAATCTTCACTGTGACAAAAACGCATTAATTGTCGTTGATACCATATTGCGTTAAGTAATACCAGTAATTTTCGAAATAATACGAATGCCATTCGATAGATGCTAATGGCTTGTTGACGTGAGTTCTCAACGCGACGAGAGCATCCTTGTGTGTGCGACTGGGCAAGCACTCGTGTGGAATATGTCAGGAGAAAATTCTGACGAATTATGTCGAGAGAGACAACTGTGAATAGTATTGAGAGCGAAATAATCACGATAACTCATAATTACGAAAGCTTGTCAATTGTGAAGAGATGCTTGACTCAGTAGAATGATAATTGAAGTAAAAAACCAATCCTCGACTGTTACTGTTCCGAGAGTTCATGCACATAAGCATCGTGAATATTTTAAATTTGATCCAATAATTTAAATCGATTTCAAAGAGCCAGCATTTTTATTCTCGCTTATTGTTGCGATGGGAACTTGTCTGATGCGATGAATAATACAACAGTGCCTTCTCATCACGTCGTTTAGACGGCCGGTACATTGTTCTCTTTTCTAAAGATACTAATAGCGATAATAGCTAAATGATAATCATTTTTGACATAATATACGATACGTTATTATATTAATGTTCCGAGCGAGAAACGTCAATGCAATTTCGTCGCTGCGATAGCCAACAGCTGACCGACCACTGATATCCTCGGAATATGAGCTCGTGTATTGACATATTAGTGGATATATGTGTGTGTGTTCTATTTCAGCTCGGTATTACCGCATGTGCGATATGTCATGATCTAGATATAAAGTAATAATGATCAATTGGAACGGATGTCAAGCCTTGTACATTGAAGGAACGATCACTCCCGAAACCTTCTCTCTTTCTCTCTCTCTCTCTCTCTCTCTCTCGCTTTTGCTCTCTCTGTCTGTCACTTTTAGTCAATATATGCTGTGACATAAAAGCTGCGATAAACGCAAAGGTAGAGTGGAGATAACATGGCGAGAGGTAAAATCTCTCTTGCGTGCAGCACGCATTCATTTCCCCCTTCCATTACAACCAAATCCATTGTGCCTTCTCGTTCTTCTTCCATATCGTTCCCCTTAATCCTTTAACCTGTCCTTTCGCAGAGCTTGCGAGTCTGTTGGCATCATCCCACTTTACTTTCGTTCTCATTGGGTAATCATTACCATGGGAGCGTGTTTATGCCAATAGTTTTCGTTGGCAATCACCCCGTTACATTGAGTCTTGGTCCGCTCACGAAAAGTCACGTTGAAATGAAAGTTTGTGTGTTAAGGACGTTGTATGGCGACCGTCAAATCGAAATTTTTGTTTTCAATTTTTCTTACATACAAAATTGTTTGCGAGCCTAAGTTCATTGAAAAAAGTTGTTACGAATTGACTAAAGAACAACATACTCTAAATCCAAGATCGTCAGAGGTAATCTGTATCTGTTATGTAATAAACAAAATTTCGAAAAAATTTTACGACCGATTTTTTTGAAAAAACTAAATAGAGCTTCTTCGATGTTACATAAAAGTGTATGCAAAGTTTCAAGAGGCTTCACCATTTAGAAATCGAAATATTTAATGTTGAAAATTGGAACTTTTACCACACGCTCTTATGAGAAACTACTGAAAATTGTGAGTTTATAAATAAATATCTCAACTTCTACATGCGTGTTGGAAATTTAAAGGAATTCTATCGATAGAAAATTTAGCAAATATAACGTCCTTAAGCTGCGGCGACGAAATTTTCGATCCTGTTGCCAATATCTTCGCTGCACAGACAGGACGGATGATCGAGAAGAAAAACGCATGATTTTTATCGACGACACACTCAGTCGCTCAGTTTATTGTTCCGTGATTTATTTCAATATTGTTTTTTCAATTGCATAAAGCTCGTATATAGATATACGTCGACAATAACCTCAACGTACCGATCGACTGTCACCTCGTCCAGGAGCAAGGTGCATGCACCCGTGCATTTACGCTCAACTAACACACGTCATCACGCCAGCGATAATACGAGCCTCTATCTTGGGGCCTTCTCCACCCACTAGCCTCTTTGTGCATGCAAATTATTATAGTTACTCCGGTACATCGATATACTAGGCGATACATTACGCGACACATTTTTTCCCTATACTTTCTCGTTGCTTTTTTTTCATCATTTTTTTTTTTTCATTTTTTTTTTTTTACGAATTATTGCACAAGGCGCACGCAGCCAGAATGATGTTTGTTCGTGCATATTTTTTTCACGCCATCGCATCCTCCCCCGAACAATCGAAGCATCTTTGTGAACAACGGTAGAATTTGTGGCCGCTTTACCAGATAAAATGTCCTTTGAGGCATCGGAAACATTAGGAAAATTAAGATTCCACTTCGGTGAACGGTTATCTTTCAGTTTATATGATTTTTTTTTATTTTTACTCCGCAGAATTCTGGATCGAGGTGGTTTTCTAAAGTGTCACAAGATCGATAAACATGAATATTTTATTCATCCATCGCGTTTGCTCGATGGATTGATTGCTTGAGTACGAAACATTTATGAAAATTTGGTTACTCTCCTGACCGAGACGTGTTATTGGCTCGTAATGCAATTGGCTGCTCCAGTTTTTGTCGTGACCGTTAATTCGATGATTTATGCTAATCGAGAGCCGGAGTGACTTAATTACATTACTTGATCGCGCTGCCTTTTGCTTTATTAAGGGATCAGCACATGTATCAAATTTCCTGTATCATCGAGTCGAACGATTCCATTTTTTTTCGTCATAAATAACAAAATATCGTTCGTAAGTGTTTTTTTTTTTTTTAAAGTAGATTTGGAAATGATAACGAAATAATTTGGTACTCGACGCAGCTCGATTCCGGGTTTGACCAATCAAGAAAAATTAACCCCGGGAAAATGTGCATGGAAACGGGGAATTATTTTTTCTCGGTTTCTCTTCGATGAGCATTTTACCGGTTAGTTAGTCGGGCGTGCGTTTTGGCGTAAATTTTGCGCTGGTGCGCAATAAGCTGCGGCAAGAATATTGGAAATTAATACTGCACGGAATGCAATGGAGAGGAGAAGTTATTTACGCGGGCGTGTTGCATTGACTGCAATCTCGTCGACTGCGTGGCAGCGCACGGGCTCCACTCCGTGCCGAGTTTCTCGAATCATTGCTCGAGAGGAAAGAAAACAAAAATTTTCAAACTTGCAGCAAAGCGATTGGAAATTTTTCCATTCCAGTGAAAACGTGGGATTCTGTAAAATTGTATCGATCGTGCGAGATGAAATCTTAAGATAAAAGAAAATTTGTTATTGAATGGAATGAACGAATGGGGAATGAGTCGCAGAGTGAGGAAGTTGTCGAAGAGCATTCACTTATATTGTACAAGTTTTGCGGCTCGCATCAGTCGATGATTCGCAGGATAGAAAGCGATGATCGTCAGACAGATAATAGTCAAAGTCTGCGCGATAGTGAGGCACTGATTCGGAGAGCTAGACTTTCCATAGTTTCGGATTCGCTCGACCAGCTAAGATAGGAAAAAATTGGCAAGTCGAAAATGAACTTTGGAACTTGGACTTTGCTCTACGATCTTTGAGTGTGCAGAAAAAGTGTCGAAGGTTGGGCATCAGATTCCGAGAGAATCCCGAGAGAGAGAGAGAGAGAGAGAGAGAGAGAGAGAGAGAGCACAGAAGGCAAAGAATGGAGAGTGCAGTGCCAATATCTTCGTAGATTTGTGAGCACCAAGAGAATGGGTATCCTAAGCCCTTTGGGCGGACGATCAACCGGTCTACATCACGCTAAGTTTTCACCGGCTAAACTGCTCGCAATAAGTAATAGAAGAAGAAGAGCAGAGGAGAACGTCAAGAGCGAAGAAGAGAGGGAGAGAAAGAAAGAAACTTGCAGTGAAGCGCATACACGTCGAAGATTTCATATCCTACGGACCGTCGAACGTTGGATAGGGATCATATAGCACAAAGAAAGAGAGAGAGAGAGAGCGAGAGAGAAGGGAGGGAGAAGATAAAGTAATCTTGGCGTTCGGTACCCTCGAGAAAAGGCAAAAGGCTCCAGCGTCGCTTTAAGCGATCACTATATACTGGATATTCCATCCAACTATCCCCTCAAAAATTTTTAAGTCCACCACTTCTACGAAGAGCCCTTTTCTCTCTATCCTACGTTTTCGATCTGGCCAACTTTTGTGCTAAAGTTTGTGAGCTGGTAAGAGAAAAGAGGAGGAAGCCCATGGAGACCAGAGGAGGTAGCTGCAAGCAAATGGATCGAAAAGATTTTGCGCCCCAAAGGGGAATCGGTGGATTGGAATTGCCCAGAATTCACGTTGGCCGAACGTACGCGTTGCTTAGACAATGACAAACGAAATAAAAAATATTAAAAAGTTTGTTTTTTTTGCGGCTGAATCGGAAATTAGGTTAAGAAATCATTTATTTTTCAGTGATGCACTGCAAAGGGTTTGAAAAGCTCATGAGAATTTTTAATTCCCAAGACTTTTCATAAGGGTCGCAAATAAGAAGCTCTAAAGTTTCCTGTCCATGGACGGGAAGCACCGGAAAGTAAGAGGCTTCAACCAGAGAAAATTTGCGACGAGGAGGAAAAAAAAGGAAAAGCAGCAGGACGAAGAATTTTGCTTTGAAACTAACGACCCTGCTCTTTGGAAACATACACTTTCATTCATCATTCGGTACAGCAGTGTATTTATTCTTGAAAATAATGATAACAATAAATATTCGCATCTGACGCACGGTCATAAAATATACAGAGTCCAACAACGTTAGCAATTCCCATTGTTTAACCTTGCGGCAGTATTCCTCATTATTTTCAACGTGTTCGAGAAAAGCTTCGCTGAGGAATTCTGCCGCTTTTGGTTGAGGCTTCCTCCTCCACGGGAGGCGCGACTGATGACAAAAGAGAATCACCGCGAGAAAGAGGGAATGCAAGTTTAACAAGAAATAAGCAAAGGAAGAGCAACGGGAAAAAGTAAAAGCAGAACGATCAACGCGAAGATAATGCCACGTGTGTTTCCCTGGTCTCCAGCGGCGTGGCAGTGGCAATGGTAACCACGAACGCGAGCGGCATTTCCCTCTGGCTAAAACGAAAGCTGGGATGAAGAGAAAATCCAAAAAGATGAAACGTTCATGAGGAGCGAGTTGGTCCTTCTCTTACTCGCTCTTCCAATTGCCCCATCAATTGCCCTTCTCATCCTCCAACCTTTCTCTCTTATCCAACGTTCTCCCGGGTGACCCCTTCCGCATAATCTGAGATTTATCGCAAAAGACTCGAGGCTCGCGAATCCATCGTTTACTCGCTACTGCGGATTCTGTGGGGCTTGTATGTATACCAGACACGATGCTGCTCTGGCCGAGCTGCCCCCACGTCATACAGGACATCCGAGCCAGAAGCTTCTCCCCGCCGTTGGAAGGATGGAACACCCCCGCGGTTACCGTTAACTCTATATACGCTTTGGGCATCCATTAACTAAGCTCGTAATCCCTTCAGTTAAGTTAGCACATGGTGCGGCATGGTTCACCCACGGTCTATCGTTTCGACATGTATCTGTGTATGTGTGTATACACTTCGTATATTCAATGTGTTTGTGCTAAGCTTGAATACGAGTTACCAACGGTCGCAAGAAACAAAAGCTCCGGATGCGAGCTTCATCCCATCAGAACAGAATAAACTTGGGACTCTTTTTGCAGCATCGAGTTTTCATTTCTAAAAAAACCGAGTGCCCACTTTTTCGCGATAGTGATCGAAAAACTTGGACTGACTCGGAAGAAATTTTATGAGTGACGATCCAAAGACCTTTGAATGTCGGTAATTGGACGGCAAGATTTTTTGCAAAGGGGAATTTTCCAAAAGATCGAGAAAAAGCTTGAAAAATCGAAAGAACCATGCGATCTCCGCATACGGAGGCTACACGTCAGCTATATGCCAGCGAACTGGTGACCAATTACGAGCTTTTCTGAGGAATAAAAAAGATCCTTGATATCCTTACAACCCTATGGAGAAAATAAAGCTTGAAGCTGAGAGACGGACAGTAGTCAAGGCTTACAGGGGGCTGCACTGACATGCTTCATGTCTCGGAGGTAAGTGAGCCATTGGCATCAACGTGAGCGCATCGTGAACGCTCTACTTGGACGCTTACTCAACCACCTGGCAAAGCTCTCGTTACCTGTGTTCTTCGTCCAGACCATTTGCTTGTAAATAATTTATTTGTGACGGGAATTTCACAGGTGTCTGGAGCATTTCTCTGCAATTTGTTGATACGTTTGTTCAGATGTTGAGAAAAAAATATTAATCGGATTTTCTATATCAATAAATAAATTTCAAATGCCTCCAATAATAAAAGTTACTACTTTTTATTTTTTATCCTCGGACCAAGTTGACGTTGAGATTTCCTGTAACTAAATGATTCGCCAGAAATAAACATTGAAAATAAATTCCTACAATGATGCAGCCCTAAACTTGGAATGGAAGAGAAAATAATCGATCATCTCCTACTCTCTTTCTTTATATTCTGTAAGCCAGGAATAAAATGGAGAAAGAAATTGGCGGAAGCAGGATGCAGGATAAGGGATAAGGAATCGATCCATTCTCGCCATGTTGTTTCTGTGTTGCTTTTTTTTATTGAAAACTCTTATCGTAGCCAGAGAGTATATCAAGAAGATTCTGGTAGAAATACCTTAAGAGATATATTGCAGCATGTATATGTAACGAGCTCTAACGTATCCACTTTGCTCATCTCTCTTGTGTATCCGAATACTTTTGAGGGTAGAGTGGAAAGGGGGCAGTGAAATGCACCAGGTTCACTGACTAAAATATTCGTTGCACTTAGCCAAGGTGAGTCTCGAGGATTCAGCGAAATGGTGGACCGTGGTCAGTCCATCCGTACGATCTTTGAATTATTCAAAGCGTGTAGACGCCGCCTGAACCGATAGTTTAAAAATGTTTTGCCGTTGACCTCCACCAGATCGATAATTGTTTTTAAACTCCCATGAGCACGATGCCAGGAGTAAGAAAAGTAACTTGAACGAAAGAAAAGGAATATTCGGAAGTGATGTCGAAAATCGATAGCCAAGTTCCGATCGCGTGGTAATTAAGTTAATTAATCACGAGGTTATGAAAATATGAAAAAAAGCATCGTTATCCGAAGACCATCGGACAGAAAGTGTGCGGGCGGATGAAAAGTCGCGATAATCAGTGAACGCGAAAGGCCTGTTTATGCCTTCGCGAACTTCCGGTCTGTCCATGAGAAAGCACGTCGACCCCACACGATCCTCACGCCGTTCTTACTTGGACGTGACGTGTTGTCGGACGGACTTTTCCCGTGTATCCGCGCGCTCGCAACGTAATTATCGAAGCAATTATTAATGGCATGGGTTGTTTGTTTCTCGCACGACCTCACACAGAGTTCAAGTCTGCGTGTATAGGGAAACAAAGGCATGAAGGACCTTTTATCCCCCCCTCCATGATAATAATGAAGCTCGATTACTTTCGACCATTAAATATATACGTAGCCCAGGACCTGTTTCGCTTTTCCTCATCCTCGCTGATTCAAGATCCTGCTTCACGCACTCAGACCACGTAGGGACTTGAGGACCACCTGGAAAAACGACAGAATCATGAGTCCCATGATCGATAGTCCTTCCAGTCTCGCCTCCTTTTTCTAACCACTTATTTTTACTGTGCACACTTGTTACTCGAGAATACTTCTCACAGGTGTCGCAAGCCACAGGACTGTAAACATTTGACAAATGGAAAATTCACGAGAAGAGTTCAGTTATGGTTGAAAAAAAAAACTCGAAAAAACAATGTTCACCGTCGCATAGCTTCCTCTATGAAAAATACCATTTTTTATTGTACGAAAATTATTTTTAGACTCGAAAAATCTTTATTTTATTTCGAACAAGATGCAAAACAAAGTGAAAATAGTTTGGTGGTTAAAACTAGAATACAAGATGATGAAACTGCGTTGGAAAGAGGGGAAAGCTTAATAGCTTGAAGAAGAAGCTTTCCCAATAAAGTTTTCTTGCGCGTAAGCTCGGAGGTTAACCACGAAAGATGCTTTTTACTCCTGGCTGCTCTTTAGCTCCAAGCCACCCCTGTACCTCCAACACTTTTTTATTTTCTCTCTCCCTGTTGTTGCACGATTTTTTTTTTTTTTTTTATCCTTCGGCTCTCCCTCCAGATGCGAACCAGTGTCGACTTTATCGGTTGGAAGCGCATACGCGGATGCTAGAGTTTTGTTGCCCAGAAAGGCGTGTGTTTTGGTCTACGTCCGAAACACTTGTGGTCTGACAATTCGAAACGCGAGAGCGGCAAGCTTTTGATATATAGAAAACCGGGAACAAAGTGTACAGCGTCATTCAAAATCCCGGGTCAACCATAAGAGCCTACACCATGAAAACCATCAATAATCTTCACGTTTCCCATTTTTTCTTCTTCTTCTTTTCTTCACCTAACAGAAGCGTAAAAAAAGTTTCGTAATTCGTAAAGAAAAACCAGAATTTGTAATACATCTAATCTGTCCGACAATTTCCTTCAAATTGCAATAAATTTTCATTCAATTTAGAGAAAAAAAAAAAAACATTCTCTCACCTGGTTTAGGAAGCCAACAAATTTGGCAAAGCAAATGCAATTCATGGAATCATACAATTTCGTGACAGTTTGTCGATCCAACAAATTCAAGTTTTTCGTATTTGGCTTGTTAATAACTTAAGAGTTTTTTATTCAAGCACTGATGACATATATTTACAAAAAGTATAGATTATTCCAGGCCATAAAGTCTAAACTTGTCTAGTTTCGGCAACAAATCGACTACATCGACTGAATCCCCTTGTACATGGTTATAAATACACATACACGTGTGTATACACGTATATAATTTGCGAGACAACCAGGGTAGACATCGGGCTATAATTCATCGACAAAATTAATCCGGGGGCGCGCAATGTTGAAGCCTTGCAATAGAGTTCATATATACGAAGGCGAGAGAATGCAAGGTTGGTGTGAATTTGAACCAGCATTTTACACGAGTTTAATATTTGGAAATTCAACTAATCTGAATGCTGGAGCAAAATTGATTGGAAATTCAAAGTTTGACGAGGATGTCGATATTTCATTGAAAACTGGAGCCTTTGAAATAAAAGTAAGGAGCTGTGCTCCAGACTAGCCAGCAGGAGATGAAACGATTTCAACTTATTACGATAAATTCGTTTTAAAGTTGCCTTTTGGTTGCTCGTGTTTGAGGCAACTCAAAACGTCATAGTGCGTCGCGGTCAAAAGACGAATTTAGTGACTTGATTCCTGGTAGAAATTTACAACTCGATTCAAATTCGCACCAACCCCGTGATATATATGTGAATGTTTGAATAACGATTGGGGAAGCTCGTCGCGTGAGCGTGAATCGTTCGGCCAGGAAAGGAGCGGAGCAGAGGGAACAGACCTGAAAACAACCGGAAGTATGGGTAACCAAACTGCGTGGAGAAATTCGACACGATAATTCTCCAGTCTCGTCTTCGTCGTCAAACTCTCCGTTTATTTTAGTGTTTCAGACGAGATTGTCTTCGTTGATGTACAATTCAATTATTTCGCTATGAGGGAAAGGATTTGCAAACCGTACGTTTAAATCCATTTAACGATCTGGTCCCCTTTACATTATCTCGAGAATATATACGAGCTTTGCAAGGATGTAACATATAATTCATGCATTAATGGCACCGAGCATCTGTGACTCTCAACTGAACACAAGTTTATTCGATGTGTATGAACGCATGACTACCACGAGCTTCCCAAAACGATAACCGGCTATTCGTATAACGACGTTTATATGAAGAAAAAAAAATTGACGACTAGTTAGGGACGTTTTGTAATTTTTACGAATTTACAAATCAAATCTCAGAACGTCGTACATATTAATTTTCTCTGAATAAAAGCATGCAAGAAAGATCGAACTTAATGTGGCTTTGGGGGCTATTTTACCCAAGAGATTACACAACCATAGAGTCTTCTTGAGCTCTGTCCTTCCCAACAATGACTGCAGAGATGTATACAGGAACTAGATTGTAAAATCGATCATTAAATTACCATGCGAAAGAGTCTTAATTGACGAGGTGGAAAACTTACGTTTGAGGAGACATTAGCGAGACAATAATTTTGTCTAAAAGGCATACGACAATTGTAGAGACTCGGAACTTATTTATCGTCTCTGTAGTTTTTTCGACCTACTCTGGATTAAAAGCGATTGTGACCAACGAATTATTCAGTTAAGTAGCTAACGATCATTCCAGCGTTCGTTACGTTGGTTCCGTGATCGAACGGAACATTGCCGTCGAAACATTGGAGCTTATTTTTAATGATTCAGCGATCCCGGACTCGTCGAAGCTTCCGCGAAGGGTCGTGTCCACGAAAGTGAATGTTTAAAATCGATTTTCGAAGCTTGGTAATTATTTGGATATTATTTCGGTCGAAATACACTGTTCCCAGTGGGAAATTGTTTTTTAGTTGCGAAATAATGAGGCGACGTTCAACCACGATATCCAATTAACGCGTCGAGATCATTAAATTGAATTAATCGACAAGACCAACAAATTTTTTGAACGAAACATTCGATTCAGTTTTTCCAACTAAAACTATTCGGTTTGCGAGCTCGAATTTTTGCGAGCAACAATGTTGCAGTGGAAAATTTAGGGCGAAATATATTTTCGTTTCTCGGAAAAAATGCATGAAGAAATTTTAATGTTTTCTCGGCGATGCATGTCCGTTGGCGCGACAATCTTTTCCTCTCGGAGCTTTGAGTTCTGTGTGCGCACTTTCTCTGATGCTTTCGCGTACTTGGGCAGACTCTAAGGGTTTTCCGCTATGTTGCTCTCGTGCTCTTCTGATAACGGTGGTAAATTCGTCGTGTGTAGATAGAGAAAGAGATAAATAAAAGGCAGGAGGGAGCTGAGGAGAAAGAAAGAGGGAGAGGCGCGCGTGCCCGTTCCGCAACTCCCTCAACATCACCGCACCGATAGCGCGCCACCGTAGAGTATGTACACCATCCGACCTGAGTGTCTTGAGCGTGGTTTAAAATCGATGCCCCACGCAGGTTGCAGTCAGTCTGCGAGTGGCCTCCGCGCGTGCAACATATACCGGCAAAGAGAGAGAGAGAGAGATAGAGAGAGAAAGATAGAGAAAGAGAGAGCGAGAGAGAGAAGGAGAGGGAGGGAAATCGTGATTCAAAAAACCAGAGTCGTTTGCATCACCAAATAAAAATGATAAAGATCCGTGGCGTCAAAGTCAGTGAGAATTATAATTGAGAAACTGAACTAAAATGAAAACACATCGTCATGTTAATTAAACGGAACTCTAAACTCGTGTTAACTGAAGTTGGAAATTCCTCGTGAGTCTTTACCATCATTATAAAATAATGAAATCAATGTGACAAATTAATTGAGGCCGAATGAAAAAAAAAATGTAATCTGATAAGCGTGTAAATTGACGTGCTGTCATCGAGTTCCAAGGGAAATATCGCCATCCGGTTATTGGCCAGGATATTGGTGTTTTTTTTTTTTTTTTTAATTTCAGTGTTGACATTTTTTAAATGTTTGTCTTGTTGTTCACTGCGTTATTATTCGGTTTTCCTTGAAAATGTGCGGCTATGGTAGCCACGATTGAATCGAAGTGTCAGGATACTTCGTGTCATTTTTTTTTCAACCCTGACGCGTGCTCCAGTTCCTACGATTTTAAACACCGAGGAATACCAAAGGCGGTGGTGGTGGTGGTGGTGCTGGTGGTGGCGGTTGAACGTGGAAACCCAAAAGCCACCTCGTACCATTCGCAGAATTCTCTCGATCGAAAAGGGTGAGTTGGGGCTTCATTTACATCGATCATATTGTTCGTACGAACGCGATAAACAACGTTATGAATAATTTCTCCAAGTACTCAAGAACGCAATCAAAATATTTGTTTCAAGCAAATTTCCTGCATACTCGGACCCTCGTTCGTGAATTTTCAGCAACAGATATTTTGTAATCCCACGATTTTCTCAATTGCGTTCCTTCCATGATTCTCTCTTGATCGCACTCCAAGAATTTCTAAATTTCATTCATAAATCGATGTGAATAAAAATCAAAATTATTTTCTATACATAGATCGAAGAATCTACGAATTTTTCTGTGAACTTTCTCCAGTTTCTACACAAAATCCCCGGCACGATTTCGACTAGTGCAGAGAAAAAAACTTCTTAATTTTAACCACCCTAATTATTTTTATATTCAGGTGTCACGCTCTCCTCGTGATTTAATTTCATTCCGGCTCACTTTCCCTTTAAATTTAATGACGGTGGAGCAGCTGCAGAACAAATATTAGCGACTAGGTCGCTACCATACGGACGGGATTGGCGGGAGGGAAGGGGATAAGGAATGTCATTTTTCTTCGGGACTTAACGAGTCACTTTGGTAGCAGCGGCACCAGCACTAAGAAAGCTTCGGCGAGATTGAGAGGAAGTAGAGAGAACAGAGAGTGCACGAGTGAGAGGGAAAATGGAGTACGATCGAAATCAGGGGAGTGACCATGCACGATGTGGGCCGCGTGCTGAATCCTGACGCTCCGATTTTAGTTTGTTGAACGGAAGGGGGAGGAAGGGCGAATGAGTTTTTACTGTACGGCATGTATAGAAAGAAAGGAAGAGAAAGGCTTCCAGCAGCAATGGCAACTTGCGTGATTACGTGTCGTTGCTGGCGATAAGACTTGAACCCTCGAAGCAAAGGTGCTACCAAGTGATCGAGAGGCCTTCTCATTCTCTCCGACCCTTGTATTCTCTTACTCCCGACTTTCCTGCCGGCGTTTCTTGCTCTCGCTCCCTCCCTTTCCTGCCTCTTAATTTTCATTTTTCGTAGATTGTTCCGGTCCGATAAACTCGTTCTTTTATTTTTTATTATTATTAATATCAACCCCTTGAGAGCAGCGAAGCATTTCGGTACGAGAAAGAAACGAGTTCTCTGAGAATTCGAACAGACCATGTGGAAATATGAAATTTATATGCTTCCCTGTCATTAATGAACTCTTTTTACTACTTAATACTGTGGTAGAAACAAAAAAATGGTTTTTTAACAATCCTATCGCATGACGAGAGCTGGGGATCGATGTGTCCCTGTGCGTATTTATTATTCGTCATTTCCATCCGCTACATAATTCAATATTTCATTCAATCATCCTTAATCATTAGCCTGCTTTGATATTTGTTGTGTCTACGAATAAATGTCAAGAAAATTAATTTCGACGATTTTCGGAGCTCATCTTCATTCCTTTTGATGGAAAACCTCACTTTTTTAAATCAAAGTCGATGAAACGAGCTTGCAATATTCTCCGTAAACATTCGTTGCTGACATGGAGAACAAATTCTCGAATTACTTCCCTTTGAGCAGTCGCAAAGATATTGTTTGTTTTATTCTTTTAAATAATGTTTGCGGAATGTCGACCGCTTTTTATTCGTGCAGTTACTTTTTTTTTTTTTTAATCCTGGCTTTTATACCGAACTGATCCCCACACTGTCATCGTCCAAACTCCATGAATTTTTTCGTACCATTTCCGGTGCACAGACTGGCTCAGCCAATCCCTCGGTATATACGCAGTATATACATAAATTACACTCTTTTCGAGCTTAATACCGATCTACGTTGTGTGTCTATATACAGGCTATGTACACATATATGTAGATATTTATTAATACAAATGTGCGTGTGTACTGAGAAAATTTGCAGGGCAAATCCAGCCCGATATTTTTGGTCGGATTCATTTATCCGGTTACCCACAGCATCGCTTCGCAATCGCACACAGAAATTATTCACACACGCACATGTTTGTTATTCAGCCGAACGTTTGCATTCGGAGAATCCTCTCGGTCGGGCATCAATGTGTTTACGAATAAATGAGTCTTTGCAAACACATTCCCAGGGGATGGTGAAAAGATATTGCGAACTTGCGATTTATCCCTCGAGATACGAATCGACTTAATTGAACTCGATTTTTTCGACTCTGTGTCTCGATAATTAAGAAAATTAAGATTCTTTCAAAGGTCAAAGAAAAAAAAAAAGGTAAATGGAAATTCTTGGTTTCTCGGTCGCCTCTCCCTTTTCTACTTCGTATTCAGACCCGGAGCTACAAAAGAAATTCATATGATTTTCGTTTCCCGGAGCACTTTGTAATTGCCCGTTTTGACCAACTCTTCAGTATGCCAGCTGAAGGCTCCAAAGCTGCTTGCTTTCCCTAATCTTTACTGTACTCTCCAACAAACGTGTATAACAAAGCAGAAAAGGATGGCGGCTCAGCTACTTTTTAAAAAGAAGATGAACAAGTGAGCCGCGGCTTTTTCATTCATGCATTAAATCTACGATGATTTATTAAAATACCATGTCGCCCGTTTATTCCCTGCTCTCGCGTCCAAACTTTTATTCCCGTTCCCTTCGAACCCGAGAACGAAAAAGATGCCGAGGTATCGGAAGTTGTGGTTCCCCCAGTCTCGTATAACATCGCTCATACTATTACGTAAGAACTCCGATCTTCCCCCCACATAAACGACAGTAAATAAGAGGTGCAAAGTTTTCCGACTCTCCTATCTACACAGGACACTCGCCAACCTCATACAAAGTTCGTCCCACCCCAATAGAAGCCACACGCAACGATTCTACGAAATATGAAAAAATCTTTCATCCTCGTAATTGAATATTTAAATCATTTTTCAAAATACGCCATGTATCAAAACCGTCATATCGATGGATACGTTAATTACATTCGTTCTAGTGAAAAATCGATAAAACATCGCGCGATGTCTGTTCAAAAATTCACTTTTGAAAAAACGTGGCTTTTTTTGTTTTTAACGACGACAATCGAAGTCTTTAGAGTTCTGACAGATGGGAAAGTTAGTTTCGATGATATTTTTAGTTTCGTTGATTACGTAAACGCTACGGTTTGGTTATTCATTGATTCGCTGGTCATCCGAGCCCATTTATCGAAATTATTAAATAATTTTACAAAAGCAGTGAATTACTGACGCAGTTGAATATTTTATTTGCTTCACAATCGATTCCATCCGTAGAACCGATGCTTCGACGTAATAATTTAATTGTTTGTGTCGGTCCATCGCAACCCTCTTCAATATCCGGAGACACTGGTCGAACAATATCCAATTCCGGTGAAGAGGAAACGAGAGTTATACACTATTTGTAACATCGGGTCAAAAGCGATGTGTGTGGTACACGAAAGGATTAACGACAGTACCGATGTCACGGATCGGTTAGTACAGCGAGAATGTGTGAATGCTGAATGGTGATGGTCGTAGGAAGGGTTTCCAACATACGTAATGTGCCCATAAAGGACATTTCATGTTCAGTCGGCCAATGAAATTCTGCAGGACGAATATAAAGCTCGAATGAAAGTAAATCCACGAGAAACTTGGGTGCAAAAATAATCTGATTGCTGGCGAGAATTTTCAATGGCCAGAGGACATAAATCTTCAAATATTTCGAGCGTGGATTCCAATCGACAGAATACACGAAAAGAAATCTCTCGCGACTCAATTTCCAAGATAACCAGCAACTTTTCTGTTGAGCCATAATACAATAAACAAAAGTGGAATAACGTCAAAACTCATTTCTGTCGAATTTCGAAGAAACCCAGAATTTGCCCGACGAATCTGCCTGCTCAATATTATTTATTAATACATCGAAACAGACAACAGGAAATTCAATTTTCTGCTACAAACTCCTCCATGCAATATTCACATTCGTAAGATTCTCACGACCAAAATGTAGCGAGGACCAGGATCTCCTAATAAAAAAATTATGGAATTCGGAAGAGACGAATAAAAAAGTGATTTTTTGAATGCTGAGCTAATTGTGAGCTGGAGAACTTGGCTCAGGAAATTCTTCTTGATAGCTTGATCATTGTAATGACGTTAAACGTCCCATACATGCATATGGACATATGTATAACGATTGAGGTTGCTTTCGGGTGGGGTGGACCACGATGCGACACTACACGCATCGCTTACCCTCCAAATATCCCCGAGTTGGAATCAGGAGGGGAATGCTTGTGGCGAATGCGAAATTAACTCGGTCCGCTCTCGCTATCCAGTTGATATGCCGTACCAGTGTCCCAGGAAGGACTGAACAAGGCTTGCGAGAGCAAAAAGAAAGAGGTAGAGGAGGGTAAACAGAGAGGAAGGGAGGAGAAGAACAGTTAAACATGTGGATTGAAAATAATTGCATTCAATTAACCGACCGATATTAACCCGAGGATAACTAATGTATGGAACATGAAAATTAATAGAGAATGAAACGGGGTAGCAATGAAAGATACAGTGGGAATGAGGAGTGCCCATGCAGCATTGGCGAGGCTCGAAATACAAAAAAAAATTGATTCTGTTCACTAATCGAAAGCAATTTGTTGCTCAAAGATTTGATATAGAAACGTTGAATGATTCATGTCGAATTATCGGATGATTTCAAGTGCAGGCAAATGCCTAAGTAATGAAGAAATGTCTATTTCGCTGCCGCGATAACCCTTTCAACACCGAGTGCCAATTTCCATGGGCGCATTACCAGCAAACATTTCAAAGCTCAAGAGGCTTTCAATTGTCCTTCCAACGTAATGCGAAATTAGCGATTGTATAGGATTTTGTAGGGATGCGTGTATGAAAATAGATATTCGAGAGGCTAGGTTAATGCGCTATGTTTTCTCTGTGTCTGATAGTACAGCTTAGGACCTTAATGGCTTGAGACGTAATAACAGATAACTATGCCGAGCTTACAACACGCTTTTGTTGCACAAAGAACGTGAAAGCGTTTCCCTTTAAACAAACGTCGATATATGTCTGTAAAGCTGATGAACAAAAGGTCGTAACGAGGACAATTTAAAGTCGCTGAATTAAGCGAGTCAAGGCCCTTTTGTTTGCTAATAGTTGATACGCCGATCCGCAGACTATAGCTTTTGCTTTTGACCAACACCTCCGGCGCTCGACTCTTCCTATATTCTGTCTTCTCTCATCCCCCACACGCGCCTTCTGCCTTTCGCCTTCATCGGCATTGCCAACGCTACTTCATACGAGCGTTTGGTATTTCAAATTCTCTATAATGCCCGCTCCATTCCCCGCTGGATTAGCTCCGTTTAATCGGGTTAGTATTGCCACCGGCAAACCCTGCGCATCCAACCCTGAACAACGCTTTGCTCTTCCATAACCAACCCATTCACCAGCCACCTCACAATGAGAATATTGTGAGTACCGAGTCCGGGTCTGATAAAAAATTTTAAAAAACCCCTCGCATTGCGTATGCAGCTTCGGACTTGGACCAACTTGCTTCCTGCAGCCAAGCCTCGAGCTTTTACATTTCAAAACGACCAAACGATCCTTCTGCTTCGGCAAAAAACAAACGATCTGTCTACGATGGAATGTTGAACCTTTCCGTACAATTCATTTGGAACGAGTTCGAATTTTCATCGAAATCATGAATTACAATTAAGCAATTCATCGAAAAGAATTCGAAGGCTATATGCGAAGCTTCATATTACTCGACCAAACAAATCCATTGTTACTCTTCAGGCAATAATTTAATTTCCGATCAATTCAAATTTTCTCATTTTCTCATGACCGATATGTCATTGACAAATAACGAATAAGTAACACACACACCAATATGAAAAAAAAAAACGTATCAGTGCCATGGGTGCACTGGTCAATCAACTTCCATTATTGATCATAAAGCATCGAGGTTCATTACTAATTGGCACTGATGAAAAGACTTCAGGGGCTACTTATTAAGATTCATTAAAAATTTATGAAACACTCGATTTATAATTGAACGCGATGAAGAAGGATTTATTTTGAAAAATGTAATAAGCCCCAACCTTTTTACTCTGGTGCAGTTGATGAAAATAATTTTGAAATTTTGTCCGAGCTGCAATGAAGATTGAGGTCGTGATGTTTCTCATCCATGAGAACGGTAAGATGCGAGAGAAATAAAATTTGGAGGATGACGCAATTCAACCATCTCTTTAACGATGGCCTCATATTTTCTTGACATTTCGGGTATACCTGTATCTCTAATTTGAAATTTTTAATAACGCCAAGTCCATTTACTTTCTCCGGCTTCTCACCATGACAGTGTTGTGCTGATGATAGAGCTGGCGTAGCGAGGAAGACGGAGAAGCTTCAGAGGTGAACAAGCAAGCTCGAGCAATAAGTCAGAGGTGACCTGGTAAATGAAGGAACATCTATATACAAAAATCTCCAATGGTCTCGGCTAAGATACACTGCCAGTATATTACGTGCGGAGCTTTTATTCGGCATGTATTAAAAAGCGGATTCCTCGGCAGAAGAAACGTAGAAAAAGCTCAGAAGTTTAAGTTAATGAAGAAATGTAATAAAATCAGGAAAAAAATTTGTTCAATTTTTTACAAATACAATTTGAAAAAGCAAAAAGTTGATCGAAGCAATCGTAATCCGTTTGAAATGTATTGTTTAAATTTTGGGTGGGGTTTGGAATTAAAAATTATTGAAATATTCCCGGGTCAGGAGGGAGCGAGAGATTGAAATTGATATTAACCGTACAAATGAAATCCTTGAAATCCGTGAAAATTGAAGCTGCCACATAAAAGCGTTAGAAATAAGGACAAAAAATCATGTTTGAGGAACCCCGTTCGAGACTTTGAAGCACAGTATGAAATTGCTTTTTCTTCCTAGAGCAGCTTAGCAGAAATGTAGGAAGCGAGAGGAAAGAAGCAGAGAGAGAGAGAAAAAGAATGAGACACAGAGAGACAGAGAGTGTGAGGGAGTGGCGAAGAGAGCCAAACGCCTATGGCGTCGAGTCACTAGCTCGTTCTGCCATCAATCGATGATGGCACAGCGAAGTGTGTGTGTACGTGCGGTTCGAGTGATTAGTGCGCTGTGCTGAGCATCATTAGCACGCCTGAACAATAGGACGATGAACCTTTTCATTATTCGTTACACGTACATACTCGTGTATATAAAAATAGTATCTGTCCTTAAGGGTAGTATATTGTTGCCACATATGCGATCCACGTGTCAACATTGTTGTGTGACAAGTTCGCAAACAAGATTTGAGAGGTGTCAATGAGTACATTGCATGTGGTAATTAGTTTTTCAAGTGGGATGACCTCTGCCAATTTATGTCAAATTCAATCGACGAGTTTCAATAACATTGAAAACTTCTCCTCCATCGTTATGTCGCGTCACTGAAAACAAACAACGCCATCTACTTTTTCACTGGATTTTTAATTGCCCATTACCGAAGGGTCTGTTTGATTGATTATTCCTCGGAGCCGATATCAGAGTTCTATCTAACGAGAGGAACGCCACGTACACGTAGTTATCCAACAATTGACAAACGATCGAATTCTGTGCATTTTTGCCATTCGTGTCTCGACCCAAAACAATAAAAACACTACAGCCAATGACAAAACTGCTCGCTCTGTTTCCCAAACCGTTAAAATATCGCTGGCCTACTTTTTTAACTCGACTCTTCGACGATGAGCTTTCAAACAATTTTACAAATAATTTTTTACACTAATTAAAAACTCGTGTGTCAATTTACTCGAAGCCAAAGTTACCGATGATTCTTCTTGCTCGATTTCGACGAAAAAGAACGTTAAAGTTCGGATCATTTTAGAATAAGCCTCAACTCTGCCCTTGTCAAATTTGCCAGCCAAAATTATCGATGCACTTGAGATCTTGGCTATGTTATTGAAGACTCTGGAAATCTTAAAAAGTGTTGGAATACTGTGAAGAGCACAGAGCCATGTTCCGAAACTGACGATTGAAGATTCCTTTGGCAAAGCAACCTTTGTTCAACTTTGGGAGAAGTCTCGACATTTCATCTCAACTTCTCTTACGTTCGATCTTCAGTACGTAATAACGTGATAGCGAAGTGGTAAGTTGAGATCTGCGGGTACACAAAAGGATTATCGTTCATCGGCTTAGCGCGAGGATTAATCGAACCGCATGAAGCTATAGAAATCGCATTTGCCCGAACTTTCCTTCCTCCACCAAAATTTGACCTCTACCTAAGCTGCTTATTACTCTCGGTATAAACAGATCCGTAATTAGGAAAAAAAAACTTATCGTTGCTGAAATAATTACAAACGAATATCAGTGTTTAAAGTTCGTTTCTCTCGCGGGCCAAGAGAAATCGACGTACAAAGTTGTCAACAAAGTAATTCGTGTGCAAAACTTAAACTGCCCAATCGCATCAACGTCCTGTGCATGCGTGAAAAAGTTTCGTACATTTGCAGGCTCTGTTCTCAGCAATATCTCCGGAGCAATAATGGCTGGGGCAAAGTTGACATTGCCCTTACTCTCTCCATTGCAAGTTAAAAGTCCCCTGAGCCAAAGATCTCTCCATTCGAGCGAAGAGATTATTCGAGTTTCCGTGAACTACATTTTTATGTTCAAGAGAAGCCCCGATGTTAACCAGATGCTAGAAAAAGGAAGAACGAGTAAAAGGTTGAAAAAAAAGGGGAAAGCTGGAGAACGAGTTGTACTTAGAGTAGGACGAGAATCCGAGATCCTGGACGAAGATTGAGGTTCTCTCGATGGATAAAGGACTCGGAGTCTACGGATCCTGAGCGGAAAAAAAAAACTTGAAACTTGCCAACGATGGTAGGAATGATCTATACGTATATACGTAAAGTTGACGTTCGCAAAGCTCAGGGAGCTGTGCGAGGCCTCGAAATACTCGTTTCCTGTGAAGACTCTCTTCCTTTTCGCTATATTAGCTCTGACTATAAGATTTTCAAGTTTCGCCCATCGTGGACTCAAACTTTCCTACTTTTGGTTAAAGAAAAAAAAACAGCTCGTCGAAAGTTGCTAAAATTTTACATATATTTCCGGATATTTATTCTCTCGTCGTTCTCCCACATATATTTTCATCATTTTCATAAGTTACGAGAAATCAAATAAATTTCCGAAACACCTTTTAACATTTTCCAAGTCTTTGAGAAAAAATTGATCCTGGAAGCCGAATGTCCCATAGATTTCCCATCACATATTCAACGCTCGTCTCACTTCCCATTGCCAGTGGCCAAAATCGAGAACGATGTACCTTTACGAAACTAAATAATAAATATTACTTTGGCACGAAAATCTCTTCCATTCTTCAATGTCACGAACGACAAAAGTCTCGCAATTTTTTTTTAATAAAAATTCAAAACCTGTCATTAGTCTGTTCGGGATGAAGAATGAGGGGCAAAAAAGGAACATGCTGAAATGTTATACCCAAAGGTATGTCTATATGTAGAAATGATACATACATATGGCAACCGAAAAGGGAGATATCGCCATCTACATGGCACGAGTCCTATACTTTCTTTCCAACGCTCGCGTCTGACTATAACCAGGAAGCTACTACTTAGAGAGTAGATTGCGCCACGTTCGCCAAATTGCTTTCGACCGGGTATTATTTGCATCCACCCTATCCTAAGGCACCAACGGACTATATTTTGCCCTTTCTTTTCTTTTCACAATGGTGCAGACCAGCCGAAACACTGCATGGAATGACACGATCCTGGTCCTATATTTTTCTAGTCTGCAGATATATTTGGATATGAATTCTATAGACATACGAATGAAGAGGGAAAGAGAGAGAGAGAGAGAGAGAGAGAGAGAGAGAGAGAGAGAGAGAGAGAGAAAGAGAAGGGACGTTTCTCGTGAGGTAGAGAAATGTATGTATGAGGTTCCTCGTCAGGCTGCTGGTCTGGCCAGTGGCCAATCCACCCTCGAGTACTTCGTTTCACAACTGACGTGCTTGCGGGCTCCGACGTATCTCGTTCGGGACATTAAACTTGGTCTCTTCGCTCAATGTCTCTTCTCTCTCGCTCTCTTTTTCTCGGATAAATGATTCGGTTTCTACACAGGCCTAACAACAATCCTTCAAAATTTCTATTCCATAACATATAGAAATGATAAACTCAATCACTAAAAATTACGAAAAATTCTCATCAGTATAACTGCACTATTTTTATAAATTACGGTAATTCGGTATTATTCTCATTAAGTGGGATATTTCATTCGGACATAAAATCTTTATCGGCTGTAATGATTATGAAAAATCCAGGATTATCGATGTTCTGAAAAAATGTACTCGATTAATCACTCAATTTCATAATTCATCGATGGAAATTTGTTGTAATATTCAAGCGAAATCCGTGTATGGAGAATTGACATTCGTTACTGATGTTTTACCAAATCCTTTATGATAAGCTGCTCTCTGCTTTCCACTGCGCCACTATAGCTCCTGTATTCACACTCGCAATCGATCGTAAGCTTCTCGAAAAGCTGGATGTACCTCCACCATTCACCAATCCCCTCCCCCCTCTCCCTCTCCCTCTTTATTATTCGGTATCAATCTAACTTATTTTTTGTTTCAATAGGTTTTCAACACCTTTCTTTTCTTCCCTTTATGTATGAAATGAAAATTCTCGTAAAGAGAAAAATGAATGCGTGGATTGAGAAAACGTAAAAAGAGAAAAGCGATACACGATGCGATAGTTATTCTCAGTATTTTATTCGGCCATCATTTATATTTTCTTTTTGAAATATTGAAACTATCCCCTTCAGTTTTTCTTTCGCGTATCATCGATTTTATTCCGAAAAAAAACTACACGATAATTCTGTAAAGAACAAAGTTTGCGCTGTTGTAAAAATCGTCACATTTTTTATCCAATAATTTTTTTTTTCGCTTTTTATAGTAAGAATTTTGTTATACTTTTTGGTGAATTTTGGGATCAACATACGTTGTTTCATCATAAAGATAACTTGTCGTCTTTTATTAAGGTGGAGAGTATGAAAAAAATAACTCAATGCTCTTGTGATGCTTCCAACCCGTAGCCTCTTGGCGCTCTTCGGACCAGTCGTGCGTCAGTTACGTCAGCAAACTTTCGATCTTCTCTTAAAAGTGAGTCGGAGTATGAGTGGCGCCACTTCTAGCTCAAAACATATATAAGTATAGTTTATAAAACATGGAATATATATATGAATGTATATCATGATATGAGTGGAAGCTGAAAAGCAAGATGAACAAGGGTGGCACTTGTCCCACCGAGGCAAACTTTAAACTTGATCCTAAAGTTTGAAGTCCTCAACTCGTCCTTGGTTTCTCGTCGTTCCTTTCTCTTAGCCTCACTGCCACAAAATTCTGTCGCATGCTAACCGAGGAACGTGATCCCAGTGGCAGAATATAATGAAGAAAAAAATTGCAAATTCGATGCAGTCGTTTAACCCCTTAATTAGATAAAAATAATTTTTTTTTAAATATCAAAACGCGATGGAACTTGTATCGCTTGATTAATTAATGACAACATCACGTCGCCTGCATCACTAATTATATCAGCAAAGTACTATTTCCTATTCCCATTCTATTTTCATAGAATATTGATGAATACTGTCAGTTGGCCTTGTTCCTGGGTGATTGGCAATTGATCGAATAATATTCCCGTCTCGTATAAATAACAAATGGGTGACAGGCCATCTGGATATCGAAGGAAACGAGTCTGGATTGTCAATTCCTTTACATGGTGGTTCAATAATTAATGGAATAAAAAATGAATTAAAAAACAAAGAGGATGTGAGGTTTGCGATCTTTAAATTTTTTTTCAAAAGCTCAAATATTGAGGAAATCAATTTTTTGACACCGCAGCGTACAAAATGGACGTATCGATTTTATTTGAATCACCTTAATATACGCACGTAAATGTGTATTTGTATGTGGCATGAGAGAGAAACCGACAGGCAAGCGGCACCCCGCAAGCGTCGTTAGTTCCTTCGCACACGCGATCTAATTACTTCGTCTAGGTCGTGCGGACGAACTTTACGTACGAGGAAAAGCCGTGTTCATGGGTGCCACCACGCACCACACCGTCGTCATCATCATCATCATCGTAGAAAGTCGACGCGCGGGCCCGTCACTTCTCCTCAAGCCTCACGATCGGGCTGGTACGGTCCAAGCGACGAGGATAAATTGTGTTTTCACTACAACCGTTTACTTATACACGGGCACACAAATTTAACGAGTGTGTGCATATAAAAAGGTCCTGTGGAGTTTAGTTGGAAGAAACGTGTTTCCTTGTTTGCTAGAAGCAAGCGTTATCAGAGCGAAATGGAAGAAAGATGATGAATCAAAATGAAGAAATAAAAATACGACAACGAATCGACGTATTGAGCAACGTCGAATATCCGGATGAGGAATTCACAGAAAAAACAAGGAGAATCACTTCTTTTTTAATATAATAAGCTCGGTGACGTGAATGGAGTCAAAAGAAACGCGGAAACGAGAAGAAAGAATGTCAATACTTTTGGTTCCCGGTGAAAGGCAACAGTGAAGAATATTTCCGGGGCAAATATATTGACAGAACATTGGGTCAGGGATGAAACAGTAATGGAATGTTAACCAGGAAGGGTGCGAAGAATGGAGAAAGAGCAACATCTGATAAGGCTGGAAGTCAGGGAGCTGGCAAGAAGAATAAAGGACGACTCCCTTCGTTGAGCTTTTTTCTGCTTTGTCATCTATTTTTTTTTTTTTTTTTTTACTTACAAATGGTCGAGAGTTTACAACGAGACTTTTCGTTTTTCTCTCGGCTGCTTTTCATACCCACGTTATTGTGCGGTATGAGCTTCCATTCTAAAACCAGCCCTCATCCTTTTCGTTGGCATAGCATTGCTCTTGACATTGACGGATGAAGCGACGAAAGGCATCTCTGCTCATTATATATATAGCACATAATTTACAACCCCTAAAACAGCGCATTACTCGACTCCATGTATATAGTTCGGTCTTGTACACATTCGTGTGCGGTGAAGGTTTTGTATATAATGACGTGAGAGTACAAGGGGATGAAATAGTCGGAAGGAATTTCAAAGTTAACAAAAAAACGAGCAGCCGAGCATGCCTCATTCTTTCGGAAAAACTGGTTCGGTGCTCAGTCCCTCTTTTGACTTCGAGTCCCGTGTCAAAAGGAAACAAACAGGATGAAAATGGAAATCAACGTGATTAAGATGTCGATAATAGGGCCAAGTGGAATGTATCGACTAGAGACTGTTCGTTCAATTAAATACGTGATAGAGTGTGCCACAGTTGAGTATTCCAAAGGTCCGAGTGGTCAGATACAAACGGTGGTCGATTAACGGATTAGCAAGCAAACAGTTGTGCAATTGTCCCTTGGGGTTGCCCAAGGCATGAAGAACAGAGTGAGCGAAAGAGAGAGAGAGAGAGAGAGAGAGACAGACAGAGGAAGAGTGAGTGAGAGGTACATAGGGAGACTTCCTGGTCTTCTATGTTCAGGGATGCTTCGCTATTGCTACTCCGAGTGCCATCGAATGTTTCACTGAATAGCCTATCTTTCAATTTCCTCAACAGGTCCCAAATTCTAGTGTGACACATAACCAGGTTATATCTATCCGAATCCACACTTCCTCAACTGTCTCCCTCACGCTCCAACTCTTGCTCTCTGCCTCTCTGTATGGAGCTGTTATTGCTATAGAGCTTTTTGATACTGGGCCACTGGGCTTATGGGTATCAAGAATTAAAGCGTCAATCTGTCCTCGTCCGAACGGATTTCTACACTGCTTCTCGATCCCTCGCACTCTCTCTCTCTCTCTCCTCCTCTCTGTCAATAAGCTTTTCAGGCATCTAATGAGGAGGAAACAATGTGCAGTGTTGCCCAGAGTTTCGAAGATGTCTATACATAATCAGATTCACATCCCTTTTCACTTATTTCCTCCCGACACTTTTCGTCCAACAACGAAACGCCGATGGCACATGAAACATCGAAACCAATTACTCGAGCGCAAACACCGACATTAAAGCAGCTTCCTCTTCCCTCCTTGCTCCCATGCTTTTTCTCGATGACCTAGATTCCCCAGAATTGTTCCAATTTGCAGTCATTCCTTTGTGTATAAAAACACACGAAACCATACGGAATTATGTCTTTTTCAATGTGCATCGTGATCATGTACAGGAGCTGCTTTTTGTTGCTTAAAAAACCATAAAAATCTGCTCGTTGTTAGAATTTTCTTCTTAAATGTGAAAACTGGTTTATGTAGTTCCGTGAAATCGGCGTTGCCACGGCCCTGAGGTGAAAATTTGATCATTTTTTATTCGTGGGGGTTTTCATGGTTGATGGAAATCCAATTGAAATGACACATCGTTTTTAAACAAGTCTTGGAGACTATTTCACGAAATCTCTCGATCAAACATCGTATTTTTACCTTCGGAGGTGAAACTCACATAATTTATTGCTAGTGAAGATATTTCGACTCCCATGCACGGAAATATCTTTGAATAGTTAGTCGAGTCACGTCGGTCTACTTGGTGCACTTTCGCCCGAAAATGAACCTTTTTAGGATTTTTCCCTTGTTCCCACATCTGTCTCCCTCGTACTCTCTCAATACGTTACTTTTTTTCTTCACATACGTGAATGAATATACCGCCGACTCTGTGGCGGGCCAAATTCATCGGAGGAGCTGAGTATTAAGGTTGAGGAGTAAAAAGCACAGAGAGACGTTGAGAGGGGAGAAGAATAAAAAAAACGCTCACAACGCGAATGAAAGGGATATACGAAAGCGAATGATAAAGGCGCGAAAAGAGCGAGTGTGCAGCAGAGAGAAAGGAACATGAGAATAGGTGGAACTTTTAGCTCAAAGTGGTCCTCAAAAGTGGTCGACGAACTTTCCTTTTTTCTATACCATTTGCTGTAAAAGAGAGAAAGAGCTGCAGCGATGCTTTCGAATGACGAGGAGAATCGTCAGAAGTCGAAACTCTGTTAGCCACAAAGTGTGTATGAAGTTCGAATAAGCATCGCGCGCGTGTGGTGAAAGAGAAAAAAGAACATTGCAAGATCGTGCACTTATTCATGAATTTCTATATTCGAACATTTTATTTTTTTGAGTAGGAAAGTGCTACCACTCTCATTTTTGTCCCTGCGATACGCAGCCATTGACTTTGTTGTAAAATGGAAAAAATGTGCAGTGCTCCGGAAAATTCCATCTGCTAGGATTTTAAATTACGAAACAAATCTTCATTTTTATCTCGTTCATGTTTCTCCCAACGAAATCGTACCAGATGCAAAAATGAATAATACACTACGAATTATAAAAAGTTCTCAACGTCGTCGCGTTATAAAAACCTTCAAGTATTTATGCAAACTACGAAAATGTCACACTAAACGAAATTTAGTAACTAAAATCATTCTCCGGCTTGATAAAGTGAATTTTCCCAGCCGGAGTCACAATAATGTTGAATAACCCGGAAAGAAGAGTTTTTGGTCAAACTCTGTAATAGCAGGACATTAACATAAATATATGTTCACTAACACGTACCAACAACTTTTGCCAAAGTAATCGCGGAAATAAGAGCTGAAGAGGGAAATAAAAGACTCGCAGTCGCGATAACAGGCGAATGCACACTCTCATTGTCTTCCCTCCTTTCAAAAAGTAGGTACTCGAGGAACGAAGAATCTTTTAAGAGTCTTTAATAAATGGGAGCAGGAAATTATTGTCTCTACAAGGCTTGAGCCTTGTAGAGACTTATAAGCAAATAATAATAAATGATTTAAATACTTTTCATGGGCACAAGCATTTTTGAATCCGTTGCGATCTGGTTTGTCGTAAATGAACGTCGTAAAGAATGACGAGATTGAAATTCTTTGGTTGGAAACGACAGAGTAACGTTCCAGTAAAAAAAGATCGCGAGGTGGAAGCGAAAAAATTTGACACTTGCGATAACAGAGTGAATAATTCGAGTTTTAATGAATTCCCAAGACATGAGGCATTGAATTGCTGATATACATGGTTGACCTTATTTATATGTACATAAAATGGGGCGTATATCGTCCTTGGGAGAAAGAACGATGTACGGGAAAGGATGAGGAGAAGGGAGTATTTGTTGCTTGGAGCACAACGGAAAAGACATTTTTCATGGCTTATCGTAACGGTTGGTGATGGTGCGCGGAGGAAAATTTGCTCGTTTCACAAATGATGCGCGAGATAGGCACGAGAGATCCTTTGGCAAAGTTTTGTGCCTCGAGGAGACTCCGTAGCATCTGTAAACGCGAGTATAACTTGCAGAGTGGAATTTTGCGCTCGAGTTTCCGTATCCTGATGTTTTTTTCCGATTCCCTTGCTTTTTGCATCCCCCGTAAGGGGTGAATGTGAAAAGTAGTTCAACGAGGACACGAGCAACGAAAAGACGACACGTTACTCCATCGGTGATGTATCGAAAGGTGAGTTATACACGTTCGATGTATTTCGAGACGGTCTCGTATTCTGGATGCTCGGAATTCCTGGCGCAACGTCGTATGCAAAAGACTTTTTGTTTCCTCTGTATTTTTTTTTGCTCCTTTCAGTCCTCTTTGTCTGAATAAGAATGTGAGCTCGCAAATGGGCTATTCGTGTATACAGAAAGATATATAATGGCGAGAAAGACTGTTAAGGCGTTATTTGGGATGGAGCAAGAGGGTTGGTACAGCGGCTGTTATCTCAACGGAAGTTGAACTCGAAGAGGAAGTTGTGGGAATAGCAAAGACGTAATGTATACAAAGAAACATGAGCAGATATTTGGTGTGGTATAAAATGGAACCTGCGCTGACGAAGATCACGTGTTCCATGTGATTCGAGCCTTACAGCCACCGCTGTCATTGTATCGACGATGAAATAGTGCCACGAAGAATCCCATTAAACTAGCCCGAGAAAAAGTCGTCAAAAAATATATTTTTCAGATATTTCATTGAAAAAAAAAAAATCAGCAATGCAGCAAAGAAGCTTGCAAGGAAGCATTGTATGCTTTCCAGCGAGAAGAGATGCCCGAGAGCATCGTACCCAATGTTCCTAATCGTTACTGCATATCTATGTAGGTATTGGGAGGCTTGAAACCGCAGGGCGTGCGGTAATGACGGTCGACGTGGGATTCACTACCATGTTCAACAGTACATAGAGGCTACTTCGAGAACGGATAAGAGAAAAAAACGCGAAGAAGTAGAGACGATATTGGAAGTGAGGAAGGAAGAGGACGAGAGCAAGAAGATTTGATACTATTATGTAGTTGAATTTAGTATAAAGATATATAGTAGTAAGGTGTTGTAGCCTGAAGCTGGGAGTAGGAACGACGATCTGGACGTCCTCTACTGCTGGTCCATTTACTACCACCACTACTGTAGCTTCTGTGGACGCGCGGTATCGATTCACTGAAAGTTGACGCTGCTATTATGTGTTCACGTATAGTATACTATCCACGTATCTTCAACGGGATCGTCGTGTGAGAGAAATGGAGAGAGAACAGATATCTCTCACTCTTGCTCTCTTTCTTCCTCTCCTTCCCTCTCTCTCTCTCTCGCTCTGTCTTTCTCTTGGTATTATAACCAAAGCCAGGGCTATTCAACGCCCGTTCGCCTTCGAGCTGCGATAAGGTTTCATTCCTATTCAGTGTATGATGGCTTTGACGGCTACGGAAATATAGATCGTTAACCATATACCGTCAAATGATTTTTTCCACTTTATTTTCTCAATCGATATTGACCTAATATTTGAGTATCCATACGTTTTTTTACAGGTCTTCATATCTGCTCATGGAAAAGGATTTTTTCTGCACTTTTTTCAAAATTCCACTCTTACGAGTTCCAAACTACCCTCTGACAAGGACATGGACCATTTTTGGCGATATGGCAAATTTAAATTACGACAGATTAACGTGCTATTTGTGTGCTCTAAGAATATCTCGATCGTCAATCATTAAATCATTAATTGGGTCAAGATACAACCCCTAAGAGTCAACACACTACCCTCTGATGAGAACACGGATTATTCCGTTTCCCAAAAACGAACTGATTAACGCCAATACCTACTGATTGAGCCAACCGTTGAAAATGAAGTCCGCGCATTCGACAGACTGCTGTAAATTTCTTATTTCTCTAAATGCTTCGTTTTTCTGTAACTCCCTTTATTTAATCACCATTTTTCACGCTGTTATAATTTCTTTTCTCGTGATCAGACACTTGAATTCACACAATCAGTTTTGCCGTATACCTAACGAATAAATAAACTCATGGCCATGAATAAATAAACGTATCCATGGGAACCAATAGCGGTTTCAATTTTCGATATATATTTATCTTGAAATTCGATAATTTCGAGTTCAACCACATGTCGTTTCAAAAAAAAAAAAAAAAACAATGTTGGCACGACTAGTAACATTCCAGGAGGTGCCTGCATGCAACAACGAAGTGAATATGCGGTTTTTCTTTCGAATATGATAACGTGTCCTACTTTTTATTACGAATATTTATTTACCACCGTGCCGTTGGGTTCCTCGTTATTCTTATAGATCATCGCTGCATGCCTCAAGCAGCTCAAGATAGTCTGGGCGTGTCAGGCCGAGCTGTGCATGTGCTACTCGCATATTTTCTCTGTCAGCTCCGTTTCATAAAAAAAAAAAAACTGCACAACAGATGATTATAATTGAAATAAGTACATCAAACAATAGGAAAACGTAATTTTTGATAAACCCTCAGTTAGTCACAGCCATGTCGTCCAGTACGACAAACGAAAATTTATCTTTATTCTTTCTTTTGTGTTTTCCCGACACAGCCAACGATATTCACAGTTTTACAAAATTTGATTAGTGTTCGCGTTTGCTAATTATCTCAGTGGCGAAGGAATGGACCTGGCCTAGAATGCTCACCGTTTTTTTTATGATTAAGCAAATTACACGCTGCTGTTAAAAGTCTATAATTGCCATAATTGTATATAGGTCATCGAATCACCGATAGTACGTGAGAAAAAACTTTGGCAAGGACTGTTCGCAAGCTTGTTGGCTCAATATGTATAGACGTTACCCCATCCCACCTTGCCGATCGCCAGGTCTTGATAGCGAACGAAGTAACCGAG
Organism: Hyposoter dolosus; assembly: GCA_963921915.1. Taxonomy (NCBI): domain Eukaryota; kingdom Metazoa; phylum Arthropoda; class Insecta; order Hymenoptera; family Ichneumonidae; genus Hyposoter; species Hyposoter dolosus. The sequence continues at coordinate 8,774,723 of OY998138.1, forward strand.
GAAAACCGCGAGCAGCCTCATGGCTCGACCGAGAAGTCCGGTGGAGCACGCAGAGACCATAAACTCTCGATAACACTTTGCAACGACAGCGAAAAAAGTTTTTTTCTTCCCCGTATACAGTTGGCTTATAGTCTTGAAAGCAAACCTCTCTTCACTCTATGAAATAGCTAGATGTGGATACGTTTGTGATTCTAACCAGTCAGAAGTAAGTGTTCGACGTTCGAGCAGAGCGTGCAAGAAACCGATGGAAAAATATTTCTCCCAATTGCCTTTCGAAACTTTCTTTCGATATTTAAAATATACGACAAAATCGATGGAAAGCTGCGGAGGAAAAGTTGCATTTTCCTGCTTGTTTTCCTCGTCTGCTTTCCATTCCAAACAAATCGATTTGGCCAGTTTCAACCGCAGCGTCATTGGAACCCCAACTTGTTTACTGAGTTACGCAATTACGAAGCAGAAACAAGAAGTACGTCAAGCCAACGACGCCAGTTAATTTTTACTGCTTAATCATACTCAGATATTTCGAAATGTCATTTTTTTTACTACAGTTTCGAAGCTTCGCCTCGCACCCCACGTTGTTCAAGAACTTTGTTATTTCTACCTAGTGACATCTTCCGTTTTCAAAGCGTATAATCCCTGATGGGCCAACTCGGAATATCTGCATTATAAGTCCATGGCATCCCTTTCGCAATAGTGATGTAAATGGATACGATACCGTTGAGGCAATATTTCAATAGCGGGTTGCTACAGGCACACTAATTAACGTTATGACGTTAACGAGCCACAAATTACAACCCTGTATGTATACAACGTTTGTTTATTTTAGATTCGAAATTATAGTGGTTGACTAAAACCGAAATAAACAGACGCATATTGGCATTTATCAAATAAATAAAATGCGCAATAAAATATGTGCGGAGCTTCCGGTCCATTAATCTTTTCATAAACTTGAAAAAAAAAATGCTGAAAATTAAGTTAATAATTTAATTTCCTCGATCGAGGAAAATGGGAGATGTTATATGAGGTTTCGTGGAATTACGAAACCCTTGTACTTGGTAATTGCTGCATGAATTATTCAGTGGCCAAGTTTATAGATTCAGATTATTATCCAGACCGAATTGAATAAGCAAATTTTGACTTTGGCAACGTGAACCTCGTAAAGTTGTTGTAAATATTAATTTTTTTTTTTTGGAAACGCATTTTTCTGTTAGTCTTGAAGATGCTTTGGAATATAATTTTCATAAATCCATGATATTTTTTTTTTTTTTGCTTTAACGTCAAATTCCATATACGTACACGTTGCTCAAGCACCACGTAACAAGAGCTATTGATCGATAGGAGTTGAAAGGTTGTCTGGAGACTTTGTGTACATTGGATTGTCGATTCTCACGTAAATTCAATCACGAGCACAACTACCGAAATGAAATGGGAGAAAGGAGCTCGAAGGAAGGGTCGATTAAAAGAAATAGTTGTGAAGTGGCTCTCGTCGACGAGGCACCCAAGTGCCATTTCCGTCTTAAGAGTCGAAAAAAGACAGCACAAAAGATCAACATACAGATATACATTCGTGTGGGGAAGAAGCACAAGGTCCGTTTCGTCCAGTGGCGGCAAAGCCGAGAATATAACGTTGGAAAGAGCTACAAAAAAAAAAGCTTCAACGTGTATACGAAGCCACAAGCTCAGACTAATTGCAAGGAGACTCAATTACGTTTCTGCTTCTTTATTTTTCCAGACGACACACGTATAACCCGCATTGTCCACTCGGCCACACGTTCCACTTTTGTAGAGGCAAGACGGTGCTGATTCAGAGAGTACCATATGTATTTTTTCCTCTTTCTCTCTCTCCCCCTCTGCCCCTCTCTCTTGCTATTATTATTCTTCATGCTTGGGCACTGCTTGATTGCCTAAAGCTCGTAACCAATGTGAATAAAAATTCATTACTTTGCTTTTTTCCAATCCTTGCAACTCTTCTCACGAATCTCCAGCTTCGAAGACAAAAATTCGACATTTTGTAAAGATTGCTCGAATTTACGCAAAATGACCGATTACCGAATACGCCGAGCATAAACACGAACTTTTTACATCGGGCGAATAAATATGGAGTGTTAATAAAAAAAAATGGATCATTTTTCAAAAATAATTCTATTAGCAAATGGAAAAAATATCGAAAAAAAGAGACTCATTTGCACTTTTAACTAAAATGCCCTTTCAATTAGCAGAGAATTTTATTTTCTCATAGCCACGATGCAAAAATTATTCAGTATCTGCGGGAAACAGTTTGAGTTCGAAATTTTTATATGTTCTTAATCGACTAATTAAATCAATTACTCCGTCGTTTTTGGCTACACAACAAGCCGTCGAATGCATCGATGACAAAATAAGAAACTCGATATTCCTGGGTTCCACAAGGAACTCGATGGAAACGTTAATTATGTGAATATTATTTTCAACCTGCTTGATGAAAACTTTTTGTAAAAGTGTATCTCGTTGGTTATTTTTTCAGGGAGCAGTGAACCATTAATGTGGCGAACAGACGACGTGTAACATGAAGACCGATCATCTGCCAATATTCACTGGACTATGTGCCCAGCTGATAATTCTTGGTCTCGTTGTTCGGGTCGAGCCATTGGACATACGTGAGTATACACAGGACACGATATATTTTGATGAAAGTTGCAAAAGCAGCCACCGAACTCGCGGGTTTGATCGTTCAATTCCGAATACACTTTGGGGAACGGAGCGATGTGTCGAATTTTATGACTCATGAAAAATAGTCGACGTATAGCCACAATTATAGAATGTGCGCGTTGGATGGAATGAAAAAGTTATTGCGAATGGAGAGCACGGTGTATGGAGGAACGGAGAACAATGGAGCTCGTGAATCGAGCGAGCAATCACATTGACGATGAAAACAGAATAGAGAAAATAGCGGGGGAGATTGAACGACATAGAAACAGAATGGTCAGGGGGTTGGGAAGACAGGAAAAGGAAGAATCGTTAATTGGCTTGGCCCGATTACAATAATCATCGAGGAATCGAGCGTTTCGCAAGCTTTACCTTTCCTTCTCCCTGCCTTAGTCCTTTTCCCTGTCTTTTCCTTTCCCACCTCACTCTGCCTCGAATTTCTTCATACTATCCGGAAGGATCAACCAAGCGGGATAAAGAATGATTGCCAACGCGATTCTGCAGATTATTTATCGACTAAACCTCCGCGAGTCTCCTAGGTTTCCATTGACTGATGGCGAGTTCGCATACACATGGAAACAGAGTTCGTTGTAGCGAGCGTCTCGTTTTCACAACTTAATCGTGTCCAATGTTTTCCTTTATTCCAAACGCTTTGAATTATCAGGCTACGGAATTTTTCATTGTGCCGATGAACGCAATAGATATTGAATATTCCTTTTTTTCCGTACCAATTACCCAGCATGTGCGTGGACGGAATAACGGAATTTTGTCGTTGAAAAGTCAATTTCGTTGTTTTGTCAATGCATGAAATCAAAAGTATGTTTTGCAACTTTTTGTTCGTACGCGTACACACGAAATTCATATATACACCGAGAATATTTACTGGCAGTTTGCACGTGGAAAGTTTGTCGGATACATGGACGAGGAAACACAAGAGAAAAGTTTGAAAAATGCATAGAAAGCCCGTCCCCTCGACACTCGGAGGCACGTACACGAGGAAATTCGGTGTGCCCCTCTGCACACCTGAACGAAGAAGCACTTTCGTTAAGTACGTCCGAACTCCCTCGGTACAGCCCAACACCACCTCAACGTTTTTCTCTCATTTTACCGGCGAGAAACATTTTTCATCGACGCTTAAGTTCTCGCGCTTATATATTTCGGTATACGCGATGCAATAGGGAACAGGACAAAAGCGAGCTTGTGCACCAGCTCAAAAGCGAACACGAGTGAGAACGTAAGAAGAGCCAACGAACAGAATGAGAAAAAGCTTTTCCTCTCCTCGTGTTGAACTCGGTGAGCAGGCCACTCCACGAGTTTACCATCGTTCCTATGGATAATGACTCGGCATTTTCACACCCCAAGACTCTTGGGATCAATTATTTTCTAGCGCTAACGGAGCAGAGAGAATGAAACGTGCGGAGCTGTCACGAGCAGACTTTTCCCACTTGCCATATTCCATATCAGCAAAGATAATCTGTAGTTCCCTCGCTATATATTCAAACATTTTCGAATCCGGATGATTGGATGGCGAAGAAAAACCAGCCCGGACAGTTTCATAAAATTTTTATTCAGTGTTATTTTTTTACCTTTTTAAAAACAAACCTTGAATTTTGAATTTTACAAATTCAAGTTCAGATTCGTACTCAGCGATTCCGAAATCTCTCGAGTACCAAGTTTCGTGTACACTCTGAAGAAATCTCTTTTTCTCCATCAATGCCTCCTCAGACCGTGGCCTTGTGGCGATGATAAAAAAACTGTGTCAAGAAAAAAAAAATCTCATTCAACCGACAGCCAGTTTTATTTTTTGGCCACCCACTGGATCGTACGTGAGAGAATGATTCGCTGGAATAATGATGATCGGCCTTATCTCGTGAATGTGTTTGAAGACTATCAAAGAAAGTTTCTATAGGAACCGGATCCCAATCGAATAAACAGAAGGAATATGAAGAGAACGCGGGGTTGGTGTTATATAAGGTTAAAGGCTTTCCGTAGAACCTTTTCAAATATTCGTTTGGTTCATCATTAATGATAATACACGCAGCCGCCCCGAAAATCATTCCCCTGAGAATTTAGAGCGAAAATTCGTGTCGAGAGACGCGATAAACTAAATTTTGGGTTAAAGGTGGTTGAATCTTGAGAAAGCTCATCTCCGTTATATCCGTACGGTTATCATGCTTCTGATATGATAAAGGTTTCGGTTATAAGGTAGCCCTCTATGGCAGCTTATTGGGAAAGATGTATATATAGGGTTGTTCGCGAGACTCGAACGAAGGCAGAACGATCAACTCGCCTGCTCAGCATCAAACCACGACTTGCGCTCGTTGCGCTCGCCGCGCTCCCCTCTCAGCCTGCTGCTTTGCCCTTCCTCCGCCAGTTTCATATCCTAGATTAGTTGGGCTGCACGCCACTCGTTACTCGCAAATTGGTAATAAAGATCTCGACCGTTAAACGTGCTCACCCTCTGCAATATATATGTATATACATAAATATTGTACGTGGCACGTGTATGTGTATGTGGGTATGGATACGAAGAGCCCTCTGACGGATTAAGGCGAAACACACGCTTTCGGAAAGTTCTCGTGAGCATTAGACGTGCCAGAGGAAGAGAAGAGACGAGGAAGAGGACGATATGCAAGGAGGAAGTGAAAATGCAAAGAGAACGTCTAAGGCACCGAGAGACAAGGATGAAATGCAAGATTTGGACAGCAGGAGGAGGGTAAAGCTTACCGAAGAGAGACGTCTCTCATATACTCATTCTCTTGCTCCTTCCGACCACGTCCGCTCTACTTAACCCTCTTTCATATCACCTATTCCATTTCTTTCCATCCCTTTTCTTTCACCACCTTCTTTAAACCTCCTATCTCCATTTATCGTCAGGATTTCTCATCACAAAACTCGCCTGCACACAACCCTTTCCTTCCTTTCACCAAAACTTATGATTGCATTCATGGACGAGCCTCGTTGAAGCTGTTGAATTACTTCCCCTCCCTTCCTCCCGCAAACTTTCTCATCCTCGTCCTCCTTTTCCTTGCCAACTTCTTCCAGGCCTCTCTTATGACCGGATGCTACACCATGAAGGGCCCAGCTATTCCATAGATATTTATGGTCTCGTGAGAAATAAACATCGGGAAGAAAATGCTTCGATAAACGCTTTATCGACAATGATAACCACGCCAACAAAGTTCCCTGAAAAGCTGATCAAATAGTGGAATCGTTCGAGGTTGTACCTGCTTCATTAAAAATACTGAATTATTAATCATCGTTGAAAAGCTTGTTTAATTGATACAACCCTATGCCTTTGAACGATTCGATCGAATGCACAATGCAACTGTGCACTTGCTGCTATTCCCAACTCGCGACTACGTTAAAATGAAGCTCTCTCGGTATCTCTCAGCTCTTCACTCTTCCATATTACGAACTCACGGCATCCTCTTCATTCGAGTGAACGACTAATTGCTAGGAGAACGTATATATCGTTGCACTCAAGTGCTCGTCTTGAGACTGGAAAATATTACTTATTTACGAGTTAAGTAAGGCTTCTCGTCGTAGGAACACTTATTACATATTCATTGACGATCCAGGAGTTACATTTCCTGGGAAAAGCTTCACCCATTTCGAACTAAGCTCGAAACAGCGGAATAGGAAAACAATATTCTCGTTTAATAAAAGTGTAAATTTTAACGGTATTAATGTGACCAGTCGCCAGTTACAAATTGGTAAATGGTCGCGGTGGTCAGTCCGGAATGAATTTTGTAGAACGAATCACAAACAAAAGAAGTCAAAGCAGAGCGTTGAGAAAATTTTTTGGGAATCCCGAAGACCAGGATCGAAAGACTTTGCTGCTTTTTTGCATACGTGTTTGTTTCCATACGTGATTCCATGCCTTGCAGGCTTTCCTGTATTGAATGATAACGAACAAAAGGATCGAGCCAACGCGTAACGTCACATTTCAAATACTACGGAGTACGAGCCTTGAGTGTTCGCGTTTCATTCGGAAAAAACATGTACTTTTGGAGCAGTTTCTTTTTATCTTCCCCTCGTTATGGATAAACGGTCTGACGTTTTCCAACTCGAGGGATGTAAACAGTTACACAAAGATAAGTGCAGCCCTAACGCCAGTGTTCTTCCGGTATGACACTCGACGTCGCCAACTCGAGACGCTCTTACCATAAGCTCGAAAAAGCCGTAGGGTTAAAAGAGAGCCGAAGGAGGGATGGGGAAACGTGAAGGACACAAAGAAGAAAAGACTGCCTGTCCCCAAAGGTTGTATATTAGTCGTATCCGCGTAATTGCCTCACTTGGTCCTACGGCTCCAACGTTTTTGCAGTCAAAACGAGTTTCCTCAACTTGGAAACGTTTTAATGCTAATTTTTATTCCTACAAAACATCCCTCTGAGTTTTTTCTCAATCGTATGCATTTTATCAATAGCGATGCAGCGATTTTTTTAATTATACACATGCTTTTATTCACCGGGACGTAATTTGTGTCGCTATACGAATTCCCTCGACATTCCACCGCGACAAAACTTGTATCCATATTTAACGATTCGATTTGCGGGAAAAATTTCATCGAGATTTGAGCAGATAAATATTTGAGCTGCCACAAAACGTCATTGTTCGCGAATAAATGGGGCAGTTGGGCGAACAAGAAATTTATATTCACGTCCTAGAGGAAAATAGTAAAGACACACGAGTTCTGTTCACATGGTATTCCAATACACTTGCAACGTGCGGGAGCTTCTAGTCCCAGGGCGTTATAATGTAAAGCTTTTCTGTAATGGACGAGGGCAAGAGAGAGAGAGAGAGAGAGAGGGGGGGCGGGGGCACGGGGACCAGAATCTCCTTCGGGACAATGGGCAGGAATTTCGCTTTGCTTTTGTAAAGATTGAGAATCCTCGTAGGGAAGATGTCCCAGGACCGGAGGAGAGTTGGCGAAAAGAAACACGAGGATCGATCTTCAATGAAAATGATTTATCGGTTTTCTTTGAGCGAATATGCGGAAAGGCGTGCGAGGATGAGAGAATCCATGGGGCTGGAAAAACAGGGGAGAGGTTTAAGCTTTACTTTCCGTTAGAGTTACAAGAACGGGCGTTTAACAATGTTAGAAGTTAGTCAGAACTGGGTCAAATCGTCCGAGACTTTTGCTTCTTTCGTTTCAAGCTCACTCTCGACTCCCCGTTCCATAGCCAACAAACCCCTCGAGATATTAGAGCATCGCCCACTTAAGCTCAGCAACGTATTATGGAAGCTCGATCTATTTGACTTTGCGGTATAGTTGTTCGATCTTTGTAACGTTACGAAAATGAAAATCGACTGTGTTCTCGTATAACCGGCTCCTAAATTTCTCCATCGAAGAAGGCAAAGTATTGGCGTTGGTTATGAAAGTTGAATAATAATAATTATGATTTATTATCATTAAATAAATATGACATGATAAATATTCTTATGCCCAAGGAAGATAAACGGAAGAAGAAATTCAATAACCTGCATAAAGAATCGTAAATTAGCGAGCGCGTTGTCTTCTCCGCAAGCCTCCTCGTTACGTCGTCTCTAAGAGAAATAATCTACACACTTTCTCAAGCCACCTCATCGCTCCTGCCAGAGCCCAAGTATGAAAAATATTACTAAATGGAATTAAACGGAGGTCGCACACGGGGCTCAAAACCATGGGCAACATGGCGTGCGCGATAATTAAACTGAACCGTAGTAAAACAGGTGCTCGCAGTAATCACGACGAAACACGAAGCTACGTGCGAGAGGGTTTGTGTTTGTGCACAACCGACTGGGCTCGATGCTATGGTATTCGATGTTAGTCGAGGCCTGTTCCCAGTACCAGCGAGAGGCGCAACCCCTCAGACTGGCAACCGTTTTCGTAAACGAGTCGAGAGCACGGTCTCTTTGTGACGTGTTACAAAGAATTCCCGCGTCATGACGCCATCTATTTATATTACTAGTGAGTACGTGTGCGTGTCGGTGGATTAATATCTAAAAATGTATGCTTCGTATATACCAAATGGAATTATGTACACAAAGAAGCAAGGGCCTTTAACGTCAGTGCTAAATTATTACAATAAAACGTGAAAGAACATAAAAGTAAGGTAAGAATAATAACGCGGAAATACAACAAGTCATATACTGCCTGCTCACGAGAATTAATCGTTGATGAATTATTTCGAGAAAGAAGAGACCCGAAGAATGCTTCGTAATTTTATTATCTGATCAACCGATCAAACCACGTTCTTTATGCTCGTCTTGTCACACAAATTTCCGAGCAAAATACTATTTTCATGCGACTACGAAAATTAAGGGCCCTCGTATTCTTCGCAACTGAAAATCCAGGAAATTCTTCTGTTGAACACGCACGCGGTTGATCGTACGTTTGAATTACAAACTACGTTTGTGCATACCTGCTCATTTCGCCTTCCAGACTTTCAATATTTACTACACATTAGCTGTGCCCTTCGTCCAACTCGCGGCTAAGTCGCTCTTTACGACAAATTCCATCGAAACAATGAAAACAACGATACTTTTTGGAGGAAATAAAATTCTCTCGCCATGGAAATTCATTCAGGACATCAAGGGAAAAAATAACAAATCATTTATATGGCTTGGGTATCGAGAATTCCATTTGTCAATGAGGCTACAGCTTCATGAACAATTTACAGTCCAGGCGAGCAGAAGAACAACTATGGAGAGAATTCGGATTATTTCGAAATTCCCTGGAAACTCACCTAATAAAATATTTACTGACGATATTACAAAAATGACATTCATTACGTTGTAACGAACCTCGAAACACGATTAGGAGGACAATTTTTCGTTCATTCATATCGCAAGCACTAACGAAGTGTTTAAAGACCAATTTTTCTCTGCTGCTATTTAATCTTCGGTCTCATTTGATTTTCTCTTTACACAGATCCTCTCCATTCCGTTCTCTTCATTTTCGCGATCTGTACTTGTTCGAATGCACTTCGGTGCTCTCTGGTATTCTTCCCTTCAGCCTGCTCCTATCTGCCTTCCTCCTTCTTCTCCTTCTGCTTGCATTTCCGCTTGACGGAAAAGAGGAACATCACCGTTGCAGAGAAACGAGGGAGCAGGAAGGAGTGAGATTTGAAATCCGAGAAACGCATATATAATCGTTTTCTTCGTTCCATTCGCTTTCTTGATTTTCCGCTATGACAAGGAAGATTTTGAAGGGAAGAGAATAGTCGGAAAAGATAAGATTCGCGGGAGGAATGACGGAAGAAGAAGAGAGGCGCTGGAACGAACACAAGAACGGATAGAACCTTCTTGTCTTTCTATACCGGATAACCGTATTACGAAGCTATTGTCTACGTCCAGCCAGTTCGAAGTAATGAGACACAGTCGGTTGCTGAGAACAATTGACTATCCTGCCAGAAACGCCATCACGATTTCTCGACATCTGGCCTTCTCTCCGCGTCTCTCCCGCGTTCTCCAAATCTCTCGCGGCGAAGACGACTCCGCTATCCACAAATGCTTTTCGCTTTCTCGAGCATCTTCAACCTCCGCGGATTTTTCCCACTGACGATTGTAAATCTCGGAGCTAAATCTCGTCGTTTTAACCAACCGGCATCCTACCCTCTCCCTCCATTCGTCTTTCCCGCCGCCCCACACTCCGAAGAATCAACGCGTCGACGCTCGCGACCATCTTCTTGCTCTTCCGAGCGTTCATCTCGCCCAGCACTATCGCCTTTTCTCTTTCTTCATCCGCATTCACAATCCCACCGTGAATCTTTCACTCGCGGTTTTCCTATTGTTTGTGTGCGCAGTTCTTAACTTTCCTTCGCCGCGAGATTTTCCTTCTGTGTATCTTCCCCAATCCCTAAATATCGACATCCACAGTCTTTCGTCAATCGAAAACTTGTATCAAGTTTACCGCTCAAACAATTCACTAACGGCTGTCATCAACTCGCCAAACTTTCATCTGCTCCTACAAATTTCATTTATCAAATTAATGCAAAATCAATGTTTACCAAGTTGAAAAAGCAATTTGAAACAAAAAAATGAATTCTCACGTGGCTGCTGTCTTCAAAGTTCTTCCAACCTAAATTAACGCCATGGCGAGCGGTCTCAGCAGATAAGCGCGAAAGAGTCGCAAATTTCTCCGCTGCACAAATTTGCCATTTTCAATCGTGAACTCAAATTTTCCCCCATTATCGAATGCCCTCGCGCTAAATGTTGCTCCGTATCCTCGACAAGGAAAAGAGTTCACTCTGGAAAATGATAATCAGAGAGTTTCGTGAATAGAATTAGCGAAGATTAATTTTCTCATAATTCGTGTTGCTAGTTCTTGGAAGATGCAAAGTCGCGTAAGAGCTCTAATTGGATATCGGGACGAATGGAAATAATTATCAACGCTGTGAAGAGAACATGCTGAAACGTTTCGCACAATAATATTCCCATAACTGATACAAGTTGCGAGGACGCACGTGGCGGTTCAGAAGTAATATAGGATTGTTAGGAATAAGTCGTTAATGTTTTGAGAGTAAAATAGTGAGGATGAGAGTGCAACGATGCAAAAGTGGATGGGAGACGGATCGTCGAAGTTAGAAATTGGAGTCTTGAAACGCGAAGTAACGAGGGAACGTTCACTTATAATCTAATTCGTCAATCTCGAAGATTTCACAGTCGGATTTGGAACGCAGGCATCGAGAAGATATTCCTCCGTGGCGTTGAAACAGTTTCATTGTTCAACTCCGAGCTTTGAACTTTCTCATGGCAACGTAGGCGGATTGTTGTGCCGACTCGTGAAGCAGTCCCCGTCGTCGCGTCATTGTTTAGCAGCTCTAAATGTTTCGTCAACGACAAGTTCTCGGGAGAATAAAATGGAAGCGAAAAGCAAGCGAGCAGTGTCTCGAAAATTTTCATTACCAAAGAGAACGATCAAAGTCTTATTATCTCTATAACGAGGAGTGAATTTCTTGCTGTCATCTTGAGCTGATGGAAGCGAATGTGGAGATCGGGAGGATGGCACACTGAATACATTCGTTTTTATTGTATCTACGCAGGAATTCCAGCAGGCTTAGGGAGGAGGTCGAGAAAGCTGCAAAAGTCAGAAGCAGGAGACGGAGAAAACGAGATGAAAAGAGTAGGGAAGCTGGTGAAGAGAATGGAAACAAACGTGGCAGAACAAAACGAATGCGGAAGTGATTGAAATCCCAGGACGAAAAAAAAAAGTAGGAGTGAGCATGGAAACAGGCAGCGGGACTCTGTGAATTCCACTTGAGCAGTTACAGGGCTCCTTCTATTTCGTTTTCCTCATGCCAGGACCAGGCTATGTCTATTGGTCGTTTCATCACGGTCGACCGAAGCAACGAACGAATAGTTCGTCCAACTCTGCATGTAGACCTTTGGTCATACGTTTCGATCCTATAAAATCCGCACTCTGTCATCCTTTTCTTCAAATTTATTCAGGAATCACGTTGACGAGAGTTGAAAAATAAAAAATTGCGAAAATCGTGATTATTTCGGCAAAGAAAAAAACGCAGTTTCCTTCTGGCTCAGCGAGAAATCGTGGATGAGTTCTTTGGCTCGACTTTTTTATTTTAAAATATAAGAGGAAAGAGGCGTAAAGAATAGACGTCGTATTTTTCAACAATGAGAATCTTGCTCGTCATTTCTTCCTCCGTTGTTTTATTCACCATCGGAAAAATTCTACTTTCACGAGGAAAAGCCAGTCCAGTTTCATTAAAATATTCAAGCGAGTCGAGAGTTAGTGAACTCCGGACAGCCCTAGGGCACTTGTTACTGGTTGCCGTTTTCTTTTATTGTCATTTTTCATTGCTCATTTTCTACGAGCTCCGGCATGATCTTAATTAATAGTAATTCTTCAAACTTGACTATATTGAAAAAAAAAAATCACAACGTAAATTGGATTACAGATTGAACATCAAGAGAATAAAAAGCTCAACAAAGTGTCTCGATACTTTGTAATTCACCGCGATAGAATATTTTCATAAAAACCAGAAGAAACACTTCGAAATTTGATCGAAAACTATTTTTTTTTAATGCAAATGGATTTCCTAGGATTCAATCTTGTCCCAGCTCGATCGATCCATAATTCATGAGCGCAAAAGAGAAAAATCTTGTAATAATATCACGAATCCATTAAGCTGTCAAAAAAAAAAGATGAGAATCGAGCCCACACTCACAAATTTTTGGCTTCGAGATTTATTCAAGCATCTGCGTGTCCATCAGCGTTTTTATTGCTAAGAAATCTACAATCTTTTCTTTGAGGTCAACACAACGCTACACGAGTATACTTGAACCTCCTCCGAACCACGTAACGAGATTGCCTCCCTTTCCCAGACTCTGGCCCTCCCTCAGGAACACATTATAACGCGAGGAAAGCAACACTGACAAATTCTACCTTCCCGTTGGACTTCCGTCATGAAAAAAAAGGCCCAGCTGTAGAAATTGTACGTGCTAAATAATCTAGATACAGACCTTTTGTATCTCAAGGGTCCAAGTATGTTCCCTCCTTACGAACATGTATTTCCACCCAACTGGGAACTCAAGTATACAGTACTACGAGCTTGCCAGGTGTTTCGATCCCATCTAGTCCTTCCGGGATTTTGGTTAAGCCTGAGAACACGAAGCATAACTGATGACTTTTGTCAACTCGTTTTTCCTTCGCTCTCTGCTTCCTCTCAGTTTCCTTACACTCGAAAAACGCTTCCAAATACACTGAAGAACCTGAGAGAACTCCAGAGCGTGTAAACACGATATAAACATTATCCAGTCCAGTTGAAAAATTGGTCGTTTGTAGGTTCTTAATAATTTGAGAGAAAAGAGGTCGGGAAAAGCAAGAGAGAGAAGGAGAGGAAAATTGTGAAGCACATTTTAAAATGCCATTGAAAAATATGTTTCACAAATTGCTTTAATGGCATAGTTTCTACGTGGGTACGTCCAGCAGAATTGGACATGCTTTTTTCACTCCATCCCTCTCTCTCTCTCTCTCTCTCGTCCTCTTTGGTTCTATTGCGCTGCAAACTTTTAACTCGAAAGAGCTATGAATGGGCTGGAACGAAATTGCAAGTTTCGAAACGTTGGAAAAATATATATATGTATATATATTTATTTGCTATATATATTAGGAACTGTGCAGCTGCAATTTCTTGAAGCAATCGAGTTCCAGAGCTTTCACTCTCTCTCAACGCTGCGATTCGAACTCTTTTTTGCCAGTACCCTCTACCGTTATCCTACGTGCTTTCGTCTCAAGTATCCAACCAGCGAACTTGCTAGATCGCCGAGACTTTACCATCAGTGTGTTTCTGTCATTTTCTCTTCAATTTTCCTCTCTTTCTCTTAATAGACCGATAATGATCCAACTAATGATTGAGACGATTTCTGAAACACTTAAAACAGTATCTCCTGCTAGATACAATCCTCTGAAATTCTATAGAACTGCTCGAACCGAGGTTGCGATGTTCTGGTCACTCAAAGTTCGTAGAGTTTTTTTCTTTGCCATCATAATTCCTCGGGAGCCTCAAAGACACTGACGATTTTTTTCGTATTCGAATGACGTTTCCATTAATTAGCAAATACTAATTTCGTATTTGTCACTGATTTCGACTTCATGTCCTGCACAAATCCGAGCACTGGGTCCATGCTATCAAAAGTCAAATCGAGACTCCAATAGCCACCCTATACGTTTCACGGTGTGAGCTGCTGGGTCCTTTGCCTCGAACCAGCTTTTAGCTTATAGAATGCTTTGATCTTATTCAAGTCAAATACAGCACCCACGTTATAGTCACGCGTAGAGTCATGTTACATAACAGGACCAGCGTCCTCTCAAGAATTCATTTGAACACAAGCGCAAAACCCATGACCACTTTACGCAAAATTATCGATAGTTGGCAAGCTCCTGCATTGAATTCGAATCGTTCGTTTTTTAAAAAAAAGGCAATGGAATTCAAATCCCATCGTTGAAACGTTTCGAAAAAAAATCTTCGGAACCCACGAATTTTTTCGTCAAGAAATCTGCCAACGATACAAAAAAAGAATTTTTAATTTTTTTCTCGAACTATCGGTTTTTCCAGGAACATGAAAATTAATTCCTCGCAAACACCGATATTACTATCCGTAAGAGCAACATCTTGGAGGTAAACAAAAAAGATCTCGCCAAAAGGCCTGCGGAAACACTTTCCGAAATATTTGCAGCGGCCAGTTCGTGTGGCTCGAAGCCAAATATTAGAAACAAACATGGACAGAATTTCTCGCACACTGGCACACACTCCCATACACATATTCCACGAGTTTTGATACGCGCTTAAAATATATACATTCGTGTAACAAATATCTGGCATAGTTTCAACATTCTCTTTTCGTCCAGAACAATGAACAAGAAAATGCTATTGTCCCAGAATACTTTCGAGGCTCAAAGTGTTGATGGTACACGCAAAAATCGAAAAAGGCTGCAACACGAGAAGCTTCCCACTTTCCACAGCGTATTACGCGAGTGTGAACATGTAACTGTGCACGTAGAATTTCCTAGCGTTCTGCTCGTGTGTATAGAAATGTTTTTAGCTTCCGGGCTGCGACGCAGGAGACCGCGAAGAAAAAAAAACGAGACCGTTACGCATACATAGGATATCGCAATATAAATATGGACGAAGAGTTGTAATATACACTGTAATATACTTTGATATACATTTTATGCCCACCGGTATTATTTAGCAGTTCGTAGATCGATCGCCGCTACGAGTGTCGTAAGATTGGGCGATAAATGAACGTCACGCACCCAAACACAACCCCATCAACGGGGAGGCATATTGAAACTCTATCTGTATTTCACCCTTTTTTCCTTATAATATTCTGCAATACGTGACGCAATAGAAAAAATATCCGATGAACCATCATTTCGTTATATATATTCCGAGTATTTTCTTGGAGCCTCAAAAAAATGCTCGCGGGAGGATCGTACTTTTCAGGCGAGTGGGCAAGGCGAGCGATAACCGTTTGCTATTTTTATTGGAAAGAATTGAGACTGGACGTTGAAGAAGAAAAATTTTAATTCAATTATTGATCGTCGGAATGAACAAAAATAAAAAATAAAAAATTAAAATAAAAATTAAAATAAATTTCTCCATTGGATTTGAAGCATTTGTTAATTGCGCTGTTGAAGGATTGGAAACTCGGCTCGATCGCATTGAGAATATTGATTTTTTATATTTATACTTTCCCTGCGTACTGGACAATTAATGTGAATGAATTAGCTGTATGGGGGAGTTTTGTACTGTTCCGTTTATATAATCTATGAACCCACCGGATTCCTAACCCTTCTCTCATCTCCTTCAGCCGAGGCTCCTGTTTGAGAGTCAGGGGAGGATTATAGCCTTACCACCTGTCGTACTCCCAGTACACTGGAGTTTCGACAGTTTCACTATTTTCTGTCCTTGTCCCATTCTCCGTGTGTAAATCGCTTCAGTTTTCGTGTATTTGTGTTTGTGTGTTCACATTTATTCGTCTGCGTAAACGGACAACGAATGGAGAACCAAAAGTGTCGTCCCACTCCGTTTCGACATTATTCATCCTACTGGAGCTTGCACAAGCTCCTCTTACGCCATTTCCTCTATTTATACCCTTATCCTTTCCTCCGCAGCATTCAAACAAATGGAATCCTGTATTTTTCTCTTCGTAAATATTTGCTCGGCTTATTTCTCTGAATGCATGTTAATTCGACTCAATTTGTTTCAGTAATCCGGAATAGTACATTTTTCCACGTGTATTAATCGCGTTTGTTAATCATTTCCAATGATGCTCAATGTCAAATGTTCGGAAACAGGTTTTCATGCAAATTAGAGCCAACACTCTTCGCAACAAGTTTTCAGAATTGTCCGTGAAATGTTTATTCTTCTCATAGAGTCATTAGTGAAAAGCTTAATTGGTTTTTAATTAATTGAAAAGTTCATCGAAAGTAATCGACCGTAACAATTTCGATACTTCACAGAACTATCCCATTGTGATCCTTCAGCTGATTCCAATTGATTGTTAAAGTGATAGATTTTCTGTACGAATAGTGCATACGGATGACTGAATGTAATCGGGTTTGAGATTCGATTTTAAAGCGCACAAGCAAAGAAGTAGTTACGCGTTATTTTCGCGTCAGACAGTATGTTTCTCACTCGATTGCATCTAAAACGTAAGCTAACGGAAGCAGCACCACTATGTGCTGGAGAGAACGAAGGATACGAAGATAAAGTAGGCGATATCCGATATCGGTTTTGCAAGAGACGACGATGAAATTTCGTCAAGCCGATCAACAAACCACTCGAAGTTTAAGATCGCGGAATAATATTCTGAGGTAGCGAAGGAGAATGAAGAGAAGAAGAAAAAAAAAAGAAGAATACGGTGGAACGGTTTGGTCGGAGCTTTTCGTACGAGTGAATCGATTTTTCACGCTGTCATGAGGGAACGTACTTATCAAGGGTATCAGAATCCTTTCAACCGTCAATAACGATCTTCAGTTGTATTTCTAATGATTTCATTACGTTGATCATTTCGGACGATCTTTACTAAAAATCGTCAAATTTTTAAACAAAAGGAACAAAAAGAAATTCAGGAGCAACGAAACGCAGCATTTTTGATGTTTGGAAAAAAAAATATTCCTATGACTCTTCGTCCAGTCGAGAAAACTGGAAACGAACGAAAATATTTATCAGTAAAATTCCAATAACGCGCTGCCAGGAATTCAGCGTATGAAAACTGATTTTTTTATGTAAAAAATGATTTCCTTTTGACAGAAAAAGCCACGCAGTCAGATATTTACAAAACGTACAAAATCTGTCGAGCTTCTAGATAAAATTGTTCAAATATTTGGACACGTTGCACTCTGAGATGCAACGAACGAAATTTGAACGTATAGAATATTTCTAGCTGCCAGCTTATGAAATTTTATCGAATTTCCGAGAATAAGCCCCTCGGGGTTAGAGGGCGAAAACGAGGCAGGATAGAAAAATACGTGAGTTAATTGAAAGCCCAAAGGGGCATCTGTGTGACCTGCTGCTGGCACGCGATGAGACGCTCACGTAGTCAGAGAGTCACACCTTGGCCCGACTATCGTTGCGCTCCACCTCTAAGGTATACATGCAGAAGCAGGAAGCTTCCTTGACAAGGATAACACGGCAAGACGTCAGGATCTCTGACCCGAAGCTTTCCACGTTTTCATCCACATCCCCAATCGTGTCTTTGTCTTCATTGATGACGCGCACGAGGGTAGGTGCGATCTTGTGCTTGCATGGAAAAGCACGTTTCACGGATGTCGTACGACTTTCTATCTGTACAATAAATCCTTAGCAAGGATATTCATCGAGAAGAAATTATTAATAGTCTCGAGAACAAATATCGAAGACTTTCTTCCATTCAATTAATTTCAGAATCGATTTGTTTGTAAATAATACATTTTCCCAACGCCCACTTGCCTCGATATGTCGCACATTATTATTTTTAGAATCCCTGAGCACGAACTGTCGAATTCGACCTTAAAAATGATCAGCATCCCGGCTTCTTGTATTTTTTTTTCAAGAAACAGTTTCGAAATTGATTGATAAAACGATGGCAGCATTATTAATCAAATCACAAATTTGATAATACATTTTTCTACAGGATTCGACGATCCATTTTGTCTGGAATAGTTCGAGTCAACTATTCCTCCTGCATAAACGAATCTATATTTGCAACACGTATATATAGTTTGGTTTTCATGAGATCTGGCGTGCAAAAGAGCACGTTGCATCCGGGACTGCGAGACATCATACACCTTCGATGCGTTATCTGCAAAGAGTTAAAAGCATAATAATTCACACAGTTGCTACTATTTCTCTTTGCATTCTATTCCCACGATTGATAACGCCAATAAACGTTGTGTAACCATCCAGCTATTGTGTTGTATTGATACTGTTGTACAAACAACGAAGAAAAAGCATTGATTGTTCGATCAAACAATGCTGAGCTTCCGTCCAAATGGAAGCAAAATGAAACGCAGTGCAACGTGAAACGCAGTTATTTCGTGGTTCCGAGTCCTTTCAGATTCTGCGTGTCTGCAATCGGTTCGTGGAACTTGGGACATTAGCGAATTAGTATTTGGAATCAGGGAAAACGATCGGGAACAAAGCTGATGCCATAGACGTCCATTTTATTTTAACTTTATCGGAATTTATGAAAAAAACTTCGGAGAATTTCAGTTTTTTAAAATCCAATGACTCAACTATTCCATTAATATATTTTGGTACCGAGTTTGACGTGATGAAAGAATAAAAAACAAATTGATTGTTTATTACGATCTAATGAGACGTTGCTCGGAAACGCAGATTCTGCAAATGAAGTTACTATATCGCAGTGAATTTTGTATATTTCAGCACATTTTTCTCTCTTAATTCGGTGAGAAAGATTTAAGAAGGATGAGGAAATTGGCGAGAGGAGAAGAATGAGAGAACAAAGAGTGAAGCAGAACAGGCGTGATAATTTATTTCCGAGTTGGATTAACGCCCACAGAGTTGGAACTCACCACCACTATCAAGAAAGCCAGTAATCTTCTTCGCTGTCTAATCTCTTTTTTCCTTCGTTTTGTGGGTGTTTTTTTTTTCTCCTAACCCCAGCCGAACGTTACCGGAGCTCATGGTCCATTTCTACCCTGGCGAACCCACGAAGAACTCTCGACGTCTACTTCGTTGCTGCTCCGTAATGTAACACCAGGGTGTTTCTATCCCAAGGAACGATTATTCTCTCGTTTTTTCGGAAACGGGCATGAACCGTCCACGACGTTTATTGGACTATCACGCGACTTGTTCTCTGCCCAGAAGCTCCTTTTTTATTTTTATATCGCAAAAAGGATGGGACTAAATCTTGGCTATTTCGAGATATTCTTTCTCGAATTCTGCTCCTTCGCCATGCCCCCGCAACACCTGATTAATTTTATAAGACATTTACGAGTTGCTTGATTTATCGAATTATCCTATGGAAATTCTGGCAGAGCTCCCTGCTCCCGGTAATAAAACAAACGGTGTACCTGATGAGCCAGAAAGTGCGAAAAAGGCAGAGAGAGAGGACGAAGAGCATTGGTAGAGCAATAAAATGATAATTAAAAGAATTATATTTCTCGGAGTTCTTCATGGCAAATAAATAAAGCAAAAACCGTGTGGAAAAAAAAAGACTGCCTTGTGTTTAAATGAACGTATAACGAGCGAAAAAATCTTTTTATTCCAATTCAAGATTCAACTCGAAAGTGGTTTAAAAATATTGTAAAGAAATATTCCACCGGGAAGATTCGAATTTCATTTGAATTTGTACATCGCGAAGCCCAAGAAACTTATGGCTAATGAAATTACTTTCGAATCAACCGCCACTTCGATAATTAAATAAACCAATTAGCTGCCTTGAGATTCAACTTTAATTGCTCCGACAAAACCTACCAGTGTATTCCGTGGCATATCACTAAACCGCTTTCATTTATTATCAATATTTTCGTACACGATCAAGATTTATGAAAAAATAAATAATCATGGCGACAATTGTATTTAGTCAACTGGTGCATTTTGAATACGAAGTGACTCACGAAATTTCTGGAGCTGTCATTCTCTTCAATAATTCATTAGTTCGATGCATTTTTTAAACACGTAAAATCTTCTTCATACACATGCTCATCATCTGCATAAACTATCTTAAGGCATTTGCATCAATTCCAAAGCTGCAGCGACTCAAATGACCGCGAACTCTTTTTCCCTCTTTTTTTATCGTGCTCTTTGACTCTCATTCTTATATCTTCCCTCGCATCTAGGTCATTATCCAATTCGGTTGCGCCTCGCTTCATTCAGCGATCGCCCGTTCATTCACGAGTCAATTTGTCTTGGATGAGCAACTGTCATTCACTCGTAATCTTTCCATTAATCTCGTCTTACGCACACAGAAGCGCGCAGGAGCATAGATGGCTGGCCGAGGGAGAGAAGAAAGAGGAAGAGGAAAATGTTTAGTGTAGAAAGGTACATCGTGAGAGTTGTTTCGGCGCAGCGAATATACATTCATGCGCTTATTCACTTTCACACGTGAAAACTCAGCAGCGTGCTGCATCTCCGAGCACAGTTTGCTATATTTCGAAACAGAGAGATAAGAAATTTTTTATTTCTCTTTTCTTTGCGTTACTTTGGTCCGGGCTGCAACGTGTTCCTTCGTACGAAGTCAAACATGTTTTCCACGCAAACTACAATTCTTGGAGCTCTCGAATGACGTTAAATATACAGAAGCGATGTTTTTTTATAATTTTAAAAATACACTTTCGAAAAATCGATAATTCTTGCTCATCATTACGCTGCAGAGAAAAATACACACCTACATTTTTCGTCGACGAATTTTACGAGTGAAAAAATAACATTTTCGATTTTAGTAATGAAAAAATAAAAAATTTATGTTTCAGGATCATGTAACTCCGTGCTTGGAATGGAATCCGGAAGGATTCCGGATACTGCCATCAGCGCGTCATCCTCGTACGTGACGAACGTCGGACCGCGATACGGACGGTAAGCTCGTGGGTGTAAAAATTTTAGGGCTAATATATCCTCGAGTTTAAAGCTCGTTACTGAAACGACCTTGGCTCGAGAGAAACCACCGGAAATCTAGTTATAAAAAGGATTACAAAAGCTAGTTGACCTTTTGTTACCAAGTCTTCTCCTTAACGATCATTGGATCGAACGAGTCTCTCTTGTTTTGGCAAAGAGTTTGAAGCATTTCTCATTGAAATTCCATCATTTCTGCGCGCACTGTTGGTAAAGCCGAGAAAGAATTGTCTGTGTCGGACTCGCACGATGTCTTCGAATTATTGAAATAAATTGCAGGAATGACCTTAAAATTCGTGCTTCTTTCAATATTTCAACCTCATTATTTTATTCCCCAGAAAAAATTTTGCCAGGTAACTCGACATTGAGAAACGAACACGTTCATTAAGGTCATCGTCGTAAGAGAATTAAAATAATGAGGAAGACACGAGGAAGCGCTGTATTTCAAATTCTTTTGTTGGAACTTGACGGCTCGGTGTGACACTCGAACGAAATCTATTTGGTTCAGGAACACAGCGATCATCAAATGAAAACCATGATTTTCAAAGACAATCAACTCTTTCAGGGATCCAAATCGCTGAGCAATATAGGTGGCGAGCTTTTGTGTGATTCGAATTAACAGAGCAGAGATTGCTTTTCCACTGGACGAATCAAGGGTTGCTATTTATATTTCATAGCGGAGGAAGCGCTCGATACAGTTTTCAAAATGCTCGGAATACCGATTCCAACAAAAATTAAAAACTCCCATTCGGCCAGCGTATTTTTTCTCTCAGGCATGTTCTCTTTATCTCAATTCAGGAAACTCGATCCTGCAACATACCAGCAACTCATAGCCGAGTGGCACGATCCAAAACAAGGAAAATTGGCAAAAATTCAATAAAAATTTCGGGAATGAAATTCAAAATTGAAATACCTGCTTCAAAATGCTTCGTTGATTCGATTTGTCGGGGGAAAATATAAAAGGAGATATTCGGTATCAATAATTCCATGAAAGATGAAGAGAATATTGAAAATTTCACAAAACTGTTCACTGTAAATTATTATCGTAAATGTTTCCATCGACATTTATTCATTACTTCTCGGAATCGATTTTAAAATGAAGAAAAACTTTGAATTGATGAGGAAATTCGAACGGATACCAGCTAAAGAATTGTGAACAATAGCGAAAGCTTAATTTGATGAGATTTTCGAATGTTCGATTAAAGACTAAACACACGGGCCATGACGTGACGTCTGGTGGCTTGAAATGATATTAGTGGTAAGTCGAAACTGTTTTACCGCTAGAGTCGTTGGTTATATTCCGCGGTGAAAGTGGTAGCGACAGTAGTAGAGGCCGCGAACTGATCAGCCGTGGTTGAATCTCCTGGGAAAGGTGGTCCATTCCGGCACCGGTGTGTACGGGATTTCTCGTGCCAGGGGAATCCTCGTCAAGCCTCGATGTTATTTCCCGTTCGGAAAAATCAATCACGAAGATTCTCTTGACAAATCTCTCAGCACACGTATACACACAGACAACATGTTCGCGTATAATAAAATGTGGGAGAGGAAAATAGTATTTTGCACACGTGTGCTTTTCTCTCTACTTTTTGTCGTTTTTCCATTATTGCCCATGGTTCGATGGGGAACTCCCGACACCCAGAAATGAAGGAAAATACATAGAACGCTGACGGTCACATCGATCAAGTAACAGCACTCTGGAGACCAATCCGTTTTTCCTGCGTGATTAAAAATCATGTTACGCGACCAAAGGTCATTCCAATGGTGGATTTCCATGTTTTTTTTTTTCATTCTTCATTTGTTTCTCAAGGACTACGATATTCGAGCTCAAATATCAGCTACTGAATGTCAATTTTTAATGACAAAAATGAATACTCGATATTTCCCTCTTATTTACGATGCTTCATCGCTTTATGTTTATTCGGACGTATCCTTTTTTTGTTCGAAGCTTACGAAAGGAATATGCCGGTGGTGCATGGTGCCCAAAGCGTCAAATCGAAAGTGGAGTACGCGAATGGCTCCAAGTAGATTTCGGGAGTCCTCACGTCGTCACTGCGGTCCAAACGCAAGGTCGTTACGATCATGGACGTGGACAGGAATACGTCGAGGAATACACCCTCGAATATTGGAGGCCTGGCTTCGATGAGTGGCGAGAATACAAACGTTGGGATAACAGAAAGGTGGAATATACATTCGCATTCATGAGCCTTAATTCTATAAACTTTAATCCATTTCCAATAATCCATTACTGTGAATCAACTTAATGGAATGCATTCGTGTGCACTGTGAAATATTGCTCAATTTTCTACCTTTTTCCATTAAATTCTCATGCCCACAAAAAAAAAACGCTAATTTCATTGATACGCGTATAAAGAGAGTCATAAATCTATTCTCGAATTTCATCGAAAATACATTTGCTATATGGAAACAAAACCTGTTAATTAATCAACCCTTTCGCTCTAAATATATTTCATGCTAATTAATTAACGAGCGAGTCATAAAACCTCCAGCTACTTCGAAGGATTGATTCGCAATTACAATTACAATAAATACGGAAAAATGAAAAATCAACGACTCCAAAAACAAATACATCGGTCCGAGCGTAAAAAAATAAAAAGAAAAAACCACCGCGGTAGAACGAATGGGATATTTATGTTCAGAGCGTAGTTCGATTAATTAATATTGACCACACAGACAATAGAAAAAAAGTTGCTTGATGAAAAATGCGAGAACACTAATCGCTCTGTACTTAGTAGGTCAACGTAAATAACTCTCGTATATTTTCCAACATTGATGTATGCTCGTAAAAATAACACTGTAAAGTATCGGGTATTAATGAATTGGCGACAAAAATCAATTTCTTTTGAATTTGTGTAGAGACGAGTTGGTTGTATTGAACATCCTTAATGGATTAAATGGACCGTGAGTATCGGAATCGCGAAATAGGTCGTACTTTGAATGGACCGAGAAGAAATATTGCTCACGTTTATAAATTATGGGTCAAACTCGAATAAAACCAGATCAGCAATAGAAAAAGTGTCAGTGGGATCGAGTTGCTCCAACAAATTGACAGAACTGTCAACGATATGTAATACAAAAACATTGTGCACAAAGTTACCAACTCTCTTGCAGCCTATTTCATTTATTTTCGTTGATTAATAACATCGAAATCCTTTCAGATCTTCGTTGGTAACAGTGACACGTCGACAGTCGTTTCTCACGAGCTTGTGCCACCTATTTTCGCCAATCAGATAAGAGTTCTTCCACACTCTATACACAGACGTACAGTTTGCCTGAGGATCGAACTCAAAGGTTGCAGAGACGAAAGTGAGTCAAGTTTTGAGTGAGCAAAATGTTTTTTTTTTTCCTATAATAATGTTTTCGAAAACGGTAGCGATCGCAGCGCAATAACTTAACAATCAATTCCATGAATTTCTGAACTGGACCATTTTACGCTTTTGCAAACGATCGCAATGCCTTAATTTGGCTTCCACGAATTGGACGTTCTGCATGCACGCTCGATACACACAATGCTCAGAACCTCCAGTGCTCGAATCATCGGGAACCATCAACTTCCAATTATGTATTACTTCATTCTATCAACCATATGAATAATTCATACGGTTTCCTGGTAATTACCTAGACACGAATCAAACAGTGTTCTGTTTGATAACCCGCAGCTGTGTTTATGTGAATAAGTTTATGCATGTTCTATATATTTATAAACACGAGTAGAATATGAATAATTATATGAGATTGGTCGATTAATTACATCGAATATTTGTCTTCGGACGTCAAGCTGTGATCGCAATTTGTGCATTCGACCTCCTCTCGGCCTATTGTCCATGCGAAACCGATCGAACAATGATTTTGCACGATGGTGCAGCTGCGATAAATATTTCTGATAGGATCAAGCGGAGAGTCGAATATATATGTGTCGAGAGTTATCGTAAGCCCTCGATTTTATCAAGCTCCATAAATTCGTTGAATACCTACGAACTAAAATGTAAAACAGAATATTTAAAACCGAAAATGTACGATGCGAGAAAAGGGATCTGAGGCAGAGCCGATCTTACTGCCTCAGCATCGTTTTAGAGTCTCGATCCACTTTGCAATCCATAGAAACATCCAGCACATGACTTACGAATAAAAAAATTCCAATTCCTTTATAAAAACAGCCAAAATGTTGCCATGAAATTGATCTCAAACTCCGATGACGTGCGAATCGATAATCACGGACTTTTCTCCCTCTAACCTCCAACAGATTCATCAACTCGAGCCACTTATGCTTATGCTGCAGAGAAACGAGTGAACATTTGAGGCAAAAAAAAAACAACAACACACTCACTGCGGCGCTTTCATTTATTTTATCATGCGACGAGCCCGGATCGGAATTACATAAACGATAAATTCCAGATTGCAGTGTACTAGACTGCAGTACTCTTTGCAGCGAGCAATAAAGCTTCTTGCACCCCTAATAGCTTGCTCCTGGTACAGAGATGTATATATTGCTTCATACATGTGTGAATTTTTCAGCCATCGAGCTCGCGAATCTATACATATGTATGTGTGAACTATTTGGCCAAAAAATGCCTGGTAACACACCTCGCGTGTCACGCTATCCAACCTCGCTGCACTCTCGTCCTTCCAGCTACATCGAGACCCTCATGTATATATGTGAATCTCCATTTATATGTACATGTACATTTTTATGTATAGATTTGTACATATGAGCCATGTAACCGTGAAATATCGTATGCATAAGCGGTTAGAAAGCAACTCCGGAGCATAACGAGCACGACACCTTTCTGCCTATCGATGCAAGTGTCTAGAGGGTGTCCAGGAAACCGTAGTTCATTCCTTTTAAAAAAACTCGTGTCGTTTAAAAACAAGTTTTTAGTCCGCGTAAAAAACGAGGTTGGAAATAAATTTTTCAAATGAAACACTCCGGACTGTCCGAACTATTAATTATGTAGACAGAACGAGCTGAAAAAACTCCCGAGGACCAAATTTCGAGTCAACTGTATACGCAACGAAAAATCGATCCCTCGAATGGCAAAATGCAATGGGTTTTTGTTGAACAGGCGGCGTCGCCAACTACACGATACCCGAGTCACCGGTCGAAGAACTCGGCGACGTTTCGTACGATGGGCCAAGGATTTATGGCACCTTGACCAACGGACTCGGAAGACTGATCGATGGCGAAACTGGCGCTGATAATTACAGACTCGACATTGGCTATGGAAAAGGTAAACATTGCGGAAAACCGATTTTTGAATAAAATTAACAAGTCTCCTTTAGCTTTTGTCAGTTTCACCACTTTCCATGGGGTACTATGGGATGTTGTTCGATTTGAGTTATTTTCGATCGAACATTTTGCCAGAAGTCATCCAAAACACCTCACATTTATTTTTTTAATAACAAATTCTGGAAAGGCAATGCGTTTCCTTCCAATACGCTGCAGTTTTTTATTCGCGAAGTAGAAAACTCGTATATTGCTCGAAAGTAATCGTCTCTCGTTGTGAGAGAAAAAAAACTGCTACATGTACTCTGCTTAATGTAAAAAAAAGGGGAAACGACGGAGGAAGATTTTTCGCGAGGAGAGACTAATGGTATCGAACAAGAGACAAGAAAATGTGGTAGCTGTGTTGTCTGGAAACGCAGGAAGGAA
The DNA here is from genome assembly GCA_963921915.1 of Hyposoter dolosus. Lineage (NCBI taxonomy): Eukaryota > Metazoa > Arthropoda > Insecta > Hymenoptera > Ichneumonidae > Hyposoter > Hyposoter dolosus. Next base: position 8,801,645 of record OY998138.1, read on the forward strand.
ATGCTCAATCCCTCGTGTATGCACAGCGGACTTTCTCATTTTCGTTCTCCTTCATTTTCCATTCATTCCATAGACGTCTTATCGTAATCTTGCTGGTAGCATGTGTTTATTCGTGCCCAATTTTTCTTCTGTATCAACAAACTGTCTTTTTCTTAGATTTCATTCTGCAACGTTCTACATTTTAATCTCGTTCTCGTTTCGCTTTATTCTCTTGGTGATAGTCACTTTATTACCTTCATTGTCGCCTGTCGTCGTTTTTGCCTCTTTTTCTCAAGTACAAAAATCTTACTTTTGATCCTTCCCTTTATTTTACAAGTCTCAAGAATTCTGTGTTACGAAAAAACGTCCAGAGACAATTATGAATTCTTCCTTATCGTGGAATGCCTTTTTGAAATGAAATTGATGAAACTTTATACATTTTTTCGCAAACAGGCACTGGATGGGTGGCCTGGATGAGGGACAGCTTTAGCGAGGACTGGGTCGATCTCACTTTTCAATTTTACGATGTCAAGATCTTCGATGCCGTCCATATTTACACCAACAATTATTTTTCTCGTGACGTACAGGTAACTTAATCGTAACGTCGATAACCATTTCTCAAACAATTCCATTTCAACAATCGGAATTAAAACTAGGTCAACAAACAATCGACCTCACCTGCAAACGAAATAAAATACAATTTCATTTTCTTTTCGAACGACCATCGGTTCCAGGTCTTCTCCAGGGCCGAAGTCTCATTTACCGAGGATTATGAATTCCATGAGGACGAAGAACCACTCTCTTATTCCTACATACCTGACATCGTCCTCGAGAATGCTCGCAACGTTTCGATCGCTCTGCACGGACACAGAGCCAGGACAATCAAACTTCGCTTGTACTTTGCTGCTCGGTGGATCATGATTAGCGAAATCGTCTTCGAAACGTGTAAGATGAACAACAATTACGTTTTTTTAAACCAAAAAACAAAAGGAAGACGTATCTTAAGGGCATAATTCTAGGGTGTCGAAAATAAAGTCGATTTCAAAATTATACAACGTGCTTCGCATTAAATTTTTTTCCCTTCATGTTCGGGGAAAAAAAAAAAAACCATTTCGTTAAAAAATCGTCAAATTTTGCCAACAGTCTCTAGAAAAAGCAGAGCTTCGTAATGCCTATCGTCCGATGCGTTGAGAATTTTCATTCCTATGGGAAAATATTGACCAGATCGTACGTAACGAATTATCGACTTTTTACAAGAAAATTGGGTTTTCAGTGAACAGCAGCTCCCGTAGCATTTTACATCGAGACAGTTATCAATTAATGAAAAACCGTCACTCCAGCTCGATTTTCGATAAAGACACATTTATACATATATATATATATATCGACGTATTTCCGATTGAGAAGTCAAAGCCCTTTAATTATTCCCTCGACTGTGAGACAGTTGATTAAAACGGAGTTCAGTTCATAAAACATTCGGAACGAGAACATTTTTTGTCTCGATCCGATTATCAGCTGCAAGTCTCTAGCCATGCAGAATTTTTACAATTCTTTATCGAATGTACAAAAAGAGAAGGATTCAGGAATGGGAAATGCGATGTTTTCATTGATAAAATATATTTCTCTTGTCTCTCTTTGTAGCCGATCCGTACGAAAACACGACCATGGATAGTGGAGCAGCAGACACTTCGAATGGCAGGGGACCAACGAATCCTCAATTGGACCTCAACCTACAAACGAGTACGTATTCATCCTGAATAAACGAAATTCAGTAGAAAATATTTCCACTTCCCAACGCCATTCGGGACAAAAAAAAAAAGAAAAAACTGGTTTAGAGTAGAACGAAAATCTTCTAGGGTCAAATGGACCCAAGTCAAACGAACTTTATAGTCAACGAGACAACGCTCACGATTCTGATTTTCAAAGAAAATTCGACATAAAACTACCGAGTCAACCGAAATTTTGACGTCAACGAAAGAATGAGGTCATCGTTCAAGCTCCAAAAAAAAAAAGAATCGGCGATGAACAGAATTTATGCAATAAACATTTTTATGAAAATTTCTTTTCGTACTCGAAAAAGGAAATAATGATTTTCTTTCGTAGAGCACGAATGAGAAAAGAATTTTGTGAATATACAGAAACGAGGATTTTCCAAGCTGCACAATGTCCCAGAGTTTGTAGAAGGCTAACCACGAGCAACTTCATTAAGTAAATGAAGCCACAGTGCTCTCTTCCAAGAAGATATGATTAGAAAACGTACCTAGATACGTGAATACGTTTTTCTTGGTTGGAAGAACTCTGCTGCGCAGGGTAGGACGAATCGCTATACCAGGAGAGATCATTTATAATTCACGTAGCAGCCCCACGTAACGTAAACAATTAGTCGGATTAAATGCTAGGATATGCGGTACCATCTTGTCCACCGTCATATATATTTACATTTGTATACGTTCACGTAGAAAAGTAACAGGTACGAAAAAGTAGAAAGCTTTCCCAAATATCTCGTTGCGAGAGCTTCCCAACGGGAACACGTTCAAGGAGACTGGCTCTGCGCGAAAAGCAGACTGTGCTATCACAACTAGAGCAAAATTACGTGTCCCGTAAAGAGCACGACCGCGACACGGATTGTTCATACACGCGAAGACTATATACAGATTTTTACGATGTCAGAGAAAAAAAAAAAAAAAAAAAATAGGGCAAAATGGCCGGGCACGAAAAAAGGATATTCGACCTTTAACCGCGACGTTTTCTACATCGCAACTTTGCTCGTTGACATCGAACTATAAAAGTTCAAGGCTGTTGAAGCCAAAAATATATTCATCATTTTTGTTTTTTGAAAAATTAACCTCGCTGCGAAAAATCCATCGAATTTTTTTCATCGGCGTCCATTTTACCCCGAAAGACCATGACATGCAGCTTGCCCGACATACCCAAAGTTTACTAAGGGATAAATGAGCAAAAGTGAAATTTCCCTATCTTCCTGGCGCGTTCACCGGTGACCGGGAAACCTCGCCCGTTGTTCCGACCACCCTCCTCAACTTCCATGGTATACACAGACACGAAACACCGTTATACGAAATCTTCGCTGCTGGCAACATTTTTTCCGGATGCCATGAAAAACGCGGGCGTAGATGAAAAAAAAAAAAAAAATTCAAGTAAAAATCAACAAACAAAACCCTTTCGTTGGTAATTCGGTGGAGAATATGACTTGGAAATAAATAAAGTGGCTCTTTTCCGATAGAAAAAGAATTTCGGTCACGCAAAAACGCATTTTCAACGTTTGGTGAATTTCGCTCAAATATTTCTAATTGCACTTTGAGAATCTGAACTTTATTCGAGCTTCCTGACTCAAGGCATCTCGGAAATTTATATATTTTACGTACGAGGAATTGTACACATACATACAGATACAAATTTATTGCTTAATCGAATTTGAATGATAATTCTCGCGTCCTGATATGCAAATTTTCTACAAAGTGATAACGACGAGAAGTACCAAGTGTCGTTAATTCGATGTAAAGTTTCGTTAACTACGCGGGAGAAATTTTCACTCGGCTTGAGACAAGACTTCGTGCGATATGATCAATTAAGGCAGAAGCATGAAGTAGCTTCGCGGAGCGAAACAAAATCATATAATCCACGCTTCGCGAAACATCACCGTCTATCATTATTAAAGCAAACAGTCTCTCGCACCACACACTTCACCTCGAGTCTCAAAACGCTAGTGCACCGAAGGGAAGGCGTAACTCCATGTATATTTCCATCGAAGCTCCAATATGCCTTTTGATGATATTTTCGTGCCACTCCGAATAAGCTGGCGATAAAAAAATGTATTAATTCCATTTTAATGAAAAAATGTAGAGCAGTCGTGACAGGTTGGTAGTCGAACAAATTTCATAGAGTGCAGGCGCGATTAAGAGGAAAAAAGCTTCTAGCATTTGAGATGAAAACGACCCGAGGTTCCGAATCGGGGTCAATTTGACCCGGACGTGCAAATTGCCTCGAAGCTTGGAGAATTCTCTAGAAATGAGAAGAAAATCGTCATGATATCCTGAACGGTTGAAAAAAAAAGTTTAAAGCTCCATTTATCACGTTTCTTCGTCAAAATTTACGATTCTATCCACTCGTGGCTCCAACCCTTGTGGAATGTAATTCCTGATTTTGATTCTACAGTAACGGCTCGTGAGGAGGATCAAGAGTACGTGCAAGTGCTAATAGGCGTATTAACAGCAATCACGCTGCTATTGTTACTCGTCTTCGTTATTATATTGCTACTGAGTCGTCGGCACAAGCTCCAGAGCTCGCCAACCGTTTTGAAAAATCCATTCGGTTTCGCCGTTAACATGAAGGTAAGCGGACAAAAAAAAAACAAAATTCTGCGTTCGAGTTCAATTTCGAAAAACCCTCCTCAGAAAGAAAAAATTATGAATTTTCTTTCATATTTGGATATTGGCTTTCCCCAGGACATCCTCCTGAATCTCACACCCAGCAGCATGTTGAATGACACTGGACGAGTCTCGCCCGAACCCCCTGAAGAAGATGCCAGCATTCATGAATCTTTGACTATGGAACAGTTCGATTCTCCTCTCGTCGGATCACCTTACAAAGCTACTTATGCAGCTGTTGTAAATTCTGGTGCGTTTTATCATTTAACAAATCGAAACAACAATCCAGTTAATTTTCTAAATCGCAATAAATGCAAAAAAAGTGTTTTTTTTTCTGTTTTAATGTTTTCGTTCCTTCGTTCATGTCCAAGATCCACCAAAAGAAATGAATACCGTTGAGATAATGGAGCAAGAACCAAGTCCCGAACGAACGGATTCGAGAGAAGTTAATTATCCGGTTCCGGGACCGGCGAGTAGTTCTTCCTCACCTGCGTGTTCGCCAGCTCGACACTCTCAACATTTCAGAACACTTCAGCTCCATTCAAACAGTTCTACCAGCAGACCAACCACAACGTCGGTCTCTTCCAATTATCAAAGAGATTCGCTCGATCTTGCAAACTCGAAACGATGGCACACTGCCCCGAAAGAAAAGCACAAGGCAAGATTTCATCAATTATCATCATATCGCGTCCTTCGTTCGTGATTAGAAAAAAAAAAACATTGTTTTTTTTTCCTCACCAAGTTTTCAATTGCGAAAGAAATTTCTCGCAATCCGTGGCTCGGTGTTTAACAATTTAAAAAATAACTCAGACAATATTTTTTGTAGTTACGTTTGCTGAAATTTCACTGTCGCCCCGATAACAAAAATGACTCAACAGAATAAATAGTTCGGCTCGACTATATAACGCGATTGCGAAACTTAACGTATCGCGAATAGTGAGCCAGAGTTTCGAATGTTTTTACTGAAACAATGTCTCTATTTTTATATATTTTTTTTTTTTTCAATTTTTGCAGGTACCCGCACCGATCGTTGGCTGGAACATTGCGCCCAGCATGAACAAACCGTACAAATGCAAGGAGATTGAACCCACGGACATTCCTCGCGAGTGTTTACGAACCGTGGAAAAACTTGGGTCGAGTCACATAGGCGAGGTACGAAAATTAGTCCGAAATAATTAGTAAACAAAGCGAAAGTAACTTTTCATTTTTTTTATCATGTCCTCGGCATGCAAATTATTTCTTCTCCTTTCTCATCAAGGATTTATTTTCTGATTGTGCAATTAAAGGCGATAATCTGCGAGTCCGTGTCACTCGGCGAAGTGGTAACGGGTGCAGGCAAGCTCGTCGTGGCAAGAATTCCCTCGACGAATACAGAGCGCGGAAGCTCCGCTCGTACGAGCGAGACAATGCGGGAAGTTCGCTTTCTTTCCTGTCTGAGCGATCCAAATATTGCGAGAATTTTTGGCATTTGCAATGCTACGGACTCGTCACCATGCTGGACTATTATGGAGTACACTGAGCTTGGCGATTTGGCACATTATTTACAGTACAGCGTTCCTCTGACGGGGACGTTGAGGCCGGCCTGCAATCTTAAAGCTTTAAGGTATTTTCCTTCGTTTCAAAACAATCAAAACAGAATTTTAATCACTATGAAAATCTTGATGAACGAGGAAAGTAAAATTAATGGTGAATTTTTCTTTTTTTTTTCTATCGAGTCTAACTTTTTAGAGGGTCTGAAATACCCGGGCTGGATGTAAAACGCAAATTTCAATAATTAATTATAAATTAATTCCGATTTTTATCGGTTTTTTTTTTTTTTATTTTCCCTCATTTTTTTGCTTTTATCTGCAGCCAAAACTGCCTGCTGTACATGGGTGCGCAGATCGCATCAGGAATGAGATTCCTCGAATCGAAGAATCTCGTCCATAAGGATCTGGCCGCGAGAAATTGTCTCGTTGGCCGTTACTACAGCGTGAAAGTGACGGACATTGCAATGTGCAGCGACCTTTACAAGAAGGATTACAGTGACATAGGTGGCAGACCACCGGCGCCAATTAGATGGTTGCCGTGGGAAAGTGTACTTCTGGTACGTTCATTCCAACATTCGTTTGTAAAAAGTTGACCATTCAAAATCTAATAAATTTCAAGCAAAAAAAAAACCCTCAAAAAGCAAAAAGATTGAAAAAATTCATTTATTCTGTGTCTTGATGAAATTTTCAATTCGAATTCAATGAAAATTTGAAATAATTCGGAAAAAAATCGATTTTTCGTCTATTTTTTGGAAATTTTTCAAAAGAATTGTTGATAAAAGAAAAAGACAGTTTGGATAAGTTTTCTTGTCTTGTGTTTTCAGGACAGGTACACATGTGCCAGCAGCGTTTGGTCGTTCGCCGTTACGCTGTGGGAAGTGATGTGCCTCGCACGTGAAAAACCATTTCAACATCTGACCAATGAGCAAGTCATACAGAATGCCGAGGTCATGTATTACGGTGGAGAATTACAAGTATGAAGCTCAAGCCTTTTTTGAATCGAATTAAAAAAACAAAAATGCTGGTTTTTTAATCGAAATCGTTAAAAATGATAAGGATGATGTGAGAATTAAATGTTGACGTTTAATTGAAATTAATTGAAGATGATTGATGTTCCGGAAGATCGTTCGTCACTTTTTTTGATTTATAGGATTTTTGTCGTAGTTGTTTTTTTAAATTTTTTTTTAAATTTATAATCCCATTAATGCATGTGTGAAAATATTTGACTGGGAAGAATGAAGAATTCAAATGAAATAAATGAATTAAAAATCCATCAATTTCGAGTGTTTTCTCAACGATATTTCCTGCTGCCTCATGAATTTATTGTTCTCTCTGTTTGTCATGTTTGAACAAGGTTTTACTGCCAAAACCAACAATGTGTCCGGATGAGGTTTACCGAGTGATGTGCTCCTGTTGGAAAAGAGACGAGACAACGAGGCCGAGTTTCAAGGACATTGCTGCCTTCATGAAAAAAATAATCGCGGATTATCGTCCCACGGCATAATCTCCCAGTCGACTGTGATATAAAACAAAACATAATGATGATGAAGCCCAAGAAGATTAAGTATCAACACCACAAACCATATCTCTCCTTTTGTCCTCCTTTCGTATCTCCTCTTCTTGGGTCTCCCAAGAAACCCAACGATTCATAGATTAAAATAAATAGACAGAAAATAATGAAGCACCATTGCTCATTAAAAGTATGAGCATGAAAACGTTGACATAAATCACGAAACTACGAATTTCGTTCCATCGGATAAATGTGTATGAGAACTTCGGAGGATGTACAATCGTTAGCTCTTAAGTAAAATTTATTAATCAAGTAATCAACGACACAGAGATTGATATAACGACTAAATACATATATTCCATGTATACGGTGTCGCCCCACGGATTTTCGTGATTCTGAAGATGCTCCACACGTACGGTCGTCTCAGCCAAAAAGCAAAAAAGCAAACCGCACCAAAATTTCGTGACGTTTTAATTCGACGAAAATCTCTAGGAAAATACAAAAATTAATTGGCACAGCTTCGCTGTGTCTGCGTACGTGTAGAGCATGGTTCGGAATGTCCAAGAGGTACAGTCGACTCTAAACTTTTCGTCACTCAATTTTCTCATGATTCGCTACGATTGTCAAAATTTTCAAAATCTCCCAAAATTCTCTAATTTCCGGCTTTTTCCAAACTTAACGTCAGAATAACACGAAAAAAATAGTTTCTTCGGGTTTTGAATTTGACTGTACAACTTGTTCGAACGTCTAATTACGAAACCTGAGGCGGAAAAAACAGCAAATCATATTTATAACGTGTATAACCAAAATATTGAACACTCGTTGAACAAAGAAACGGAACAAATTTGTAAAGAGAAAATTATGCATCACGAGATTAAAAAAATTAGCAGATTATCGACAGTATCGTAATACGATTGCATTTTTTCTGTTTGCTCATTACAATCATACGAAAAGAGTTTGCAGTCATTACCAACAAAGTTTCCAGTGAAATTATCCAACAAAACGACAGTGACGAAAGTCATTACCAGTCGCTGTACGAAAGAAAGTTCTAGTCAGTTCGATCGCCTGTAATTTCTACAGAGAATGAGTGCAGAAATGACAACAGCGTTAATGAGGAGATTTATTTATGGATTTAATATCGAAATCAATGTACAGTATTGTTAACGTTCATAACGACCGAGTAAATAGATGTACGACTCTACAGTCGTGGCCACACGTATTAAATGCAAACCCTAAAAGTTTTATGTCTAGAAAAAAAATCAAACGCACCTCATTTATGGAAGAAAAAACGCAAACGATTCCAGCGACGAGGTTTTGCTCTTTGCATCCACGAAATCGAGGGTTTTTGAAAAATTGTCTACTCGCTTTTTTCTCCGGAAAACTTTCTTCCGAGGAAAAAAAAACTGAAAATGCGGAGCTCTACGATAATGACGTAATGTAGGAAAGAGGGAAAAGCTCGATTTGTCCTCTTCGAAACCCCGTCTCCTGAAATAATTTACGATTTTTTTTTACCGAGATATTTGATTTTTTGTCCGAACAAAAAAATGACAGGGTCGTTGATACTTTTGTCCATGGCTGTATGGAATTTTAGATATATATAAATATGTATATGACATAAAAAAAAATTAGTACACCATGTATAAGATTTATCACGTAAATAAGTCGATCTGTAAATATATCGTACGATAGATTAATTACGTTATCAAGATGATTACTGGTATCATCTTCACACTGTGATGCTTCTCTCACCTCATTATCTCATCTGTGATTTCCCCCAACGCCCTATATTTAATTTTTTTCAATTATTTCAGCAAAAAGTAGGTTGACCTCGATTCTTGCCTGGGGTCAATTTGACCCAGGACGAACGGGTGCACTGTCGCGAAGACCGATACCGTTTTCGATATTAAATCTTGGTCAATTCGTCTCCATGTGGAAACGCGAGGTTCGATCGGGTTAAACGTTCGATTTCGATTTTCATACTTCGTGAAGATTTTTACCAGTGATCGCTGTACTGAATTATTACAGTACAATTTTGTTCAGACAAATCAGACTTAAAACACACAGAAAAAATACGACTGGACACACGATCTGTAGCAACACTCATATCCTAGATTTTAATATACTTATCAGTTTCTTGAAAATAAAAAAGATTTCTGCCAATTTATTGTTTTTTTTTAATTATTCAATTTATTCAATTTGAGGCAGTACGCTCAGTTTTAGAATTACCGTTCAGAAATTAATGAAATTTGGTGTACTAGTAGATTATGATAATAAAAAGATCCAGTCAAATTTTCACGAGGCTACACAACAGAGAACCAGAAAAAAGATATTTGCATTAATAATTTCATGAATTTAACATTAATTTCATTTATTTCATTGTATTTTAAAATGAAAACTATGATTTCTCCTAAAAATTGATGAGAATTCATTGTAAAATGCAATGAAAAGTGAGATTCATAAAAAAAACTCCATGTTAAATGTATGAAAATACCAGTTCAAATATCTTTTTCCTGGTTCTCTGTAGCCTCTTGAAAATTTAACTGGATCTTTTTCTTATCATAATCTACTACTGTACGAAATTTTATTAAATTCTGTACGGTAATTCGAAAAAAGACAGTACTACGTTAATTATTCGAAGGCCTTGATTGACGTTGACAGAAAAGATTCTGTGAATCAAGAACTCGACTGTTTTCATTGCATTTATTTGGCGACCAATGTTCAAGAGTCATTTTTATTCTATCGCTAGTCCTGGGGACTCGTTGGATTTTGAAAAGTAAAAATTTTTTTGAAATTTTCTATTTTTCAAAATTTAGCGCTTATTCCATGTACGATTATGTGTTGATAATGATGTGGGATGATGAAAATAGGACACCCTGTATAAATATGTGTATGAAAATTAATGATATACGAGAGATTTCACGCCGATGACTCAGAGCTCCTCAAATTCTTGTAAATTTTCTCTCAAAATCTTGTCAAAAATGACGATGCGAGGAACTAATTTTAACTGCACAAAAAAAATCTTGATGGCAGTTGAAAATGAAAAAATTGGTTTTGATTTTATTTTCTTTATCGTTTCGCTATTTTAACTGATGAAAATCTCGACCAGCGCAAAATGCGCGTGCACGTGAACATATCCTTACGCTCGTTATTAAACTCGCGACTCTCGTTCGTTAAGAAATCGATTAATTTCGTATGTATATGCGCATGAACGAATTAAAAGTGTGTGCGTTTGTGCCTGATTACGAAGCGCGCTTAAAAACATTGGAAACGAGATTTTAGCCGTAAAATGAAAGAAACAACAAAAAATGAAATCTAAATTGTAAATCCTACGAGGCTTCGAGTGATCCCAATAAAATGTTAGATAAGAACGAAGGTTCTTGTGTTCTCTTCTTTTCATTCACACGCATGATCAATTACTCGTCTGCATGAGCCACTGGAACGAGAATTTGAAAGAAAAAATATAAACGAGACAAGCTAATTAGTTTTGAACGCTAATTAGATTTAGTGATTGGGTTTTAAAGGGCGAATTTAAAAAAAAAAAATGTTCTAGACGTCTGAACATTTGTTAAATGTATGAATTTGTATTGTGGCTTCAACACGTACTATAATTTTCTCATGTGACAATCCAAGTTATTCACTGAGTGTTTACTTGCCTGAGCAAATATTGAGTGAATGGAGAAAAACGTGATTCCCTGGTATCTCCATAATACTCTGCGTCAGGGGTCTATCATATTTCTTGATACAATACTACACTTGTGTATTTTGTAAAATATGTTGGCAGAAAAAAAAAGAGAGAAGAGGGAGAGCCGAAGAAAAGGAGAGTTTGAGCAATCGATTTCTGAATTTTCATGGGAAAATATGCTGCGATCATTTCCTTTTGTCGATCTCTTCACTTTCTTCCTCTCTTTCTATCTCAATGCATTTGCCATTAGCATTTCGCACAGCCTCTCGCCATTCCCCAACCTCCTTCATCTCAACTTCTCTCCCTCTCACTTTACCTTTTCTTTCCTCTTTGCACTCGAGTTTGCCAGGAGATCGAACGAGATGTTCGCAAGATCTTGTTTTTAGCTCGAGGCGATTCTCGATCGGTTCTCTCTCGCTTCTCAATTCGTGTTCTATGCACTTCGATATACTCTTGGGCGAACTGACTTTTGAACACTTAGCATGATCGAAGCAAACCCACGAAACACCAGCCCAGCTTATATACTCCAACCACAACGAATGTAGCACGAAACGTACGAAGCAGAAAAATAAGAGAAAGACCGACGAGACGTACTCTGTAAAATTGACCCCTGACTCCTTTGCACGAGGACACACACTCTTCGAGCTCTTTCTATCCTTTCTCATCCTCCCAGCTCTTTCTTTCCGATATCTCTTTTATATACACTCTGTCAATACACTCTGCTCTACTCATCGTCTTTGCAACAACAACAAAACCGTAACTCGTGTGGCTAAAACTTTCCCTCCAATTTGAGAAGATTCTCCTAATCGTGGGCACCAATCTCTTCAGAATTCTGTTACAAAATCCTCGATTTCTCTCGAGCAATCGATCGTTGACGGCTCTTTTGAATTTGCTCGAAGATTTTCCCATTTTCCTGCGAATTTTCAATCAAAATCTACGTCAATTTTCAACCGATCTCTTGTTTTATTGACAAATAAATTTTCTATTGAAAAAATCTTTTAATTTATACGTCGATGATTCATCGTTGAAGGAACGACTATTTTTTAATGTTTTCCTTTGTCTTTCAATATGACCTCGTTAGATACTTTCAAGCTCAAGGAATATTGAAGAGCATGGAATAAAAAATAATAACGAAGCACCAAGAGACGAGATTCTATGTTTCCCTAGAAAGCCTCCCAGCAATATTAATCTCGTCGTATATCTTCGCAATGTAAATTCATTTATTTGAATTTACTCTCTGTACGCAGAAGACAAGACCAAATTCATTAAGCTGTATTGCGAATAAAATAGAATTGTGAAAGTCTCTTTTAATAAGGATAAAATTTCTATAGATACAGACGCGATTTACAGACGTTTCTTCATGGAGGTTAAAAAAGAGTTTTGGAATTTCATTTATTCCGAAAACATTCGCAATGGATCGACCGCCACGCTGTTTATACCGACTTTTCAAATTTGTTCCTGATTCTCATTCCGATATCCAAATACGCGAGTTGTAAAAGTCGTTTCCATAAATTTCACTTTGAGATAATATTTTCGTTCGACGACGAGCGTAGGAATATAGAAAAAAAAACGTCAACGTACCAACAAACTCAAATCAGACTTTTTTTTAGTCCGAGTTTAAAATTTGAAATCCTCGAGGAAAATAACGAGCGTTTGATTTTCTATTCAATGAATTTCGACTAATGCATTTTCGATAATTTGTTTTTAATCATTGAAAATCGATCCTTGCAATATTTTTGGGCAGATTCTTGGATCGGAGTAGATTTTTCTCGAACTTTTGAATTCCGGAATTTATTGCTGGATTTGTATGTGTGAATTGTCCTTAAGGATTATAAACGATATAGAAAATATTGAGCGTCGTGCGGGCCAGGTACGAAGCGTAAAAGTGAGTTCGATAATCTTGTAACTAGTGTGCTTCGATGATGTTCGATGTGTGGCGTTTGTCACTTATGTACACAGCCGGACGAGCGATAATAATGAAATTCACGACACGATATTTCAAGCCTTGCTGTGAAACATATGAAGTCTGTACACTTCCACATACAAATGAATAAATATTTGTGCCCATATCGTAATTCCTGTTCGTATAAGCACCGATTCACACGCACGAGCCTCAAAACACATAGACGCGAGAGAAAAAAAAACGAATACACATTATTTTTCACACACATTCAAGAGCCTTAGCTTTATATAATGATTGCAGTGCGAGAAAGTGAGAACATTGAATCGTAAGAACTGTCAGAAGTAACATCAACGTTCAGCTAAGCAAAAAATCAAAATGCGTTTAATCTTTTTCTCACTCGACTTTGCTCTCCTCCTTCTGGTGATTGTCGCTCTCGTTCAAGGTAAACAACTGAAATTCTTCATAGATTTTGATTGATTATCAAATTCATTTCCGATTTTATGATTTTTTCAAAATCCTTTTTTCCTCGTTTTTTCGAATCGCATTATTATTTTTATTATTTATTTATTCATTTTGAGAAAATTTATTTCAGCTTCAGTTATTTTTTTCTTGTTTCCGAATCAAATTGTCAGACTGTCAAAAAAACGGGAGCTACTGTCACAAACGTTTTCCGAAAAATCTATTCATCGTCGAATTTTTATTAAGCACTCACAATTATACGATTGATTCTTATAATACGAAGGAAATATTCTCTTTCGCTTGGTTCAGGGACAACGGCTCAGTGTGGCGAACAATGTCAACCAGAGAATTGTGTGACACCGGACAAGTGCGAAGATCTGAACAAGGCGAGACTGCCTTGCAAAACTCCTGGGACGGTCTGCTGTTCAGTGGGTGAGTTGGAAGAAAAAAAAACATTTTCTTAAGGATTTTTTCTTCGTTGTTTTTGATCGAAGAGGACGAGGTTCCATTAGTTTAAATGGAAATAATTAGCAAGTGCGAGACAAGCGATGTAACCAAAACGTCAAACTCTACAAAAAAGTTTTGAGCGATCAAAAATATTTACATTTTTGTTTTCATATTTATTTTCAGTCAAAGTTCAGTTCCGAACTCATTGTCGTCAGTGGGGAGGAGAATGCATGAATAGGTGCAACCCTACAGTAGCTAGAACCACCACCGATTGCAAAGGATCGCAAAAATGTTGTGTCTTGGTTTGACGTCTCGAAAATACTTGACAGCTGTGGCTCGAAAAATATTGCGGAGACAAAAAGTCTCGAAAATAGGATCGAAACTTTCTCTCAGTATCTAAGTAAATGTGCGTTAGAAATAAATGAAACGAACAATCGGAGTTTCTGCTCATGGTGATTGTGAAATAATTAAAAATAAGTCGAAAAATCATGGCGATCACATTTTTTCGTTTTTCTTTTTTACCTTTCCACATAAATTCTTCAAGCTGGATCATCGTTATCGTCGTAATCACTATCAAAGTATTTAACTCGAAAGCGTCTGACATAGTGCGAGGCAACTTGTCTGCCTCGGGCTGTATACGCACTTGTTATATGACTCAATAGATCAATTTGAAAGCATCGTGTCCAGGCTGAGGTAAAGTAAACGTCCTCTGGGGACACTTGATCCAGAGGACTGGATCTATCTCGATTGATAATGATGTTTCAACGTCATTCAAGCGGAGGCAACGTCGACGTGAAACGCGTGGAAAGCCATAAATATGCACATACGTAAATCTGAATCTGCATCTGACTTTTGTTTCGACATTCGACCAAGGGATCATTTTACAGGTCCAGAGTTATGTGTCCTGGATATTTGCTACGATATTTTAGAGCGAACAACAATATTCTGATAATTAAGGAGACTGAAATGATTCGGTCATTATCCTTCAATTTTGAACGACTGTAAAGTAAATTGCGTCGTTTTATTCAACGTTTGTTACAGCCCGAAGGACAACACATACGAAACTATCCTCGAACGAAAACTATATAGCATCGAAGCTTCTTCTATTCTTGCCTTGTTCCCATACACACAATCAAAAACCTTGTTAGTCTCTCATACTTTCTTTCCCTCTCCTTGTCTCTTGCTTCTTATGAAGATTACCTGCAGGAAAATTGCCCTGCAGGCCCAAAAGGAAAACGTGCAACATCATCATCGCTAGGCACGCTTGACAACGACAAGTCTTCATCCTTCCAACCTCCTCTCCCTCTGTCCTTTTCTTCGCAGTCTCTCTCTCTCTCTCTCTCTCTCTCTCTCTCTCTCTCTCTCTCTCTCTCTCGCGTTGCTCGATGCAATATAACAAGATGGTACAGACGAACGATAAGGGGTGGAGCCAAGAACGAGACGAAGATGCCCTCTACGTTGTAAGTTTGCGATGCAGAGATTATATAAAGAGATCGCGAGCCACGTGTATATACCTTTACGGGTCCAACTGTGCACTATTTCTTTATACGAGACGTTCCATGTTGATCGAACGAGACGTTTCAATGTCAAGCATGCCACCAATTTTTAATAAACTTTTTAACAAAATTTAACTCTCGAAATCTCCATTTGTTCGAATCGTGTCTTTGAATCTCTTTCGACAATCAAATCTTCGTTGGAGGGAACAAATTTGTCGGTGTTCCAAGCAATTTGAAAACATTACTTCGTCGGTGAACCTGGGTCATTCGGGTTTCGAGCAAATACGACTGAGCGGTCTATTCATTGGATCAAAAATGAATGAAAAAATTAATTTTTCTACAATTTTATAATTGAAATTTCAAGTTGAAGATTTCGACCAGTAGCCTGCATTTTTTTAGAATTCTTGGAATGTAATAACAGGCTGAAAAAACGGTGTGTCCAGGTTTACATACAAAAGGGGCGGAAAAAACGTTTACAGACAAAGTGTTAATTATGAGAATCGTGATAACAAATGTTTTGAAAAGGAAGAGACACCGCGAATGTGTCGCGTTTTATTATTAAGTTTGTTCGTACGTTTTTGTATATTTGCGAGGGCGAAGGATTGACCTGACGATCGGCCAATTTTGGGAGAAGATGGAGATACTTTTTAAATGTATTTACGAATTCATAAAGCATCGTATATTTTGAGAGAAAGAGCACAGAATAAGAGGGGAAAAATGCTCTGGCAAAGCGGAATGAGTGAAGGAGGAAGTAAAAAAAGAAAAACAGAGAAAAAAAACGAGGAAAGATGAAAAATATCAATGTGCATGAGATACAAGCGAAAACCTCAAGTCACGAGCTAAGAACCTCGCGAGTCAACGATGGAGAAAAAAGAAAAAGAGGAGCAGGAGGAGAAGGATAAAGCCGAAAAAAAGACGAAGCAAGAAATGAGATGCAACGACGAGTGTGCGGGATGAAGAGTCTCGTGGAACGATAGAAAAGCCCCAGGACGTGAAACGTGGAAAGGCAGGAGAGAGAAAGATAGCGAGGGAGAAAGAAGATGCTGGAGAGAACTGAAGGGAAGAGTTTGCTCGAGGCAATGCAGGCAGACGCGCGAGGTACAGCCATTTCGGTGCCCTCAGGGAACTCGAAAGGAGCGTTCCCGGACAACCGAGAGAAGGAACGAACTGGAGAGGCTTGAGGGGACATTTTGACCCTTCTTTGGATCTAAATTTTTCTGTCGAACGAAGGACATTGTACAATCGTGCGTTTTGTGTCCTCATCAGCACATTTCGCCAACTTTCAATTCAGTTAATTGTGTTTCTCCATTTTTTAAATATTTTTACAGTACACAGACATTTCGAAACAAAATGAATTTTGGAAATAAATCGTTTCGTATCGAGTGGACGATTTTTATTTGCGATACGAAATGAATAAATTTAGAAATGTCAAAGGTCAAGATGGAATCACGATCAAAACAACGTTGCAGCAAGAAAAAAAATTCTTCAACAAAAAATATGTTTTCGGAAACGATAGACTGGATGAGAAAACGTCTCATATCGATTATTTTATTTTTTAATTATAAATTTAAATTTTATTGAGAATTATGTCTAATGAACGTGAATGAAAAATATTGTATAGTCTATATCGATTGTTCAGCTGAATTTGCGATGTACGAATCTGACATTGAAGTAAAATTTATAAAAGTAAATGAAATCAATATTGTGAAATGCATTACGAGAGTAAAAAATAAGGACAGGAAACATTATTTCTTGTAGCGAGTGCAGGTTCTGAATTTCAGCTTAAAAAGGATCAAAGTAGTCACCTGTACACAGAGGAAGAGATGGAGAGAGTTTCGGATGAGTTGGATGAAGGTGGTGAGGAGGAGAACGAGGACGAGGACGAGGAGGAGGAGGAGGAGGAGAAGAAGAAGGTAGAGGAGTAAATGCCTGAGGCTTGGGACGCGCGAGAGCTTGGTCGCTGCGGGTACGGAAATGGTCGGAAGAGATAGCGCGCGGCTTCGGTCGCCGGGAGGTGGCGGGAAGAGGACGGGGTTGTGGCGGGGGAGTGCAGAGGATCGCGTTGGCGTACGAAAATACTCGCACAGTGTACCAGGAAGAAGAAGAAGAAGAAGAAGAAGGTGAAGGAGGGAGATGAGAGCGATGCTGCGATCGCATGAGCATGAGAGAAGCGAACGGAGCAATGGAGAGAGGATTGAAGAGCGATGAGGGGTGCGGAGGAAGGGAAAGGAGGAAAATAGCCTCGGGGAAAAGCGAGACAATGCATGCCAGAGGCGCCTGAGGCAGGTCGCCGGCGACGGGCGGACGGGCGAGGATGGGCCTGAACCAAGGCCCCTCACTCTTTCTCCCTCGCACTGGGAGAGCCCAGTAACGATGCCCCGGGGCTATACGTGGCAGAGCATCAGCGGTGTACCCCATGCACACGGGGCTTGCCATTTCTGTGCACACCGAGTGAGTAACGGAGAGAGCAAGAGAACGTGACAGAGAAAAGAGCCTTGCCGAGGAAACGATAAGCACGAAATGAAATATTAATGAACTATATATACTTCTATTCGTATATACATCGAGTTTTCAAACAAACTAAAAATATTAGGAAGACGCACGATGACAGGGAAAAAAAACTACCAAAAAAAAAGTCGAAATAAAATCGCATTCATTTCGATTTAAAATTGAAAAAAAAAAACGAGCCTGTGATCATGGCAAATAAAAACATTATTGTTATTATTGCAAAATATTTTTTATTCAACTTACGACTTGATAATAAAGGAATATGGAATATAAAATAGCAGGAAGACTGGTCAAGATTGAAGTCAGGAAATAATATTACCATGTTCGTAGTGAGTACACGAACGAAAGATATCTTGTGAATCCGATCACCGGTACGCGCCAGCAGAGAATGATGGAGGAGAACGTGAAAAAGAGAGTTCAGAGGATTCGCGATATATATTATATATGTAACACAATAAAGGAGAAAACGAAAGAAACAAAAAACAATGCACATAATTTTATGTTATACGATCATATAAAATACACTAGTTCTCTCCTGCAAAAAGTTGGGGGTGAAAAAAGAGGGTGAACTTAAATATTGAGTGTTAAATCGCCCAGAGGGACGATGGTCGAGAACATATCACGTCCAAAGTGGGAGAAAGAGGGAGACAAAGAGATCGAGACACAGAGAGAGTCTCTCCAATGGAATTCTCGTTCTTTCTCATATCTCTGTTGGTACCTTAATTTTGCTGAATGCATAACTTCATTTCGTCCAAACACACAAGGTCACAGACGAATCTCAATTAATATAATCAATGGGATATCGATCTATTATCGATCATTTCCTCCATTCAAATGCAAAACTCGATAAAGTATGAATAAAACGAATCTTATTGATTGACAATGTTTTCGAAAGAGAAAAATTGATTCCTTCACAATCGATTGTAATGAAATCGATGAAAAAAAATCAGCTGATTAGCAAAAATTGTGACAAATGTTTCCGTGGATCAGAAAAGATTGAAACAAGAAAATCGCTGAACTTTCGAGGAAATGCTTGCACGAGAAATTCCTGTTTCACCGAACTTGAGAGAATAATCCAACAGTCCGTGTATTTTTACGTGCAACAAAAATGCCTCGAAACTTTTTGCTTCGCCAATGTTTTACGAGGAGGTCAGCGTTTCTACGAGTGAAGGGAACGACTTTCGAAGAACTGATCGAGAAATAAAAAAAAAATGTTGAGATAAAGAAGAAGAAGAAGAAGAAGAAGGAGCAAAAGAAAAAAGTCAACCAAGTTGGCAGGGTTATACGTCGCCGGGAGGCTTCATGGAGGGGTTTTCTGAAACATCCGCACAAGCCTGCGGGGATTCCCCGAGCAATGATGAAGATCTGCTTTGAGAGATGTTCGAAAAATTTCAACAATTTCCCTCGCGCTTGTATTTTCCAATCATCGTTATTGAAGTGTCGAGGGCGATGTGAAGACTTTTTTTTTTTAATTCGCAGTTCCTGACTCCGAAAAATGGTCCAAGAAGCTAATGTGAAGTTTTTTGACCGTCCATTAATTAGTCCATCGACTGATCACATCATCCAATTTTGGTTGCGGGCCATTGGCACTGAATTCCGATGAAAACCATATTTGAATTTCGTAGCCCCATTCACGAGGTCACAGTGAATTGTGCAAAATTTCCTTAAGATTCAATAAATAATCGTTGGCCGGCATTCGATCGCACACGAATGACCGTAGCCTCGACGTCAGCGAGGCAAATCGGCACTGCCAGCCATCTTTACAGGCTCGTATTCTTTGGAGAGCATCGGTACATAACACATTATGCAGAATTCTCGTGAAAACGTCCATTGTATTGAAACAATCCATCGCACCTTTACTCAACGCATAAGTATACAGGCTGCTTAATATATACATATATATCTGTACATAGGAATAAATATAAATATATAGAAAGCTGCAGGTTTCTTAGTTTCATCGTAAGGATCGTGTCGGTATAGCCCAGAGTGCAGTATACCACACACTCTGGAGCATGGTTGCATTGCAATGAATGCGAAGTGTACCCGAGGCAATCCCCTAATTGCAGTGAGAGGCGGGCGGCGGCGAGTGCACTGGAGAGAAGAGTAGGAGGAGGCGCACGGCCGAGAGGACCAGCGGCCACGAGCTTGTATATGCAGCTGTCTCTATCGTCCATTCTTTTAGCTCTCTCCCTCTTTCTCTCTTTCCCTCTCTCTATCCTTCTCTGTACTCAGTCACACACCCATTCTCTTACCCTTCGTCGTTTTTTTTTGTCATTTTCAGCTCCATCTCCCTCTCTCTTCCTTTCTAATCTTTTCTCCCTCTCCCTCGAGCGCATGGAAAGCTCCGCATCTTGTTTCTTCGTCCAGTTTCTTTTTCTCAATTTGTCTCCGTTTGTACCACAGGCTTCGTTTGTTTCTTCTCTTGCTCGTTTCGCTCTTGCTCTCGTCATCGTCTTGTCCCGCATCGTATCTACACGTCCTGCTGCTACGCCGTCCTTCTCTTTCACGCATATTTTCCTTTGCTCCCACTATGTGTGTGTGTGTATTTCTCTCTGGACCAGCAACGAGAGAGCAAGCGCTCCGAGGCTTCTCTCTTTCTCACTATCTCTCATTCTCTCACTTTACCTCCCATAATGCACTCTCTCCATGCTCTCACGTGTCTATCTCTATAAATATAAATCTCTACTGCGAAATTGTGTTTGTGCCCTTTTCACACAAAAATCACTAAACCAATTTTGATTAATTGACGATAAACAAATCTCAAGATCATTAGATTTTCCAAAGTTTTTTCCATCATCGACTAGGATTATTGTTGAAAGGCGTTTGAATTATTCAAGATCATACACGAGAGTGAAGTGCAGACCTTACCCTGTGTCTCCCGGAAGATTTTCCACAATCCCTTCGAAGAAAAAAAAAAGCTAGCTGTAGCCTTCATCGCCAACTAGGTGTGCTGTGGGGCGAAGCCCGCAGGCACGGCTAGTCTATATATATACATATATCTATGGCTGAATGCACACACGTGCATCAGTCTCTGGAAGAGAGAACAGAGAGATGCAAAACGCGGTCTAAACCGACTGCGGTACGATATCCTTCCGCGGTTCTATAGCCTCAGCATGTTCTACGGAGCAACGTGGCCTAGCAAACGCCCCCGCGAGCCCTGGGCCATGTATCTCCACTCTGGCTAGATCATAGTTACCGCAATATATACGTTTGTATTTATGTGCTTTGTACATATGTATGGGAGGCTCGAAGTGTGGCAGCGAGAGAACGAAACGTCTGTGTCTATAGATGCACACGTGTATGCTGAACGATTTAACACAACATAAGAAGAGCGAGAGCTTCGAGCACGATTTCACGAGGCGCCCCAGGGACTCTTTTGTCTATAAGTAGACTTTACGCTCGGCATAATCCGGTAAACAGAAGAAAAAATGCTGCGGAATCGAGCTGAATTGAGAAGGAATGATTCTCGCAGAATCACGACACGGATCGGCACGTTTTTTCACAGGAATTCGAGGACGAATGACGCTGCGAATCAATCGTATTATTCTTTTCAAACGCTTTCGCCAAACAACTCCGTTTAGATCTTCGGCGCCAAGAAGTTTCGGCATTTCCCGAAGCCCAGGAGCTACGCTTGCCTCCCTCTCTCTCTCTCTCTTTCCTCTGCATGACATTTTGATCATCCTCAATACATATACAAACACACGATGTATATTTGTCATAGAAGGATTATTCATTACCATGTTATTACAGTCAAATCAAAATGGAATAAATTTCAAAGATTTTCTAGGCCCACGACATCTCTTCGTATAAATCTTCGGGCATATCTTTTCCCAAGGATCGATCCTGAGAGACTGAGTCCCGAGAGTTTCGAAGCGCCAAAGATCAAGAGGATGAGGAAGAAATAGAGAATCTCTCTTGAAATACCTAATAAGCATTATCGACCTCTCTCTCAAAGATCATATATATATATATATGTGCGGAATCGTGTACAAGGTGGGAGTTTCGGCCTCAAGCGCGTCCCACGGCCATCTATGGGATATCTGCCTGCGTTTCTCAGGCATATAGACCGAGTCGACGAGCAGTCCACAAAACAGAAGGAGAGCGAGAGAGAGCAACAGAGAGAGAGAGAGAGAGAGAGAGAGAGAGGGAGATCGGAGGAGATCGAACGAACACGAGTCAGCCAAACAACTGCAAATGTAGGTACACGAAAAGAGCGATATATGTGCATGTGTTGTATGTAAAGTTATATGTATCTGTCTGGCCGTATGTACGTAATGTACATGTAGGTATGAGTGTGTGTATCTTATGTAACAGAGTACGGGAAAAAGATGCCTTAAGGCTTTCGGGATATATCCTGAGCGGAGCGAGACCGAGTGCGGTCTCTTCTCAAAATGATTCACAGCCTCCGGTAATTTACATTCGCTTGCGTGGGTGCCGAGCCGATCGCGAAGCGTTATTCCGAGCTCTTGCTGGACTACACCAGCGCGTACCACACACCGATCTTTTATTTATTTTTTCTTCTCCTATATATCTATATGTACATATGCCTCGATCTCTTTTTACATATTCTTATATGATATGCCATAGCAAACCCTTATACACGGAGATAAGTATATGTCGACACGTACATGGGGCATTTCGATCATAAAGATCGAAGCGTTTTAATTAATACGACGATATAAATTACGGATTCGCAATTTTTATCCCGTCTTTCGTGAAAATTTTGATTTGTCATAATAAATACGTGATTCGGTTGCTTTCGAAAAACTCGAGAAATTTTGTAAATTTTCTATAATCCATTAAAAAATTAACAGATTCTTTTGGTGGCGAGTCTCTTTATCTCCCCGAAGACGATCCTACGACCCGAACGACTCTGAAATGGAAAACGTCCTCGCGAAGGTGCGTTTTTGGAGTCTAAGGAAATGGGACTTGAGTTTCGAGGTCAAGGGGCCGAGACGACGAAAAAATTTTATAGGATTTTTAGTAGATTTCAAACTGCCACCCTATGCATTTTTAAAAAAAACCATTATATTTATTGCATCGCATTTTGGTTCTCGTTTCGTCCTTCGTATATTCATGACATAAACCTGCTCGCACGGTGATCGACTCGATGTAGAATTGCCCATAAATATGCTCGACTTGAAAAAGGTTAAACATACACCCACTAGGGGTCAAACGAGAAAAAGCGAGAACGAATTCAACACAGAGAAAGCATAAAAATTTCCGTATTACATTTAAGTGTTTTTATATTCATTTTCATTGTTTTTGTTATTATCATTTTTATTATTAATCCCTTGCAAAAAATGCAAAAACGAATCGATGCATTTGCGGTCATCCGGAAATAATTAAATTTTTTTGTTTATCGAGTAAGTGAATTCGATCAATTAACTAATTCACTAGATTCATTAATTCCAGGTCCACGTTATTCTCTTGTTTACAATTCGCCTACTTGGCGATCGAGAATGTAGAAATTGTTTTTTTGTGATGGCATGGAGTTTGCTGGATTGAATGGACCAATGTGATCGAAGCAAAAGTTTGCTTCTGGGAAAAACACATTTCAGGGGATATGGATGGTGAATGCAAATATTGAGTTTCCAGGATGGAGCAGGGTCTCGATGTCGAAACAAGAGAGAGGAGAAAGAAGTTCAGCGCAGGAAACGGAAAATCTCGATTTACATGAAATCGGTATGCAATTATTGCAAACCGACTTTACTCAATCATAAGAGCGTCCGGTCCGTCGATATTCTTGAAATCGTACGGTATTACGATCCGCACGATGTTCGCACATTTCCATAGAAAATTCCGTTCGAAATCGACCCAAAATGCGATTTTCTTCACTACGTTTTCAACCTCGAATTACCGCCGCAAATCGTTGATTTTTAAAACGATTGCAAAGAATGAAATTCCATCCAGAAAACATAAATAAATATTTACCAGCAATTTTCCAAATAGTTTCCGAAATTCACAGTCCCAATTTAAAGAATCGTGAATCGAATTGATTTCCGATACAATTCCAGAAAGAACTGATGAGCTGGAAAACTTATATTCAATAAAAACGATTGAGAAAAAAAAAACTTTCTTGTCTTTCTCAAATTCAACCAAAAGCCATGACGTTGAAAATCAATCCCATCAACACGAAAGAGACCATACGAGATCCTCGAGATCGAGGGGATGCCAGTCACTCGCGTGTACGAAGTGAGGCAGCGATAGCTGTTAATTAACGCTGCTGGGATTACGATGGGCAACAGATAAGTAGTATACACATTGCAAAAGCAAAAAAGAAGAAAAAACGTCTGCACTCGTGTTGAACAATGTGAACACGAAGCACATGCCTCTTTACACATGTTGCTATGCTTCCTTCCAAAAGAACGAGATTTGACGTGAGGAACAAAGGCTCTCAAAACTCAATAGACACGTGATGGGTCGAATATATTAAGCGTCAGGAAAGCTCGCTCCATAGAAAGGCATAGAGCGAGCTTTCCCCGAGATAATCAAAATTAGTTTGTCTCAGATTTCCGACAAGTGCATAAAGTTACGAGCCATTTTTTACGAGAACGATAAAATGCAGAAATGCATGAAACTTTTTCTAGAAAGTTCACTTTTCCTTTTATTCTTATGGGAAACCCATATCATTAGAGCGTATCCGATGGATTTGAGCTTACGAAACATTTCACGTATGTGTAGCGTCGAATCTCCGTCGATGTGTCTCCCTTTCCCAACTGCGTTTTTGTGATACTGGCATTTTATTGGCATGCAGAGGCTCGTTAAAGTCTGCGAAGAGACAGCTGACATGAAACCCAGTTATAGAGAGAACGCACACGTATAGTAAACGAGGTGATCGCAGTGATAGGAAAGACGACTTTTGTGAGATGTATGCAGCTTCTTTCTTTTCTTGTTGCATGGGATTCGTGATCAGATAAAATGCAATAGAGCGCGTATAATCGTGGGGGACGTAAAATGCAATGAGAATCTCGACGTCCCTGTCTTTTTCATTCTGTGCACTTTCCGACTGGACTCGAGCCTCATTTTCAAAAATATTGTCCATCGAATGGGAATGAATAAGAAACAAAAGTAGAGAAACAACGTTTGGGAAAGAAAAATCTGTTGATTTTCCAGTTCATCATTTTTTTTGGATACTCGTCACTGGATCTTTCGATTTTTCAATGGAATTTCGACACGTGCACACATGCAGTTGTAGGGGCATTACGTACATTATGCAGAAGTAAAAATGGAGCGTATAGCAAGGGAAGTTGCTGGCCCTAAAATATGTGAAGCCCACAGGGCGAAACTCTCTTGGACATAGTCTCGTTATACCGAAGCAAAGGGAAAATGCCTCGGGTCAGGTTTTCAGTTTGGCCGGTTATACGAGGTTGGTAAAGGAAGAGCTTTTGGACGTCCGGGTCACAATATGTATCGTGCGGTACTTGAACACTCGTTGTTGCTGCATTTAGTCGTGTATTGAGGGTTAAAAAATGGACCCAACAATGTTTGTCGGACATCTTTTTCGTTACATTTCGTTCAGCACCGATTGCTAAATGCTGACGAATCGTTATACGCGATTTCCGGAACGTATGGAGCGTAAGGTTTGGTGTAAAAAGTGTAGAAAATGTTGAAAGGCTGGTGCGGACGCACGCAGAGAGTTATGAGGCAAGGGCCGAGTGCTGCAGAGCATCGAAGATACAAATGCATTGCACGGAGAAGTGCATACATGTCACTTAATGCCTGCGACCAAGTTGGGCCGTCGTTTTGGTATGCGAGGCGTTGATGTTCGAGAGAGCAAAGGGGGTGGCAGCGGGCGCTGTATGCTGTCTCTTTCCTCATGGGTTTGGCCAAGTGCGCCTGAGGGATTCTCGAAACGATGTTGTCGGCCGTGGCCGTTTTAACCCTCGGGGGCGCTTACCATCTCTATCTCGGATGTACGAGAGGGACACAAAGAGGAAGACCGTGGATGGGAAAACCGATTGAGAAGGAAAGGACGAACGACGCGGCGTTGGAAACAAGCGCAAGGGAAAGAGAGAAATAAGCAACGCGGAAAGCCCAAGAGGATCGGGTCTTTGATGGCCTCTCCCTCTTTATTGAAGCTCGCGCCCCAGAGCAGAGCGATCTCACTCTCTCCCTTTTCTCTCTTTTTCTTCGCTCGTCCTCTCGCGCAAACGTGCCCCATTATTCCCAATGCCCCATGGCCAATGGTCTGTATCGGACCAACAGAACTTGCTTATACTTTACGACGGTACCCCGGGCCCTTATCTTCTTCTTCTTCTTCTTCTTCTTCTTCTTCTCCTCTTTGCGCTTTCTTCTCCTCGCTTCTCATCTTATTCCTCGCAAACCCCCATGCTTATTTCTTATTTATTCCGATTACTTCTCTCGTATATTCTGCCACTTGACACGACAGTTGTCCCCTGAACCGTGCGCCCAACGATTCAACCCTTCGTCCTGGAAATCAACTTTTTAAAGACCGTTCTTCGATACCCAAGTATTTGCCTCTAAATATGCAAATTGAGCCGAAATTGAAGGAGATGACAAGCTCATCGAATTTCTTCGATGCACCGAGTGCCCATATACTTTGAACTTACTTCCGGTTCATTCGGGAATATTAAAAAAAAACACACACACACGAATGCGTTGGAATGAGAAGGATTCTCAATTTTTTTGCTGATTGGAGAGAAAATTGTTGGATTAATATCAAAGTTCTTGTCATTCGGGGAATGGACATTGAAAAATAACAAATTTTGACCCGTATCTATCGGTCGAGGATGCAACGAACTGCATTGCACGAGGAAATGGCATTTAGGGTTGCGCCACACACTGCATGACGGAGTATTAAACTAAAGAATGCGAAACTTGCACCACTCGCGAGCGAGAGAGAGAGAGAGAGAGAGAGAGAGAGGGAGGGAGGGCGCAAATGAAAGCTCGAATGCGATCGGGAGGGGGTTCGCGAGACGCGCGTCGCGTATTGGACGTAGAAACACCGTGGAGGGCTCAGTGGCCGTAAGACGTTCGTAGTGCGCGCATCGTGTGGTTATCGACGTCGTCACGTGTTTCGAGTTCGTCAACCCACGTGGGTTTAAAGTCCGCGCTCTCTACTGTCAACTGTCTTTTCGATGATTTCTATACTCGAATAAACGACAGCTGTGTGTTCTTAACGATTATCGATTATTAAACAAATAATTGGGCGATTAAATGATCGAACAACTAATTTATCGGTTATTTATGTTTTTTATATCGTGCATTTTGTCGCAACTTTCGGCGCAAAGTGTTTGACAACTTGCGAGGAAATATATATCTCGACGAATCCGCACGTCGATCTTTCTGGACCACAAATTTTCATCGACAGCTTCACCATATCTGGATTTTCTTCCACCCCCGTTGATCTGCGTAAGATCGTCAACCTGGAGCCCGCGTGTCAAAAACGGTGAGTTTTAACCTCCTCAACACAAAAATTCATCAATTGTGTAATTTTTTTTCAAACTTTCATGGCAAAGACAAATCGTAGGATTCCATGGGGAAATTATGGGATTTTTTGCTTTCAAAAAGTGACAAATTCTTGGCCAAAATCACGGACATCACTAAAACATTTAATTTGTAACGTCATGATGGGGATTTTGCTTCCGCTTGAATGACAAATTTATGGGATAACAACCCCGTTCGCACCGCCGAATAAATTTCTCATTATTCATACGAAAAACAACAACTTATGGTTTTTTTGAATAAAAGGGAAAAATAATTTTGATCAAGCTTCGAAAGATAACGATATTGCGGAGAGACTCAAGAAAACCGGAAGTCCTTCAATGCCATGGGAATTTCTCAAATAATTACAAACGCGAGCAGGAACGATAATTAGCAATACCGTTGCCACGTGTCTCACTTCGTAATGGTCAGAGTTTTATGGTGTGGTTGCTCCAACGCTTTTCTTAGTCGCACAGAAAACCGTCTGCACCGCTTGTCGATCTCTTCGTGATTGTATTCCGTCCGATTGTATTTACGTGCACAATCATTTTTATTCTTTTGTAGAAAAACATATTTGTGCAAGAAAATTGAAAGTGTTGAGCTTTTCAAATTTAAGTATTGGTCGCTATCTCCGTAAACAAATTAAAAGACAAAAAACAAAATTAAATTGAAAATCCTGCTTGCGAGTGAAATTCTTTGGATCGTCGATCGAAACGCTAGACTCGGATTCGGATCGAGACTCCTACGTGCGAAAGAATGACGCGAACCATTCGAAAAATTAAGATTCAGCGATTTATCCGATGACTTTCACGTTCTTCGATCGACACACGAATGAACGAACTTTCTTACGTGAGTTTCCTGACTTTCACGTAAACTCCCGAAGCGCCATTGGGGATTTTACATACGCATGATTCGATAAAAAAATTCGCTCAGAACTTGGGCAAATGGAAAAGTTATTTTTACGACAATTATCCAAGTTTAACGGTTTCTTTGTTGGTCCCTTTTCTCGACTTTCGAAAAAAGGAACATCCGTCACCTGTTCCCGGATATTCGCCACTACTTTTACGAGTGATAACGATCGTCGCGCTGCACACTTTGCAACGATACTCGTCTCTGCGATTGAAACGATCTCGGACGTGTGAGCAACGAGGTAAATCGGTGATCCATGAAATTAGAACGAAGGAGAACGTTCCAGTTTTTCTCGCATGTCAAAGGAATCATCAGCAGCTGTGCGTGAGCTCTTTGCAGGTCGAAACGAAGTTTATCTTCACGCGGAAGCTTCTTATTCCGGATAATTACGAGTCGGTAAAACATCCAACAAGAAAACACAAAATTTTGGGGGGAAAAAAAAACGAAGTCGTTGTTTGCAGGACGTCGATTTCATTCTCGCGCCTCAACGAACAGTTTTTCGACAAAGTTGGATATTACGATCACAAATACATTTCGGTGTCAGAAAAGAAATGCAGATTATTTCTATAACGTTCGTGCCAGCATCCCGGACAAAAAGAACCAGGAAAGAGGTTCGTCGTCGAAGCTTGGCAAGCATAACATCCGCGAGGTAGGTTCCATGGAGCAACATCCTGAACGAGAGACGACGATATAGAGACGAAGAAGGTGGAGGTGTGTAGCGGAAACGCGGAATGAAGCAGCAGAGGAGGAAAATGCACGGAGGTGGACGAGTTTGTTGGATCGGGAACGAGAAAAGAGGACGAAGGTTTTTCCTCCATTCCTCTTCAGGGCTCGTACAGAATGGCTAGAGAGAAAGAAGGGAAAACGGTATATGAAATAGGGAACACGATGCTCAACGGAAAGGAAGAGAGGATCGGGGGGACAGCTTGGTGGAAAAAGGCCTGCGGCGTTAACGCCAGCGGCTCAAATGCGCTATCCTCTCCTCGCAGTTGCCGTAATTAGCACCGAGAGCCTCGAGCACATTTAGCCCTCCGGGCGATGCTAGTGTACCAGCATTTCTCTCTTGCTCGGGCTTCGTTTTATTCTCTCTCCCTCTCTCTCTCTCTGTCGTTTTCTCGAGCGTATATCGTACCGAAATTATTCATGAGGAGTGAAAAAGGGTCTGTGTAGAGAAGCCAGCCCAACAGCGACACAATTTTTTTCCCCGTCAAGCACAAAGACGTTGCAACATCTACCAAAACGTATATATATATAAATAAATACCTTCTCGATCCTCACATAATACACAAACTTTTCATTTTTCAAACCCCGAAGCAACGGCGAGCCGATTACACTCAACGAATCATAAAATCGCTCAATCAACAAATCCAACGATATTGATGAAAACTGTTATTATGATTTGTAGTATTATCCACTTGAATAAAACTCGGAACGATTGTCAGCAAGTGATTTTCGATATTCAATATTCAACAAATTGCAATTGTCACCCGAACCATAAATGAAACATGTCAATAACTATTCACACATTGAAATTACCGGATTAATTGTTATTCTGCTCCGAATTCGCCTTTCGAAATTCACGAGCTCTCCCACCACACTGTTTTATATTCTTCGTTGCTTTTGTGGAAAAGTCACTTTTACAGTTGCTCGTTAAATTCTCGAGTAACTAATGATTATTAGCTTATCATCTCCCTATCAAAAACTCTTTGGTTTGCCAGGTTTATGGCCTCGGTTCGTATATTAAGAAAATATATTTTATGTCCTTATAGTTACAACGAATATCACTAATACATGATATTTCTATATACCACAAAGGTTCATATGTATATGCCATTATATAGCAGGTCGACTATAGGTTTATTTCTTCGTCTCCACGTTCTGGTGATGCCTCAGGCTCGAGACTTTGTTGAACCAAGGGCAGATGGAAGTAGCGAGTATATAGAGAATGAGGAATCGTGGTGAAGGTTGGGAACGGGAAGTGAGGGCATAAAGCGGCGAGAATAAGAGAGAGAGAGAAGGGAGGGGGGGGGGGGGGCGAGTAGGTATAGCCTGGAGCTTTTTAGCCGTGGGCAAGTCGGACGAGCTCTGCAGTTCTGCCCGTAATTAGAACAGATCGCCCGAAGAGCCTTTGCTCGAACAGGCTTCGGGCCAACAAGTCTCCAGTCGACCGAAATTATTCATGAACCGAATAGAACGCGATCTCGTTTTCGCTATCGCCAAACTCTATACATATATATATATTTATGGATGATATTGGCACCTTAACCGGGGGCCAAATTTTCCGGCAAATATTTTGTTTCGCTTAACGAATCTACCCAACCTGAACCAAAACCAAACCTCCTCTCTCTTACGCCTCGTCTCAAAACGTACACCAACGAAAGATCGTCTACTCTCGCACGCTCGGCAAACGAATACAAAAAAAAATATCGTTTTATTTGTAAATTGTGAAAATATGAAAATCAATTTGCATGTTTACGCTGGTTGGGTCATATGTTTTTCGGAGGCTGGAAATAATCGCGGATTCCATTGGCAAAGCTGAGGAAAGGCTCGTTCCATTCCATTCCGCAAAACGAATTAAAAAAAAAAAAAACTGTCATTTTTTTGTAAATTGTGAATATATGAGAAACAAATTGGATGTTTACATTGGATCACGTGATATATTTTTCGGATGCTAAATCGTGGGTTTCATTGGCAAAGTTGAGGAAAGGCTCGTTGGGAAGAAAATGAGATTTCGAGGTTAAACGGTTGCCTCACACTGTGTTCGAACGAGGCTCCAGTTTTCGTGATATTTGTAGAAGATTTTTCATACAAAAATAAAATGAATTTTTATTCCAGATTCCTCATTTTTTTTCATCGATTTGGGCATAATTATTTGTTGTTTAAAACGAAGGTGAGTTTTTGATAACTCTCGAGTGGCTTCCCAAGATTTTTGTGGTCACATATGTATGCAACGAGCAGCAGCAGCAGGAAAGCATCGAGATGTAAGATCGAGAACCAATCGTACGTTCTTCCCTTTCTCTTTCCCTCTTTCTCCCTCTTTGTCGAGTCGTTTTTCTCTTTTCCTCGGACTATCGGTCAGAGTTTCCGTCTCGTGAGTAAGTAGGTGGCTTTAAGTGGTGGGAAATAGCGTGTCGAGGATGAAATGGAGCAAGACATGCATTGGCGCGTGTCGGGAGTGCCTTCTCCTTGCTCCCTCTCGCTGCTGCGAGGAGATCGAGAGAGTGTAACAAGCACACTACTCAGGGAAAACGATCGTGAGGCTGAGAGCGCAAACTATCACAAGTGAGACGCGGAGACTATGAAACAGAGACGGAGCTTATAAACACGAAATATATGGGGGAGGAAAAGGGGAAGGGAGAGTGTTACACGGACCGTCAGGCAAACAGATAGACAAGGCTTTGCTTGCCTTGTATTTCATAGATCAATCCATGCACTCGTAATATCCCATACCACCGTGCAATCGAACCTGTAAAGCTCAGTAGTACGTGCGTTCGAGCCTTTGGTGAAAACCCCATTCCATTGCCTCACATGTTATCCACCTCAATATCTACGATTTCCTCTATAAATCCACCAGGCTTATTTGTTAATTATTCAAATGAAAAATCCAGCGGTAGCTCGTAAAATTTCCGCAAGAACTATATATAATGCTAAGGTGTTGAAAAACGATCGTTTAGGGACGTTGTATGACGACGGTCGAATCTAAATTTTTGTTTTCAGTTTTTCTTACATACAAAATGTTTTGCGAGCCTAAGTTGATTTTAAAAAGTTGTTACAAATTGACCAAAGAACAACATACTCGAAATCCAAAATTGTCCGAGGTAATCTGTATTTGTTATATAATAAACAAATTTTCGAAAAATTTTTACGACCGATTTTTTTGAAAAACTAAATAAAGCTTCTTCGATGTTACGCAAAAGTGTATGCAAAGTTTTAAGAGGCTTCACTATTTATGAATCGAAATATTTAATGTTGAAAATGGCAACTTTTGACACACGCTCTTATGAGAAACTACTGAAAATTGTAATTTTTATAAATAAATATCTCGACATTTACATGGTGAAACTTCTTAAAATTGCGCGAATTATTATATATCACTATTTTCTTTGTGTGGTGCAAATTTAAAATAATTCTATCGATAGAAAATTTTGCATACAACGTCCTTAATTAGTGGAAAATGATCCTGAAAAAAGTATCCTCGTATTTAAAGAAAGAATCGAAAAAAAAAAGTGAAAACATTGAATCGGGAAATAATTTTATGAATAACTCAACGTTTTATCGAAGAAATTGATTACGAAAAAGTTGAGCAGAGTGCTGGACATAAATCTTGAAAATACATTCCTCAATTTGTTTCCTGCTGAGCAGGAGCATCGAAAGTTCCATTGGATCGTGCATGTACCGACGTAACGCAACATTCGTGAATATCTAATACACAAGACGAAATACTTTAATGACCATACATACGAGTAGTCCGCATGTATATCCGATAGTTAGCGAGGGACTATGTAGCAATGTAACGCCACTAGGCTCGAGAGATTTACGTCGCTTTCGCCTTTTCGCATTTACCCACGTGAGCTCGTACGAGTTTCCTATAAATATATGCACGTCAGCTGTTTTCTGACGAGCAAAAGGGCTGCTGGCAAAAGTAAGCTCGAAAAACCGATGCTCATTGGGTTCGTTTCGTTGCTTTTTACTCGTTGATATTAGAATTTATTTGTTCACTCGTATGTACTTATTTTGTGTGTGAATTCAGATAAATATAAAATTCTGTTGTGCATTGGATTGCAGGGATCGTGCAATAGGAATGTCGTACCTTTTCGCTCGGACGGCAGAATGTCAAGATATATTCTCCAGCGATGAGATAACGCGTGGGAAATATTTAAATTAGTTAATGTATATCGCTTAACAACGCTGCGAATATGTTAAATCGTGTTTTTCCTCTGTACCTTTTTCCCTCTGTATAAATCTACATGCTCGTTTATTTTATGTGTACACAACAGTTATTATAATGTACTTGTTGCGATAACGATTAAAAATTTATTCATACGAGCCCGCATGTTCGTGGACTTGCCCAAGTCCCTGGATAATTGATGATACCTCGGGCTATGGCAAACAAACAAAAAAGTCAACGGCTCTTGGAACCCGAAAACTTTTACCCAATTTTCAAGGGAAACTAGCGTCATTTGTTAAAATTCATCGATTCAATTTGGTCACAAATTCGATCGTTGTGCGAGACAAAAATTAAAATATCGGAAAAAAAAAACAGTCAATTAAATGAAACTGCAATTTTTCGTACAATTATGAAGAGACTCTCGAAATTCGGGAAGAAAAACCACGCGAAATGGACAAAGAATGAATTACGAAATGCATAATTCGAAGACACTTATAAATAAATAAATGCATAAATATAAAAAGAGAAATTGCGGAGATAAATTTCGTTATGCACACACTCTGGCATGTAGGAACGAATGTTATATCTGCATTCTCATATTAGATGAGCACATAAAAGCATGTGATATAACGAGGAGAAACATACATCTGCATCCACTGAGAAGTTGCCATAAGGAATGCAAATATATATCAAAGATGGTGCTCTCGGTTGCACAAGAAAGCTATGAACGATGTCGCAAAATAGTACCAGCATCAGCACGCCAGTAAGATTTACCTCGCAGATTCTCGTGAGGCCATAAACAATTGCGTATGAGATGGAATATAGAACGTAGGGAAATAGAGACGTAAATGCTGCGGAATTGCATAGGAAAATGTGCATTCAATTTCATGATGTTTAATGCCTCATTGTCGATCATATTTTCTTTATTTTTCAATGAAATTTACGATCGAAATACTGTTGTGAGTCTTTGTATACATTTTCAGATATATTTTTATATTCAAAATATTTAATGGAGTTGCGGTTAATGGAGTCATTTTGGGAAATGCGTTCAATTTGTCAAGGACATGCAAATGAGATGGAAAGTTTACTTTCATTCACGTAATACATTTTGAATAAAAATTCTTTAAAATTCTTGGACGTATACAAATTTCGAGATCTCGATTTTGATGCAATTTGTTTATTAATTACGAAGAAATGGTTGTTAAGGATTTATGAGTTTCCACAGGTGATCGGAAGATTTTATAGGCGCACGATCGTCGATGAATGAATTATTTAAGTTTCTTTGACAGAATAAAATGGCGGAATGAAGTTTAAAACGCTCGATAGTTTTACGGTGATGAACGTTTCTTGTTAGACATGCCCCACGTGCCTTCGCGTCAATTGAGTGCAAAATTCTTCGCTCGAAAATCACTCGAATGATCGAAGAACGTGTGACGAAGCGAAAAAAGTGTATAAAGATCCTTTGGGATTGGAGAAAAGGAAGAAGAAGAGGATGATGCGATGATGCAGTTTACCGCCATACGGCGTCAATAAATTTAATATCATGGTGTAGGTACGCGCGTGTATAGCGCTAGAACGTCGGAGTGCATGGTGGCGCGGCGGCAGGCCAAACCGGTCGGCACGCGCTACGAGCATCCAACAAATCCTTGTGCAGCATACGGTTCGAGCCTCTCTTATTTATTTCTCCCTCACTTTTTTCTCTTTCATTTCTTTTTTTATTAACTCAGAGTCTCACAAATATTCAGAGTCTCTCTCGAGGCTCCAGAATCTTCGCCCTCGCCAATCTGCCGTTATAATATCCTGCAACACTCACTCTGGGTCCTGCCTTCAATGCGATCCGATGGGTCGGAGCAAAAAGTTCGAAAGCCAAAGGAAATTAAAAAAAAAAAATTCTCAATCTTGCAAACGAGCGATCAAATTCCTTTGTTAATAATATTCAATGTTCCCACTTGAATATTGCCAATTGCTTCGATCTCCAAACTCAAAATCCAGAATTTCCCATGACTCCCATGGTTTTCATGGTTTTTTTTCAAATACGATCATTTACTCGATCATTTTTTTGTCATTTGTTAAACTTTGTCTCACTTTTTGCAAACATTTCCTTTTTATTTTATCGACTGAGGCGAAAAAAGTTTGAAACCGTAAGTGCACTTAATTATGACGTAAATTTATGAATGCCGTTTAATGTGTACGGTCCATGATCGCACCTTGCATCCTCCTGCTTTTCTTAGTCGTCTCCTCGACCGACAAGGACTTCATCCTCCAAGATCTCTCTCTCTCTCTCTCTCTCTCAGAGAGAAACGTTCGAGTATATAATATTGAGCTCGCTAATAACCACCGCGTGTATGTCTGTATATACCACGAGTTACCGTCGTTAACCGAGGTTCACATCTTCAATTAGAGGATTTAACGAGTCACTTTTAAAGATACTTTAGCTGCACAGCCGGACCGACAGCCCGACCAGAAGCACCAACTAACCCACCGGTACACATTTAATCACCCACTGTTTGTACACACATAAATCACTGAATAACCAATCCTACTTTTGCGATGGCCAACAAACGAAATCATTATACTCGAGACGCAGATAACAACTGCCATCGTACCTTAATATGAGTTTCCTACTAATTTTAACCCTCCGCGGATCATATGGATCTTTTTCGACCCGAGCGACAATTTTTTTTCGAAAAACTCGGTTTTTGAAAGGTTTTTTTTTTAAATCAAACAAATGCAACGACTAGACTATGGAACCTTAAAGAATTCCAGAATTTTCAGACGAAAAACGTCGATTATATCAAACCAAGGATCGGAACAAGCCCTTAATACCCTTAATTGGCTAAAATGGATATTTTCGGAATGTGCCGAACGTAAATTTTGTTAGGTTTCAGAAAAAAATGTTAAGAATACGAAATTTTTAATGAAAGCCTCGTTAATTTCCAGTTGTTGCCAATTTTGTATTAATTCGTAAAACTGATGGATATAAATTTCATGTTTCGATGCTTAATATTGTTTGCTATCAGGGATTTTGTTTTCAGAATATGATATGAGGTCGTTATTTGGAGCTTTCTATTTTTTCGTCGAATCATCGATGTTCACTCGTTATTTATAACTGATGGAATATTTTCATGAAACAACCAGCTTCGTCTCTCTCTCTCTCTCTCTCTCTCTCTCTCTCTCTCTCTTTCTGTCTCTCTTTCTGTCTCTTTCTGTTTCCATTTGCTGCATTGGTGGGTTCTGATCGGTCTCGTTCCGACGGTGTGTCGTTCTCCCCGGGCGAAAAAACGTTGTTTGAATAAATATATTGGTCGATGCATTGCCTCGAAGAGCGAGCGGAATTACCTTGCAGATTTTGGTCCTTGACTCGGGGCGAAGGGAGGACACAAAAAGGGAATAAAGATTGAAGAGAAAAAATTTCGAGACATTCCAAATTTGCATGTTTGGCGTCGTTGGTTCGTAAGACCCGAATGTCCGGACCCAGAAGCCCCGGGCTTAAGTGTCCTCGTCAGAGAATAACTCTGAGCATTTTTACTCTTCCTTAATATATATCAAACTGCCATGAGCAGGAACCAGGCCTGCATTATATCATTTAACATCTGTTCAATGTCATTTTATGCAGCCTTCCTGATCGTGGATTGCCGGGGTTATCAAAGACAGAGGATCTCAAACTAGTGGAAAAAGAGCCTGCCACGTAGAGCCTGATGTTCCTAGCTAAAATGACTACTTGGGGCTGAACTATTCGAGATAGAGAAATGTTTCCCAATACTTTTTTCTGGCAAATTGAACGCTCTACAAGATTGGTCCTATGCATTTTTACTCTATCTCCAACCGTTTCGGCGCTGGACGCGTTAACGGGTCGCGACCATTTTGCAATAAGACTTCGCAGCTGGACATTCGGGCCGGAACTTGAGTTTATCTTACTGACCACTCAATGTGGGACAGACTCTATAAGAACACATACACAATTCACTGGTTGGATTGCTTTGGAGAGCACGCTCTCTCTTTGCCTTCGCGAGAAGAGCTCCACGCGTATATGCTCGAGCCCTGCGCTGCCTTGGGATACCGGACCAACGTGAGACTACACCCGCACCCACATCCTGCCAAGAATCTACTCTTCCTTGCTTCGAGACCTCCAGCAGCAACATTGCACCAACTTTCCTTAATATAAATACACATATACCACATATACCGCATATACAGATATATCCATGCACGTTTCCTGTACATACGTTCTGTACGCTTTTTAAGTCTCCGCAGGCTACATACTTTGCGAAAGAACCATACACAATTTTCCTCGAGATCGACGTTCGTGTACGATATACAAAGACTGCTGAGCATAATGGCTGCGTGAACCAGTGAATTCTGTAACGTCACATATTCCTCGATGCCAATAATTATGTAAAGCAAAGTAGAACTTTGCTTTAAAGTAGAACTTTGCTTTATTCGTCATTAGAACAAACATTGATCAAGTCGACAAAAATGACAGGCGTTTTAGGTCATCGTTAATAATCTCATTCAAATGGTTATCGCAGCTGGCCATTTATAGAAAAATCAATAATTCCATTGAACAGCAAACGTCCAGGTCCAGCTTGAATAATTTCAAGCGCTTCACTGCGTCTAATTTTTATCCTAGTGCCTTCGAATTTGCTCTACAATCAGAGGAAACCCAACATTGTACCAACCCAAACTGCCTTATTAACACACGTTGGAACTTTATTGGAAGAACGTGCAGAATGTGAACACATATATAAACTTAAGGTGGTACAACTTGGTCGGTTTCATTACAGGCCATGGACGAACACACAGAAGCCTCTCGAGTTTCTATTCATCGAACCCATTTTCCATTAGCTCGGAAAACAATGCAGCTGCTCCAAATTATTCAAAGCATGCTCATTGACAGCCAACATAATTGATCCGATCAATGACATTCGTGCCCACAATTCTGATCACACGATCGACAGCAATGGCTATGAAAATAGAAGAAAAAAACTATGACATCCAAAATTTCAATCGTATACCTCTCGTGATCATCATTTTCGTCAACTCCATCAATTCGCCATAAAAAATGACGAAACTTTCCTGGTTATATGAACCGAGAATATTTTGAAATAATTTTTGTTTAACAATAACAATGGACGATTTTTAAATAAAATTAATTTCGTTCGATTCGAAACATTGGTTATTCGTAATAAGGCTTCAATAGCAAATACTCTAACAGATATTTGAACAAATAAATTGCATTTCCCAAAGAGCTCTCACGACGATGTAAAACATTTACGAATGTGTATATACATTATTTTTTTTTAATATCGTTTCAGGCGGAAATGTGATGCCGACGGGAAAGAGGCAAAGGCGGAACTGACGGCACAACGCAATATGTTCCCTAGCGCTCAAATTAAAATGAGGTACCGATACACACGTTCACGTACTTTGTAATATCCCTGTACAAGTTTCTCCAATATCATAAGCAAAATATCGTCGACGCGTACAAACGCGAATCGAGGATTATACAACGGAATTTTTTCTTCATTTGTTTCAAACGTTTCCGTAACATAAATATTGTTTTTTTTTTCCTGAATTTGCAACGCTTCGTAACTAGGAAATTCTTTTGAAAATCAGTGTGTAGTTTATTTGCAAAATTTTGTGGATATTTCTTTGGATTCTCTTCGTTAAAATCGAATTTCGAAGAATTAACGATTTTTGGAAATTTTTTCTGTTTGATTAATTGTTTTTTTTTTTTATAATTATGGAATTTCCGATGTTCTTTGACTTCGGTATCAACGTCTAATGTCCCCTAACGTTATAAGTATATTTGTCAGATTGCTGTCGCCGAGCAGTTCGCCAGCAACGTCGCCGACGATGTCAAACTCGTCGTCGCCGACACCACCGACTCCATCGGCTCCACCGGTTACTGCTGCTGCAGCTGCTGCATACAATGCCAAAATGACGGGTATTCCCTGCGTCGCTGCAGCCTCCAGGTATACCGCACCTGTTCACATTGACGTCGGTGGCACGATCTACACGTCTTCTCTCGAGACACTCACCAAGTAAGAAATTATCTTGCTCTTTGTCCCTAAATAATAGCTCCTCGCTGAGCACGTGTACTTTCGACAACGCTGTCCACAACGTCGGACCATCTTAATTGTAACGTAAATGCGTCGATTTCTTAACCAAGTCGATTGAACCTTTCTGATTTCTTTTTCGTCTCAAGATAAAAAAAGAGAGCGATTTGATTTTTTTACACAATGAATATTTTTAATGTTTCCTCGAAAAAAATTACGAAAATTCGTGAAAATTTTTTTTTGTTGACGCAGAAAGAGATTTTGATTAATTTCTTGAATATTATTCAGTTCGTTGCACACTCTGTGAGCGGAGATTCTCGAACGTTTTAGAAAAGAGTAAAAAAAAAAAACTTGAAAAATTGTCAAATTTGGAACTGTTGGTATTTATTTTTCTGAATATTATTCAATGGAGAATGATGTTCGCTCAAAATTCTACGAGAGTGTCAATGAAATAAAAAATTTTGCTAAAAAATTGCAAAGCCCAATTTCTCGATTTCGAAAGAAATTTAAAAAAATCATGATCGACCTCGTGGATCTCGGTGGTGGATTATTTCCCGTTGCCTTAACGCACACCGGAGACTCATGGATGGAGACGCTTGGCCGAACACAGCTTCCTCCCTCATTACGTGTCGTTGACCTTATTGTTTGGTCGAAGGTAGATGGAAATATAATATAGAGAGTCGCGAAACGGGGCTGTGACTTCTACGATATTATTAGCCTATTTCCCTGGCACGCAATCTCTTTGACGTCCCAATAGGCCGACGGTGTATGTATGTACGTGGATTCCCGATTATATGGATCCGGATTACTTTATCAGACTCGCGCAGTGTGTTGCTCGGTCGATGCGGCATATTCGATGCATATTGCGTCGCATCACTGTATCTCGCAATGCGACCGCAAATCATTATAAAATGCTTCCGCGAACAGAGAGCCAGGAACGAGGCGAAACGGGGAGGGAGGATCGAGTCCATCGCAACAGAAAATACACGTTCATAACTTTTTTCCATATAACGTTATATGCTCGCCTCATAATCCTACGAAACGAGCAAACCCATGATCACGCGCGAACGCAGGCGTTACATTTGTCACCTCGACTTCACGCTCCACATTCAAACTCTCTTGCCAACATATATACAAATGCACGGACGTGTAAAACGTGCACGTAGACAGAAACGAGCCTGTACTAGAGAAGCATCGAATCACGAGATCAAGCGGCTGCGTTGGCCGGGCGTTATGATCAAACGATAAATAACCAATGCGCTACACATGTGCTTTATAACGGCATCATCAATTTTCGAATGCATTTTACCTGCAGGCTCTTTAGACAACGGACAACGTTATCTCCGGGCATACGGCCCAGGCGTGCACGATGACATGCACGCGTGTTTATCGCTCCGTCGATTATTCTAGCGAGCCCAACGTAATTCGAAGCTTTTTTATTTTTCCGTCTAAATTCTTTACGGCCATCGCTCACTTTTCCGAGAAATAAATAACGAGAAACGCTCGTTTGGGTTCGGTGATCGAAAATCATGGGAAATCAGGCACTTTTACGGATAGTTACGCTTGGGTCTGGGAGACCCTAGTTTATTAACTGCTCTCGTAAATAAGTGACGAGAAACGCTCGTTTGGGTTGAGGAATCGAACATCAAGGGAAATGAGGCATTTTTACGGATAATTACGCTTGGGTCTGGGAGACCCTATTTTGTTACCTGCTCTCACGATGAGAATATTCGATATTGAGCGCACATTTTTGCTCTTTGCTCGCCCGCGCCGCGATTTTTTGAAATTTTTTTGAGAAATTTAAGAATTTTGGTTTTAATTGATTGATAAGAATTGAATCTACGAGAAATGGCTCTCGAATGTCTTTGAATCTACACGAGGGACTTGGAAATATATTTTTAATAGGATGTAACAAGAAGCAAATGAGAGCACGATGCAGTCCATCAGAGCAGCTCGTACTGCTGGGCTGCAGTGACTTTCGTTTGGATTCTCGTTTTGCTTCAGTTTCAACATCATTGAAATAAACAGCATGCGAAATGTGCCGAGTGCGCTTTGAATAACAAGCACGACATCGTCGATATAAAACCGTACGAGATCGAGAACTCCTCGGTCGTTTGCATCTACTAATGTGTACGCATGCACGTTCGATTCAGAAGCAGGATATGTCGAAGTAACGAGTCTGCAAACATACGTCCGCTAACGTCAATATACCAGACTAGATCTTCTCCCTGATCGGACGTGACAGACGTCGACCGTTTCCCGTTGGTATTCTCGAGAAAAAAAAAACAAACATTAAAAATCGATTTTTCTTTTTGTCTTCATTCACGTTTTTCGCTTGAGATTTTTCAAATTTTTTTATTTTTATGTGCAACGGTGACTCTATGATAAACGGACGAATATCCTAATTAGATTTTATTTATAACGATAAAACAAGAAACGCGATAAACTTCGTTAAAACGCCTCATTCCAGTTTCTCAGCTCAACTTTACTTTTTTTTTTCTTTTTTCATTGCTCGTTTTAAATTCGCTCTCTCGCGGATTCCCCGGACGGGCGGTCCGACCGCGGAATCTGAGTGATGTGAGCCGATCGTTTAGCGTTTTCCCATAGAATCACCGCCATCTGTATGGGTTTATTTTTAAATGTGTGTGTAAGGACGAGCGTGTATGTGTCCGGGCAACTTCGCTAGCGGATCTGACCCGGGATCGGACCCCGCCAAGTGCTCACGGCCCGAGAACACCGGACCCAGCAATACCCTCCGGTAATCACGGTCTTCTTTTCTCTCTTTCTCCACCCCCGTTCACCCGCGGCAATATTAATACATACACACGGCGGGGATACACTACATTCACGTACCTACGTATAAAATCTCTTCAAACAAATGGGCGTACACGAAAAGTCGAAAAATTGCGCCTTGAGCCCTTTTATTTGTCGATTATCGACGTAGCAATCGACACACGATTTTCGTGTATCGTTTCAATCGATTTTCATCGATTACGACGAATAATTATTCAATTTTTCATTAAATCTAATTCATTCCGTAATTTACATCCATTTTCCTGTTGCAATTTTCGAATTTTTCGTGATTATTGAATTTAAATTTCCACGTGAAAAAATTAATTCTTTCGTAAAATTTTATCGAAATTTAAAAAAAATTTATTCCGCAATTTACGTCCATTTACCGTTTCAAATCGAAGAATTTCTCGTGATTATTGGGTTCGATTTTCTCCAAGAGAAAATTCACTTTTTCGTAATATATTTAGCGAAATTTTGTTTTTTTGTTTTCGAAAAAATGTCAAATCTCGACAAGAGCGAGAGTTCTGGTTTTTTTTTTTTTTATAATCTCAAAGATCTCGCTCCAGGGAGTCTCAAGTGCAAAGGTAGCAATATTTTTTCGTTAAGTAATGAATAGTTTTCCAAGCCCTGGTTCCTATCGAAACTCCGCTGACCTTTTCGTCGCGATGGAAAGTCCGAAAAGCTCGAAAACTTGGGAAGTCACCGTGAAGCGTTTGAATATCTTGGCAGCAGATTGTAATAGAGAGAACATGAAGGTTCGCGTTTTCCATACCGAGAGATTCATAATTCGATGTGAACTATTTTCATCGCAATTTCCGGGGAAAGTATTTTGCATCCCCGATAAATGTTTTTTCTCCCTTTTTCCAAAGTCGACGCGATGAAACGAGAGACACGAGAATCGTTTTTTTCTTCTCGTTGACGTTCGTAACATAAAACAACGTGCTCGAAACATAAAACATTTTAAACCCTCAAGCTGATGTTTTTTTCTTCGTGTTTCGTGTTTTTTTTTTCTCCTTTTTTTCGAAAGGAATAAGCGCCCTCACAAAAGGGGCAGCGTATCGCGATCTCCGACTCTCATCTCTCCAACGACGATGAGAAAAAGTGCTTCATATATTTATATATATGTGGAATAACATATATCGCATGCAGCCCGCGGTTACATATCTCTCGC
Source organism: Hyposoter dolosus (assembly GCA_963921915.1). Classification (NCBI taxonomy): domain Eukaryota; kingdom Metazoa; phylum Arthropoda; class Insecta; order Hymenoptera; family Ichneumonidae; genus Hyposoter; species Hyposoter dolosus. The sequence continues at coordinate 8,844,810 of OY998138.1, forward strand.
AAAGTCGATCCCCTCCAGGCTAGCGGCCGCCGTCGTTATTATACGTTATCGGGGAGGAAGGTATGGGAACTAGCCTACGGCTATGGTTCTTCATCTATACATCGGCTATTCCACGTCAAATTTACTTACCTTTGACCCCCCGTCCTCTTCAAATATCGTTCATCTTTTTTTTTCATTATTCAAGTACCTTCTCGAACGCTTTTTAACCGAAAAAATTATCATATGCTTAAGGTACTCGTTCCGATTGGACTGGCTGACGAAAACAATGCCATAAAAACCAATTACGAGTCTGCGGGACTCCGGGGTGAACGCTGCTCGAAAATTGCTATTTTCTCTAAAATACTCAAAACTTTTGATATTTCGAACGTTCTTTTCGCCGATGGCCCTCGGAGCAATAAAATTAACTTTTGGGAGAAGCAAATTTTTCTCGTGTCATTGAAAAATAATCGCTTAATCACATTCGCGGAGGGTCAAACTTTTTGAGCGATTTTCATGCATTTTTTTTTATTTATCCGACAAATTTCAAGGAAAAAAAAAACAAAAATTCAATGAAAAACGGAAAAAAATTCTGACCGGTGTACACGAAAGTTCTCTACGACGTAGAAATACCATCGGACGAACTAAGAAACGAGAATCATCCCCGTGTACGAACTGCAAGTTGGAAATGTTGCAGAAAATTCTCTGATTGTATCGCTCGAGCTATGGAAGCCTCGATTATGCACAAGAAATATTTGTTATTCTTAATTAAGGCCACACGAAGGTCGTCCACGTATTTAAAAGACGAGGAGCAAGCGAACAGCTGTTCGGACTTGTACAAAGCGAGGAATCTCCTCTAGAGAAAATTATGCTGGCCTAAGGCATTCGTCAAAAAAGTGTGGCTTCTGGCAAGGAGCTCGGCAGCTATTAAGATTTTTCCATACAGATCGTTAAAATTAATGCACATCGCTCGTGATCCTGGTGTCTCGCTTATCAGCTGATGATTGGCGAACAAATTTTTATCACTGCAGATTTTTACTGCTTACATATAAATTTCCATGAAAAGCCAATTTTTTTGCATCGAAATTTCTTCCTTTTTCTTGGGACAAAATTAATCAACGCGCGGAGTTAAAATTTTGTTTTTTTTTTTTCAGATATCCCGAATCGAAACTTGCGAAATTGTTCAACGGCAACATTCCCATAATGCTCGACTCCTTGAAGCAACACTATTTCATCGACAGGGACGGTGGAATGTTTCGACACATTTTGAACTTTATGAGAAACTCTAGACTCCTTATTCCTGAAAATTTCGCCGATTTGGATCTTCTGCTCGAGGAAGCTCGATACTTTGACATTGCACGTAAGTTTCATGGGCTTTTGAGCGGCGAATTTTTTCCAGGGACGAAAAATATAAATCTAAAGGCATAAAAATTGTTTCTGCAATTTTTCAAACTCGAGAGTTGTCGTGAATCCAAATTTTGGACTTGAATTTTTTGCTCTTTTTATCGTCCAACTTCTCACTCGCGTAATCACGAGCTGAGACCTCGGAATCGACAGTTATTCGAACGTTTTTCATGTTTTGCAGCGATGTGTCGACAACTCGAACAAATGAAGAAAGATCGAATAAAAAATGGGACAACGACGACGCCGTCGTCGAGTCCGACGTCGTGTCAAACGAGAGGAAGCGGCGGAGTCGGCCCGGCCGGTAATCGCGAGACGGAGAGCAAGCGTTCGGAGAGTTACGAGTGCGTGGCTCTCCACGTGAGTCCCGATCTCGGAGAGCGAGTGATGCTTTCCGGAGGTCGCGGTTTGCTGGACGAAGTTTTTCCGGAAACGACGCAGGCGGTGATCGACGCGCGTTCCGGCGTCGCTTGGCACCAGCAAGACACGCGACACGTTATTCGCTTCCCGCTCAACGGTTATTGCAAATTAAATTCCGTGCAAGCGATAACGAGGCTTTTGAACGCGGGATTCCGGGTCGTTGCGAGCAACGGAGGTGGCGTCGAGGGCCAGCAATTCTCCGAGTATCTTTTCGTCCGACAAGGAATAAATACTTGACAGAGCACTTATTCCTCCGAATCGATAAGCTGCGACGAACGAATCCGCCGCGACGATCGTGCCGATCCGTAAGAAAACAAAATACGAAAAAAAAAAGGGACAAAAAAACGCGCTGCATTGGCGAAGGTGTAAAAAAAAAAAAAATGGCAGTCGCGACGAGAACGAAGACGAAGAATTCGATGGAAAAGGAGGAACGTTTGCGATCGCTGCAAATTTTGACGATTTCCGGTTTTTTTTTGCCGCATTCGTTTTTCCGAATTTTGAAGTTTGTTTTTTTTTTTGAAAATTTGAAAAAAAATGCTCTGGGAAGAGTTTGGCTGAGAGTTTCGAGAGCACTTGTATATATTAGCTCGAAATTTATGCTCGCGGAAATTTCTCCGCTGAGGAAATCGACGGGGGAACTTGATGTTTTTTTTTAAGCTCAATTTCTACTTTTTAATGTTTCGAATGAAAAGTGCTTCGCGAAAAGATATTGGAGAAATAAATTTTGACGATAAAAAACGTGTCGGAGAGGGCAGCGAACGAGCTGCGCTTCTCTCGTTTATAAAATATCCTCAAAGGTGTACCTAAAATGTATTTATATGCCATGCTAATTACTGTAAATAATAATAATTATTATATGTTATATAAACATACTCGGAAAAAGTATCTACGATATGTTTTTATCGAAAATCATTGAAATAATGTGTTTTGTGCTAAACTAAACTGTGCGAAATGAGAAAATACAAAATTCAGGTTTTTTTTCGAAATTTCCCTTCATTTTTATTTTCCAACCCGAAAAAATGTCGTTTTTCCGAATATCCTGCAACTTCCTGTTCGTTAATATTCGTCGTAGAACACGATCATTCGGCGAAATCGCCGCATTTTCTACATCAACAGCCGCCATCTTGGATCTGGTATTTCGAATTTTCGAATTTTGAGTTCAGATCCTGATTCAACGACCCCAAAAACTTGGGGATATCGAGTTTCATGAAAATCGAGTTATTTTTTCTACTTTTTCTGTTCAAGGTCAGATGCGCCATTTTGAATTTCGCAATTTTGAGTCTACTTCCGCAATTGGTAACCTCAAAAATCTTATAATATCAAGTTTCATTGAAATCGAAGCATTTCCTATATTTTTAGTCGCCATTTTATATTCCCAAGTTTTTGGTTTCGATCCGGACTGAGCGACCTCGAGAAATTTCATAATATTGATGTTTACGAAACTTTAAAGCAGTGTGTGTCAGCTGGGGAATGACTTTTTGATATTTTGCGATGTTATCGATGTTGAAATTGCATCGAATGGCAAAAATGTCCGATCGATGGACGCTCGCGAAATATCTGATAAAAATGGGGAGTTGGAAGAATCAATGGGCAAAAAGTTTATAATGACAATGATAATAATAATAATTTAAAGTATATAGTTCGATAGAAGGTTTGGGTTGATAACGTAACCGCGGGAATAAGGGATAAAGGTGGAACAAACGTTAATACCTGCGGGCAAGTAACCATGGTTACGGGGAACTCAATATCCGTATGGCCTGGAGCTCTACGAAGCCTCGAGCTGTCATCCCTCGAACCCACCGAGCGAAGCGCCTAGCTGATTATATTCCATTTCTGGATGGCCTCCGGCACTCGCACAGCCTCTATCATGCCCTCTTTGTCGATTCTTCACTCTCTCTTCTCTCTTGCTCTCCCTTTATTCGCGATACTTGTTTCTCTCGATAGTCTTGACACGTGGAGGAGAGGAGAAGCATTAGTAGCCGTTGGCGTCTTCTTCGACAAGACAGTTGGAAATTCGACGGTCCTAGGGACATTTCGTTCTTCTCTATTTTCATTCCGAACGCCGCGCGCGTACATTGTCGCTGAACCAATCATTGTTGAGGCAAAAAATATTCGATGGAGTTTCAATAACGTTCAGCAACGTGCAGAATCGAAAACCGCAAAAACATTGACCATTGTCATGTCGCAATTACGAAAATAAACAGTTTTTATTTTTTCGCAATATTCCTCGGTGCCTCGACGAAACTATCATAGAAAACGACGCTTTGCTCGATGTACGAAACTTGCATACAACTCGCGGAACTTCGAGCGACTGTAAACTCTACGATTAACCGAAAAAAAATGCCATATAAAAAATCTACAATCCCAAAAATAACAACGTCCGAAAATACACGAAACGTCAGCTCGATTGTCCAGAATACGACTGAAATCTTGTCTCCCAAGAATCTGAAGTGTGTAATTTTCTGAGAAAAGAATCTTCGTGAAAAAAAAACCTAGATTCACAAACATTTTTCGATCCTGGAAATGCTCAAGTAGAAAAATTGGTAACTAAGTAATTCCCATTGTTCTTTTTACCGGTTAATGTCAGTGCAAATATTCGTCATTGTGTCCAAAAAAAAATAACGTGTCTCGTCAATAAAATTTTCCCACAAGAATCCTTCCCGAAAATATCCAAACCCCACAATCCGAAAACGACAAAAATTAAAACCGTCTGTCATTTTTCATCGTATTTTTTTATAAACACTGAAAATGTAGATTACAACATAATATACGGATAACAATTCCATCATAGGGTGGAGAATAATCGAGTGGGTATATATTCACTTGTACCAACATGGAAATGATCACCTATAATTTATTCTTCGTTAACCTTAAATCTGTAACTTGATTTTTTTCGTATTATTCGTAACCTCTTGTTTGTTTTCCTTTCATTTTATCATTTTATTTCTTTTTTTAGTAATTACGTGTAATAATGTATTGTACAAATTATTCCATACTTTTTGGACAGTGTGCTCAAGGTGTATACACTCGTTCGTTACTTCATAATTATTTGCAAAAATACGATTTCACTATTCCTCGAACGAAAAGAAGAAGAAGAACGAAAAATAATAAAGAAAAGAGACTGAATCAACAACAAGAACCACCTTTTTCCATCCCTCCGTCCGTTTTACATGTGCGTACAGTCTCAGCCAAAAGCATGTTCCTGTGAATTTACCATCGTAAAGAAAAATCGAGCTATTTCGATCAATAAAAATCGTTACGATTGAAAATTCTCAGTGTTTCGTTCTTTTTGCCAAGACTGAACGTACACATATGTATATATGTATATATATTACATTACACTATCGCTACAGTGTCCAAAAGTATAGGTCAATTATAATATATAATATATCAGTGATATACATAGGTTGTGACATAATGTACAGTAAACGTATTTCCAGCCATACTTTGCATTTTTTTTCTCTCTCCATATGTCTCTCTGTCACTTAAAATGTCAATTTTGAGCCGAAATACGAACGAAAACGATGAATTTGAAGCTTTCGCGACAAGAAAACAGGAAAAAGTCGGTTTTCATTGAATTTTTCCAAATATTGAGATTGTCTGAATAATTCAGCAATCGTGGTTCTTCGATATTTTGAGAAAACGTGTAAAAAGTGCACTTTTTGTAACTGCGGAAGAAAAATCGAGGAAAACCGGATTTTCCGGCTGTATTTCGAGGATGCGAGCTTGAAGGTCATCGGCAATGTGACGTATAAATCAGACTCGACGTATATGAACGATTCGGCGCAACATACACACTCGGACACATACAAATTTGTCACTCTGACGATTAACGAAATGAACTAAAGTCGACGGTAAAAAAAAAAAAAAAAAGAAGAAAAATGGGGGAAAATCGAGGGCGGGACAGGGGAAAAGGACACGGAGGAAAGGACGAAATTGAAGACGATGACGACGACGACTCATGTGCTCATACACATGCGTGGGCCGCGGAGCCTTCCTTTCGCAAAAGATGCAAGTTTCTTCTTCTTTTCGATTTTTGTCCGTTTAATTTATCGATTTTTTTTCGAAAAATAAAGATTCGATCTATTTATGTTACATTTAAAAAAAAATTGTTCTTTTTTTTTTTCTTATTCCTTTCAGTCATTTACTTCCGGCATTCTTCACTCGACGACGTGGTTTCGAGTAAACGTTTTACTTCCAACCTCACCAAAACTCCAGAGTACGTGTTTCTCCTTTACTCCGTGTTTTTCGTTTGTCGCTTTCTTTATCTTTTGTTTATTTTTTTAGCTTATTCTCTCGCTTCTAGTTGCTTATTTCTTTTCTTCATTGTATACGTACGACAATGAGGATGGAAAACTCGAGGCTCAGAAGCATCGTTGGAGCATCTAATTGCCAGAGGTCCATTATTGAGGCCAGCTCACGCAAGACCGTGCAAGTAGAACGCCTTCCATTATCAGGCGGGTCACTCGCGTTCCTGCCTTTCATAGAACATCACTTCAAATACGATTTGTATAACGTTGTGCTTCTACACGTTTCCTTCTCTTGTTCGAGGAGGAACAACAGGTCACGGAAATTGACGCGCTTCAGTCGGGGCCTCATTGCCATTTGACGATTAATACCTGACGAGGATGCGTTCGTGCCGCTGTTGCTCGATTGGCTGCTCGACGATCCGGTTACGTCGAGCTTCGGTTTCTTTCTCGGTCCTATCGCTTGCAGCGCCGTCAAGTTCGCTTCTCTCTGTCTCAGTTCTTCCATTTCCGCTCTTTGCATCTACGAATGCCAAAAAATTTCAATTTTCTTCCACCAAAAAGACAATACCTATGGATATTCATTTTTTACGAAAATTCGAGATAATTTGAGCAATTACAGCTTGGTATACACACTCGGGTCAATTTGACCCCGAATTTTTTTTTTGCTCTATAATCAAGAACTGCATCAAATCACTTCAGTTTCGGATGAAATAGTGTTGTTTGCATTGTAAAATTTAATTCAAAGTTGATTCAGAGTCAATTCAGTGAAATCCAAATTAAAAAAAAATATATATATATATATATTATTTTTACCTCCTTTGCTTTCGCTTTGAGCTTCGCTTGTTCAGGATCCTCCGTTTTCGCGCGACTTTTCGCCGCTCTCAGGAGAAGTTCTCGCTCCTGTTCCTCGTGCCTTCGACGCTCCACCCTGTCTAATTCTTCTAAGAACTTCAGCTGTGCTCTTACGTCCTGTGTCACTTCGTATCTCGGATCCACCTGACGTTTTCAATGGAAAAGGAAAATTGTTAGTCAACGACTCGAAACAACGATTTTCACCGTTTGAGAACAGATAAACGATGAGAATACGGAATTGAGAAAAATTGATGCAATCACCTTTATTAGATCTATTCTATGTTCCGCTATGACTGCAAGTTTTTCTACTAAATTTTTCAACCTCTCCTGAGTCGCGTGCGATATTAAAGCGGCGACCTCCTGATTGGGTTCTTCCAATCCATAACTAGAAACTGCAACAAAAATGTAATGAATTGAGTTGTGCAAGAAAAATCAGTTTTTCATTGCAATTCACGAAAAAGTTGCGAAAAAAGTTTTTTTTTTTTTGGGTTTCGAAGTTATAAAAGCTCCGCAATGTCTTTTGTGTCGGAGGAGAAATGAAAATTGCATTGAAATCGAAAAAAATATTCTGGAAAGTGCATTTTCTTGGTTTTTGATGTTTCGAGAGTTTGGAGAGTCGTTACCTATTTGCTTAATCCTCTGTTGTAACGGAGACAAATGTAAGAAGACTTCGTCTTTACAGGACCGGATCTGTGTACCAACGAATTCCGTCGAGCCAAGAATTCTTTGAGATTCCTCAGCGAGATTGACCCCACCCATAGCAGCAACATCGTTTATGTCGTCGTCGCCCCTGTCGAGAGAACTAAGAGATTTTCAAGCGTGCCTGAAGCTCGATGAGCCATTTTTGCGATTTTGCATAATCGAATATTGGATTTAAATTGTTAAAGAAATTGAGTGAACAATAATTCACATGAAAATGGAAATTTTCGACGCGAATTCGTGTTCGCGGAAAGAACAATTAAATAATTATGTTGAAAGGGACACTCACGTATATCCTGCCGATGAAAAAGTCTTTTTCTCTTTCTCTTTAGCAGTTGGTTTTGGTACAAGAGAAGGCACGATGGTTTTGTTAATTGTAGTGGCGGTATTAACGGTTTTACTCTGCGTCGTGGTAACGACTTTGGTAACAACGGCGGGGGCAGTTGTCGTGGTGACAGCGGTGATTGGTGTAACGAGAGTTGGAGGAGGCGGAGGCGGCGCCGGAGCCGGTGGTGCAGGTGGCGGTAACGAAACTTGAACCGGAACTTGGGATGGTGTGGAAGTCGCTGCAGCAGCGGCTGCTGCAGCGGCCGCAACTGCTTTATGCTGTACATGAGGCGTTGGTGGCCGGACACCGGCGATCGCGACTGTGGACTTGATGCCGTAGGTCGCTGGAGTGCGAACTATCGTCGTTACAGGTCGAATCTGTAAATCAATCATTTTTTTATTAACATTTCGTTGTTTTAAACGAAAGAATTTCTTCTTTTTTGTATGACAGTGAAATTTTCAAGGTCAAGCTGTGATTTACCAGTCTCTGTTGGACAGGCTGAGGCGGACGCACGACGGTCGGCGTAGCTGCGACAGGCGGGGCCATAACTCGAACAGGAGTCGGTACTGTGCTCGTCCCAACCACGGGAATTTGGGTGGGAGCAACAGCGACTGTAGGCCTCAGCTGATTCGGCTAAACAAACAATTTGGCAATTATTTTCAACAATTTTAAACATTTTCATGTGGATCGAAAAAATGCAAAAATTCATGTCGAGTTTCGATGAAATCGTCGCGACTGTGAAATTCAAAAAATCGAATGAAAAGTGTATCGAAGAGAAATCATTGGATCAGGCCGATTTCATCAGTCGGCACATCCATTGCTGAGCGAGTGGCAGACGTTAAGGTAGAGTTTTCGATACTGTCAACCAACTGAATGTAAATTGATGAAGAATAAACGAGAGGAATGAGAATAAAGATGAAAAATTTTAATTACCTGTTGAATGGTCGGAGTGACAGAGGCGATGGAAAAGACAACATTGGCAGGCGGTGGTTTGATACCTTCGATGACCAATTCCTTCGTAACGAGTGATTGTCGCAAAAGTGGCAAACTCTTTTTTAAAAAACCAATAAGACATGGCTGTGGCGATGCGTTTAGTAGTCGCTCGAGTCGATCACAAAACTCTTCAGGTTCAACTTTCGTGTCAATTAGTTCTTGTATCAACGTCCGAACATTTCGTTCCACTGCTCTAGGTTCCCGACTAGACAACTCTAATAAGTTTGCTAAGAATCTACGACACTTTTCTTTGGTATTATCTGTGGTTTGGCGCTGCAATTCATTTCAAAATAAAACAAAATTATTATTCATTTCTCCACTTTTTTCTTTGTATGTCGAGAGAAAAAAATCATTGATTCAATGTCAATGAATCTCAAAATGTTATGATGGTGGCTAAAGTATTTTCAAGGTGTCAACTGCAACGTTGCAAATATCAACAAGAATTATCAAAACTTGGCAAAAAGTTAAAAATAATAAAATATAAATAATAAATTCATGAATAACATTTTTTATATTTATTATTAATAATTAAGTAAAATGAAATATATATTATAATGATTTTTCAATTATTTGTTTTTATTTTTAATTTCTTATTAATAATAAACATTCAAAAAATCGTTACTGAGATATTTCATTGATTCAATCATTTGTTTCCTCAGAATCGGTTAGTTTTTGTTTTCCAGTGATATTCCGTGGTATTAAAAAAGTGAGAGAACGAACTTTTGGTCCTACCTGTGCAGGCGTGTGTACAGCTTGGACAGCGGCTGCTGGAGGCGTTACGGTGGTCGTTGGAGTCGCCGTTGGAGTTGCCGTTACCGTTGAAGGCGTTGCCACAACTGTTGGAGTCGATACACTCACTGCCACCGTCTAAAAACACGTTCGTTGTTTCGTCAAACACATAATTTCCTTCAACATTCTGTTTCATTGCATTTTCACTTTTCTTTTTCAAATCGATGATTATCCCAGTTTTTTCTTTAACTATTTTTCTGATCAACTTCAAAAATTGCATTTTTTCAGTACAAATTACAGAAGAAAATTGTTTTTTTTTTTTTTTTTTACTATCGTGCAACATACGATTGTAGGAAAAGTGGGAAATTTGTTCGTGGCATTGGAGCCCCGACAAAATTTACGGCTACTGGAACAGTCATTTCGCTTTCTAACTACAAAATTAGAAAATCAAATGGAAAAAATGAATGAAAATTCAAATAATCATGCCAGTGCACACTCCTCGATAAAAAAAATAAATAAATAAATAAATAAGGGATAAAAACTAAGGTCTGAACTGTACTTTGGATTTGTCGACAATGATAATTGTTGCTTCGACAAAATCACTCGGAATGGACGCACTTGTACCTTAAACAGACTCTGATAAAATGATTATCAAAAATGGAACATCGTCGAATTGATGGCAAACATTTTTTTGGCAGTTTTATTGAAATGTTATTGTCACTTGGTGATGAATTGTTCAAACGAGTATCCACGATCGGTCGTACAGTACGAGGACGATTTTTAAACTCCACCGAGCGTCGAGGAACTTGCTCTCGACAAATACTTTTCATGCGACAACAAAAATCTATGAAGAAGAGAACGAAAGAACGAGAGACAGAAAAACTGAAGCGTAAAGGAATGGAAACGGATTTGACTCAAGGAAAGCAACGCAGACTCCGAACAAACGTGGATCGCGAAAGAAACTTGATCGTCCAACTGAATTCATGGCGATAAGAGTGATAAGAAAAAAACGTGGATTTTTTCTCATTTCTTTTCATCCTCGTTCTCGTTATCGAGAGTGTTTTAATGCCGATATGGGAAATCGATCTTTTGATCTTTTGCCCAAGGCTCGAGGTCATATTCGTGAAACGACCAACCACTACGGTTTGCCGCTACGAGCGCCACTGTAGCTCTTCGTTACTTCACAATCAAAAGACCGAAAAAAAGCGCGAGAAAAATCTGATTTGCTTATAAAACGAAAAATTATTCATAAATTCTCCAAAATACTGCAAAGATACAAAATTTTGAAAAAAGGAACACCTTCAGCAAATTCCATTCGATCTTCACCGCAAAACTCTCATTCCATTCAAAAAGATACTTGAAATTATATTTCATGCTCCGATCGTCTCGACGATCTTTCTCTTTTCGGATACCAGAAATTTTATTTATCATGCTTCAAGGGCCTACGAGAAACGAGAAAAGAACAACGAGAAATCTCCTCGTGGAAAACGACAAATTTCAACTTCACATAATCTCTTCCAAGCGATCGATCAATTGCTTTCGTGCGACAAGACAGACGGCGAAAAGCTACTCGCTCTTTCCGGGCAAGCTCGATATTTCAAAAAAATTCAGTTTGCTCGCTCGTGAGAATGCAAACCGCGATTTTCATCTTTTTCCGAATATCGAGCCTCGCCGGATAAAGCGTGTCGCAAGATTTCCACCGACCTTACAACCGACAGATCAGCTTGCAAGTAAAAAAATTGATTCAAAAAGCAAGTTTCATCAATTTCCTTCGTCACAAGATTGAAAAATCATCAACTGTGACGGTTGTGGAATGGAATAAAAAAAAAAAAAGAATCAAATTGCGAGAACCATGAATTTTGTACACGTGAAGTTCCGGAAACGTGTGAAAAAAATGAAAAGACAATTAAGGCCATACTCTCGAGACAATACCATTCCAATCAAACTTTGTGTTCGAAGTACCAAAAGAAACCAAAAAATAATAACAGAATCAAAGAACAAAGATATGAGAAAACTCTACCAACAAAAATCACTACATCGAGTCTTGGTAGGAGGTATTTGAGTGCGTCACCTGAACAGGTTTTCTTAGGGTGGCGAGTGGTGGACCAGTGAACTGTGTGTTCAGCCTACTTACAGCCGGCACAGAGGCTAGACGATAGGTCGTCGTCGTGCCAGCATTTTGTCCAACAACGTTGTTACCACCGATACTGTTAGGAGTGACTGTCCCTCCGCCTTGGTTTCCAGCCGCCGGCGCAGGACTCACTCTCAACAATTGATATTGTCCATTTTCTGTTTTCACTATCAAGTGTCCCTGCGCGCCCGGTTGAAGTCCATGAAGAGTTTGCAGCGTTATCTGCTTTATAAATAAATCATTCGTTCAAATTTGCGTTTTCAAATTCCCGGAGGAGCACTAAAAAATCTTCTTTGCCCCCTGACACAGTAAATATTGGAAGGAGCCAGTGAACGGCTGTAGAAACTATTCAATCAGATATCCAGAATGCCAGACACAATTTTCATCGATTAAACGTTCAGACAATTTAAAAAATTCAAATTCAACGAATATTTCGTTCTCACGAGTACAATGGTCCCGAAAGCACTTTCTTTTCTTCAATTATGTCGCTAGTTTTGAAACTACACATTAGCACTGAGTACAAAAACAAAGAAACTTGTGAAGAGTTTAAGTTTTTGAAATTAACATAGACATAAAAATGCTTGCTGTGAAATTAATATGAGACTTTTGATCGGTATAACGAAAAACGCTTTTTCTACTAATTGTTTGTTGAATTTCCAAATCCATGAAATTTTTCATATCAATTTAATGTCTGGACCCTCAAAGAAGATTGTTTTATAGTTTTGACCAAATATTGAATAAGAATCTTGAAATCTGTTCAAGAAAAAATAGAGTTTTCTTGCGTTCCAACGACGCAAACTTCTACATTCTGAATTAAAAGCATGAAACGTAGTTTTTCAACGTAGAGACTCAACATCGAACATTTTGTCCATTCTATTAAGCTTCCAATTCGCGATCTTGAAGTTTGCATCCTTGGAATGCAGCGAAATTCTCTTTTTCCTCAAGCAGATCTCAAGATTCCTATTAAATATTTGGTCCCGATAATAAAACGATATTTCACGAGGATCCAGACACGAAAATTATCATGGTTTCGGAAATTGAATAAGCAAAGAATAGAAAAAGTATTTTGGCTCGGACGGCAACACTGCCAAGTTCAGTGTAATTATAAAAAATAAAGAAAGTTGTTGGAAAATGTGAGGAATGAGATTCCAGAAGTGTAACTTACCCCGGGGCCTCCAGGTCGAGTGCCGACGATGTGAGGTCCGATAACGACTCTGGGAGCGACTTGTTTGCCGCCTTGTTGATTAGCGACAGGAGTGCCAGGTCGCATGGCATTGACGTTGAGAATCTGAACATTACTAGGTACGATGGTAGAAGCCATGCCGCCTTTAGCCTGGAGGTTGGAATGCAGCGTGGTATTGGTGACGTTAGAAGTGAGCGTGCCGGCGACGGACATAGGTACGGAAACCATACCGCCTTGAGCGACGCTAGTTTTGATAACGAGAGCAGTGCCGGATTGTTTGTTAGTTGCGATAGTTTGACAGGAGGTTTGAGTGCCGGATCCGACGTTGGTGAGGACGTTGGAAGCGGTTTGTTGAAGAATGGCTTGGCTGGTGACGACGCCGAGAGTACCGTTTGGTAATTGTCCTACCGTTTGAGTGGGAAATGATATTTTGTTGTTGACGACCCCAGTGGTGATAACTTGACCGCCGGAAGGATATATTATTTTGACCGATTCGTGGCTTTTGGACAAAGTTCCTATGGAGGATTGATTGGTCGTTGTTTGATTCGCGCTTTGATTTACGTACGACGTCGTTGATACGAGGCAATTGTGTTGTTGCTGTTGTTGTTGCTGTTGCTGTTGTTGTTGTTGTTGTTGTTGTTGTTGTTGCTGTTGTTGTTGTTGTTGTTGTTGTTGTTGCTGATTCGTAGCTATTGCATTTGACGTAACGACGTTTACAGGAGCCAGCGAGCTCGTTGTTATTATTGACTTATTTATATCCTGATTCATTAAAGAATTTACAGAGGTGGCACCGCCACCGTTCGCAACACCATGTTTAAGTTGCTGCTGCTGCTGCTGCTGCTGTTGCTGCTGCTGCTGCTGCTGCTGCTGCTGCTGCTGTTGTACAGCGGTGATGGTGCCCCCGTTCGATATACCGTTGCCTGTCAATTGATTATTCTGATGACTATTTACTATCGTACCGCTTGTATTTATTCCCGTCACAGGACTCGATGTTACCAATTGCGTCTCGAGCGAACCAACTATCGCGTTTACCGCCGATTCATCGACGTCCGTGCTCAGAGCTTCCTCGAGAAACTTAGCTGACGCCATTTTCTTCCAAGCTCCAACTGTAAACTGTCCTGCGCTTGCGCTCCGGCCTGAACCTTCCCAACATGCACCGCTACTATCTCCCCGCCACTCGGGTTTCTAACATGATACGCGCCGCTTCCCACACCCCCCTCACACTTATCAACGCTTTGCTCCTCTCAGCGACCCCTCCCGCCGGCATCACAATCTTTCTGACGACGTCAAACTGTTATTTACCTACCGAGGACCTTGACTTTCTTTTTTTTTATCCTCGGTCAGGCAGATTTGGCCATGGGGAAGTTCGGAATTTTGATTCTTTTTTATTTTCTCGTCCATTTGATTTTCGCGATTCATTCGTGAGGAAATCTGATTTTTTATTTGTTAGTTAATCCTCCGAGTTTCGTGTTACCGTTCGATGCAATGGGGATTTCGTTGTTTTGTTGTATTTTTTTTTTTGTTCATTTAACGTTCCAGTTCGATAAAGCTAAAAATCCCATCCTCCGAATGTGGAAACGAAAATGATTCTATTTTTAAACATTCGTGCGCCGATTCGAGAATTTTTTTCCCGCGCTTTGATGAAACACCTTTATCGCCTTGAAACGATGGCCAATAAAAATGCTGTATAATGGCGCGATGTCTCCTTATTGGCGGGAGCATTTTCAATGCAAGGCTTTATCTCGTGTCTTCAACATTTCCGGAAGCGACACAAATCGTTTTGATTCTTGTACGGGAATTTCTGGTTCGGAGCTTTCGCAGCGCTATGCTACGGCGCAGCGAGGAAGCTATGATGAGATCACCACAGGGGGGTGGGAGGACTACAGTTTGGGGGAAAAACATCCCACGCTGCGGCGCCGCCGACGCCGACCCGCCGAAAGTCGTGTGACTCGTGACAACGAATTCAGACGCCGTGAGTTCAAGTTGAAACGGCAATTAGCGACTTGCGTTTATTGTGTTGAGTACATTCGCAATCGTGTGTTAACGAATCGCTCGTAATTTTCAAAGCCTCATAATCCAGGTAAAACAAAAAAAACACCAATCCCCAAAATTCTCCCTCAAAAAGTTTCTCAACTAAATTTCTACCTCCGATCGATCATAATCGAGTCCAAATTCGAAATTTCGCTAACTTCGAGGTTAATCAGTGTTTGCGTTTCCGTCAATTCGCAGCTCTGACTCATTTCGACTATAAGGAAGAAAAAGATGTCGAGTACTTCGCAGAAACACAAGAATTTCGTCGCCGAGCCCATGGGCGAAAAACCAGTCACCGATTTAGCTGGAATCGGCGAAGTTTTGGGCAGGAGGTTACAAGAAGCCGGATTCGATAAGGTAATCAATTCCCTCTACTTAACAACGACGATTATGTCCCAAACTCTGATAACCGTAAAGCCGGAAACACAAGCGATTAAAAAAAAAAAATAACAAGATTCCCGAAAATCGTGTACACAAAACCAAAACATTAACAACCGAAACCATTCCAACATTCGTGCATACAATTTCGTTGAAAAAATCATGGGCATTCATAACCAACAAAAACTTGACTCAAATGGCGCTCACGTCCGTTTTACGAAGTACACAATACAAAATACCAAGAAATCCACCAACCCTGTTACATTGTCCTGAAGTAAACATAACAAACAACTTCGCCCTTTCCATGCCCAAAGAAAATGTCTATGTGACCATTCTTTTCGTAAAAATCCCTAAAAAAAACAGGAAACCATAAAAACTTGCACAGCTAAATGTTTAGCAAAGAATTTCGAGTTCTCCGAGCGTGTAAAAAGAAAATTGAAAAACGTAGAGACCAAGACAATGTTGAAGTTTGCATCGTTGGAATTCAACGAAACTTTGATTTTTCCTGAGCAGAGCTCAAGATCCTTATGCATTATTTGATCAGGACAATAAAACGATATCTTTTTAGGATCCAAATACAAAATCGGTGCAAAAATTTTCATGTTTTTCTTTAATTGAACAAACAATTAATTGAAAAACGTATTTTTCGTTGGAGCCCAACATTGCGAACTTCAGTGTCATAGACACTGCCAGCAGCTTGAAAATTCGAAATCATTCAATGTTTATTCCCTCCAGGCGTACGTTGTGCTCGGACAATACTTGGTCTTGAAAAAGGATCGCGAGCTCTTCCAAGAATGGATGAAGGACGTGTGTCAAGCGAGTTCCAAGCACAGCAACGATTGCTACCAGTGTCTGAACGATTGGTGCGAAGAATTTTTGTAAACTATAGTTTTAAAGTTAAGACGATTAAGACGAACCATCCTATCGCAATAATATCATTTTACTTTTCAACGAACGCACGAATCGGCATAAAAGTCGTTTTCGTTAAATCTAAGAAAAAGAAAAACTCAAAGAGCGAAAGAAAAACTTGAGAGATAACAATATTTTTATATTTCCTTTACTAACGACATTGAAAAAACTTAACGTGCCCATTGCGATTGACGCACAATGAACAAAATATTGTTTTCCTTTTTTTTTTATCAATCAATTAGTGTGACTACGATTTTGTTTTGTCCCTTGATCGTCATGTTCTTACGTAGATTTAACAACTCTGTGAAATTATTTAAAACAAAAGTGTTGTGAGTGGGAGAAAAAAATGTAACGCGTATTGTATTTTTGGGAATTTTCACCCAATGGGATCGATTTAATTCAATATTAAAGATTTAATCAGCCATCCACAAAATCAATGTACAGGTTTGCTTGATTATTTTCATTGTACACGTTTTGTTTGATCCTACGTTCTCATGATAATCCTTTCGCACGAGCCGCTGAGTAATTGAAGGTGCAAGAAAGATTGTCCCGCCAAGACAAAGTCTCGCCGGTAACACTGGTAAGTTCTTTTTTCCTTGTTTTTATTTTTTCCGGATCTAAAAAAAAATTCACGCAGACATTGTATTTTTTTCTTTCTTTTCATAAGCGAGTCGAGTCTCGGGTACTAAAGGTTAGTTCTACCATCAGTAGAATCGTTCGCAGATTTTAGTTTTTACAGCGTGATCGCAGCTGTGCCTGGAATTATGAAAAAAAAAATGTTATTTTTGTGCCTTTTCGATTTTTTGGCATTTTTGAGGTCGAAAAAACCAACTTTGTTGCGTGCAATTCGAGGGCATTGTCTTTCCAGCTTCAATTACGGCCTCCTGAAATTTCTTATAAGTTATAGGATGCATTTTGCTCCATTGTTGCATGATCGAGGGCGGCAATGGTTCCACGATTTTCAGAGCCTTGTCAAGCTTCCCGTTTGTCACTGTGAGCAAAGAAAATTCATTTTAGTTTCCATCGCCTCTGGAGTCTCGGAAGAACAGAATTTCAAACTGGCAAAATCGATTCAACTCGGAGGAACAAAAAGAAAAGTGAAAAATTGAAGATTTGAGGGAAAAAATAGTAGAAAATGTTTGAATTACTTACCGAACAATTCAATGATGTTGGTCAATAGAAAAACTCTTGTATTTTCCGTTATACCCTCGTTGCTTTTTACCTTGTCGAAGAGACGCTCTGCCAACTCGATATTGTTTTCTCGCCGACTAACGTTCAGAAGATATTTGAATATGACGTGATCAGTATTGTTTAAATATTTTTCCCATATCGCCTCCGCTTCCGGTAGATTTCGCTCGAAGTAATAACACCAGACTAAATTTATAGGCGAATAGATATTTTCCATAGCGAGTTTATCCGCTAATTTTGTGACTGTCGAATAAAAATTAATTAATCATCAAGCACCGGAAATTCGCAGCAACTTAAAATTTAATACTTGAAAAAAAATGAGCCTTACATTTGTTGATGGCGTTGGGATTTTTATTAAACTCTGCGATCAACGATGAAAAGTGGATGTTGTCTCTGACAACATCCAAATGACTGTCTTTCGATAGTTCCAACTTCGTTTCAAGATTCTCCAGGAATTTTTCCACTCCCAATTGCCTGATTTCCGCTCGACTAAGGAATTTATTGAAACGCAGTTTCCTCTTTAAATTCTGTAAGTTAAAAAATAAACAAAAAATTCAAAGAAAAATTTATGATAATTCGGAGAATAAAACCAAAATTTGACAATTTCGTCATTTTCGATAGTTCGATGAGCACATGCGCGATAAAAACTTTACTTGGAGAAAAAATGGCAAAATTATACTTTTTGCGGTGGATACGGAATAGAGATATTTTTTCGATACCGAATTATTCGACCTGCCGAGCGGGTCGAATAATTCGTCAGGTGTCAATGGAATATTGTCCGTTTTGGTAAATTGATAATAAAGAGGTGAAATATTTACCTTAGTAAGAATGTTGCCGTGTTTTCTGAGCCTGTGGAAATCCTCGGCTTCGAGAAGGGCGAGCCAAATAGCTTTAAGGGCATGAGCTCGTGGAGTTCTACCATGAGACAAAATCGACTCTTCCGCAAGCGCGATAGCTTTTCTCACGTCTTTTGCTTCCAAGTACGCCATGATCAGGGCAGAAACGGCGGACGAGAATTCTGGATGATCCTTTGCAAGGCTAACAATAAAACGAACCAAAAAATCGTGAAATTTGATTTTTTTTTTTCGTTTGCAACGGAAAACGCCTTTTCTAACAGTCAAAAAACATTTCTCGGATCCAGGCAAATAAATTTCGATTTGTATGCACTGCGTGAGCAAACGTACCTATTCAATGTCTTCTGAGCCTTCTCCAGGTCCTTTTCCTGTACGCATCTGTAGAAGTTTACGAAACCACGGTTTTCAAATTGGCCCTCGGTCTGATCGACTGCATCATCTGTGTACGGCTCGAAAGCAAAGGGTACCTCTTGACCGTTTCTCTTCAAACATTCACCGAGAGATTTCAAGAAATAATTGGTCGGTTGAATGTCCTCCTCCTGAATGGTCGTCCACAAGTTCAAGCCGCGTTGCCAATTGTTTTTCCTGTCTGTAATCCGGTTTAGTAATTATTTTCACTCGTAAAAATTATTACAATATGTAATAAATAAATAAATAATGAAGAATAAACAATAAAAGCAAAATATTTGGATATTCGAACGATGAGGATGAGATTATAATTATAATATGTGATAAATCAATAAAAAATCATAATATTAAATAAATAAATACAAAATGAAGAATAAAAAATAAATAAAAATGATAAATAATTTGAAAATTTTTTAAAAATTAAAATAGTAATTAAAATATTAAAAGTAAAAGTCCTCACTGTATGCCGTCATGAGAACGTCGTAGAATTCTTGTCTGTCGATGACTGGCAAGCCTCTCGTCAAGTCGACGAATTGTTCGAGATAATCACCGGTGCCGTCGTCGATGTATCGGTCGACAATGTTTACCAATTTTCTGCCTCGCAGCTTGAGTCCCGGAGTCTAAGGGAGAAACAATGAATGAAATTTGTTACTGGTTTGTAGAAAATGGAGGAACGAGCCTCGTCTTTTCGTATTTTCGTACGTACTTCCAAAATTTTTCGGGCTTGACGAAAACGTCCGCATTCGACGAACGCGAGGACAAGATCAATGAGGGAATTGCTTTCTCCGTGAACTTGGGTGCTGAGGTCCGTCAACTTTTGCAACGCTTCAGCGTCTTCGGCGTCGATGAATTTCTTGGATAATTCGTTCTTCATCGGCGTGCAACGATGCTGTATACAGGCCGATTCGAATGCCGTTAGTGCACCAACCAGGTCATTGCTAAAACACAATAATAAACGACAAATTATTTTTAACCAAAAAAAAAAAAAATGAAAACGAGCATTTTTGATGATTAATTATTAAGAAATGATTCCTCCAGGAAAATCTTTTGTTTTTTTTTCTTCCCATTACCGAGTTAAATGAACTTTCACAAGAGGGCCAAGTATGAAATTGTCAACGGTAAAGTATTTGCTGTCCAAGAAAGCGTTGAAGAGTTCGGTGGTTTTCTCAACGTTGCCAGTGTCGGCCATCGTCTCCAGCGTCATTTTAAACAGACCTTTCGAAGTTGGAGGATTATTTCCTGAACTATTATTCCTCGGCGTTTCTTTTATGAAATTGATGGCATCTGCAAATCGCGACAATTATTTTCTACACAGTTCTCACGCAAATTTTCAAATTATCATGTTTTGGTCAGTAACTTTCGATTAAGCAAAAATCGTGGGGGGTTTCATTTTCGTTGAATTTTCGTGAAATATTCAAAATTAATATCGGAGCTTACCGTCTAAACGACCATTTTTTATGAGGAGGGTGGCGTAAGCGCAAGCCTTTTGAACATCCAAGACCATGTCAGGATACATCTGGAAACATTTGTTTTTCCACTTCTCAGCGTTTTCCAAATCGCCAACCGAACAGTAGATATTCATGATTTGGGCGCTGACAGCCGGTGAGAAGACGAATTCGATCGACTCGCAATACTGTTGGGAAGAAAGAAAAGTCGAGTTCATAAAAAGGAAAATTTTGTACAAAAAATCTAGAAATCATTGTAAAAATGGTCGCAACCTCGATCAGCTTGGCCATGGCCACCACATCCCGTTTTGCTATCACTTCAGCGAGTTCGCGTCTTTTGCTAGCGAAAATTGGACGAAACTCAATCCTCTCGCCCTGCCCTGGAGACATTTCCTGTAAATTTATTATCATATTGTCACAAAACTCCATATTTTTGCACCTTGTCGTTGTATCTAATAAAACTTTTCCATCTGTTCACTAAATCCCGAATAATAATAATAATAATAATAATAATAACAATGATAATAATTGCAGATTTTCTGTAATTGTTTTTAAATTTGATAATTATCGATTTGAGGATTGGATGATCGAATTTTTTCTCAAATTTCGTAATTAATTAAAATTCGTTTTTTCGATTATGATTGATTCGAGATCCCGTGAATTTTTCGATTGTTTTGATGATTACGGAATCGGAAGTGGAACGTTTTTGCAATTGAATTGTTTTTCATACTCACAGAATCGTCCTTTCCTGAAAGTGGGGTGAGATCGGCAATGGGCACCGGCGTAAGGGTGCCAGAAGTGAGTTTTTCGATTCTCTCATCCGTAACGGGGTCCACGTTATCCGCTAAATATTGTCGGATCGCTGCACCCGTTTCCGGCGATATGCTCAAACCGACGTTTACCAAATGTTCTAAAACCTGCAGAGAGTTTCGTCGAATCAGTAAAGATGAGTGGTAAAATAAAAGAAAAAAAGGGGCAAACGAGTTTCCGAGTTACTCGGATATTTACGTTTTGAAAGATTTGATACTTCATGATCGGAATTGAGACAAGCAATTGATTGAGAGCGGTGTCGACTACTTGGATGTTACAGATGTTGTTGTTCTCCGGATCGCTGGCCAGGATTCGTAATATAATAGCGAAAGATTGTCCGTCGGTGGTGGCTCTGGTAGCGTCTGCGAGGGGCCGATAAAAGTGTTCAGCATCGTATTTTCCGGAGTAATTGAGCATGAACGTGGCGGTTTTGCGAGATTTGTAATCGGAGATCATTCTAGTTGCGAGACTGGAAATAAGGACGTCGTGAGGAATGCGTAATTCTTTTAAAGAGACAACGATGTCGTCCCACTTGCCAATGGTGAAAGGCAAAACGTATTCTCTGATTGTTTCGATGCCAGGAATGATGTTGTATTCGGTGGTCATGACTCTTACGACATCGAGAATCCCTTGATAATTGCTAGTCTCTCCATAAGCTACGAGCAGGGGCCAGAAGTAATGTTCCCTAATTTCGCCTGAATTTTTTTTCCAACTCTCCAACAGAGCCAAACTCAGCGGAATATTTTTGTTGGACAGACTGCGTTGAAGGGCGATCGGAAATGCTTGGACGTTCTGTCCTCGGCGTTGCATAACTTCGCAAGCTTCGATGACGTCCTCGGCAGGATAATTCGAGTTTACTAATTTCCTTATCAAAAAAGTTCCGCTTGTGTTCTCCGCGGATGTGTCCTCTTCCATTCTTTTCGACTTTTTCAACGTCGGCAATATTTGCAAGGCTACCTGGATGTTTCCAACGTCCAATACTTTCAATATCGCGTGAGCTGCGTCCGAGTTGTAATTCGGACCTTTCGGCATCAACGCCAAGATCTCTTCGACCTTGTCCGAGTGATTGTTCGTTGCTAGTGTATTTATCAGCTCGAAATAATCGTTGTCTTGGAAATACAGATTCTTTTTATTGCACATGGTCAACGTTTGCTTTATCGATGGGATGTCTCCTCTCTTCGCATACGCTTGCATTAATGCTGTGTACGTGCTCGCGCTTGGCTCTACACCCGCCTCCTTCATCACGCTCACCACGTTCTTCGCGCTCTCCAAATCACTGCAAATATTCCAACATTCTACATTTTTTTAATATCCATAAATAATCATTGTTATCTCCTCCAAAGTATCGACTTAATTAACGTCATTTATCTTTTTAGCTGCTAGTGAAAATTCTCAAATATAATTTTCAACGTTTTCCAGAGATTTCCAATTTCCAAATTCACGATGATTGTGTCGAGCGATCAATTAAATGATAATTATTAAATTAATTAATTGACAATCAAATTAATTAATAACAAATTATTTCATTAATTGATAACTAATTATTTGATATCATGATAATAATTAGTAAATTAACTAAATAAATAAAATTAAAAAGTGGTGAAGAAAAATGATATTCTTGTCGAATAATTATTCAAATGATGAAATTCCATACTTTGCTTCTGAGTGTCCTATGATCAGAGCACTGAAGACAGCTTCGTTGAGTGGAATTTCTTTTTCTCTCATAAATTCCAATATTTTAGTGGCTCCCGCGATGTCCCCTTTCTTGCAATGATAGAGTATCAATCTTTGGTACGTTATTCTGTTCGGTTCGATACCTTTGTCTCGCATCGTAGTTAAAAACGATATCGGTGAAAATTCGTAATTGTTCTCCAGGTGAACTCTGAGAATGGCATTGAAGTGCGAGACGTCCATCTTTATGTCTGCGAGAATAATATTTAAAGGGAGATTCGGATTCAATTGTGGCAAAAAGCTTTGGTGCCGAAAATCGGGTCCCGCAGACCCGCCGCGTATAGCGGTAAGTCAAGGCTAACAAAGAAATAAGTGAGAAAAAAAATTTTACTTAGCGCGTCCAATGTCGTCAGTATATCGTTCATCAGTTTCGTCCTTTCCGCTGGAATAACATCGACGACCAAATTGCCGCAACAACGAATCAAGAGCAAAGCATCCAAACTGCTGATGTGGCCTGAAGATTTAAAATTTTGGAATGTGGGGAGAATTGGGTTTCATATAAACAAATGGTGGAATAAAAGATGAAGAATTTGGAGGTTAGGATGGTTAGAATCGACTTGCCTGTTTCCCGAACTTTCGATAAAACGTTTTCAATGTCAGACTTAAATATTCGGCCATACCGTTGGATGTTATCGTCCAACTTCTCGAAGGTTTGTTCGAAACTTTGAGCATTTTGTTTGCGCTGTACCGCCGGTATGGTTGCGTAACCCCTGCGAGAAAAATAGAGAGAAGAAAACGGATTAAAGTTCGCGTTGACTCTCATGTGCAGGCTCGGATATGGACGGAAGTATTCGGTAGGAAAAGAGGTCGGAGCAAAAAAGCACATGAAAATAAACGCACTTTGATAAATACGAGTTGGCACACTGTGCGAGCTGAAGCTCGAGACGTTTTTTATTCACGAATACACTGTTGTCACGAGAAACAATGATTCTCCGAGTAAAAACATTCAAACAACGAATATATTTCGACGATCTTAAAATCGTTGTCATGATGCAATTTTCCTATTTTCTAACGATTCACTGTCGGGAATGAAACTTTTATTTCGCACCGGAATAAGAAACGAAGTAACTCGATTGACCTCCGGGAAATGGCGACGGGCACACGTGAATGTTCAACCACAAACCAAAGGAACCGTCAAGAAGACACTACCTCAAATTTTCTCCATTAGGGATCACCTTCGTTTATTTTAGCGCGAAATTTGAATGTATCTAAAGCACCAGCATTGCACGAAGGGACAACTTGAAAGGACGCACAAGATAAACATGTTTTCTTACATTTCAACATCAAAAACGCATTTTCTCGATACAAAATATCGCAGGAGGCTTAAAGAATTAAAAAACTTTTTAATCAACTTCTTCGTGAATCCAGCTCCAATATTGAATTCGATAGAATGAACAAACAATAAAGTTGATTTTGTTTTGCCGGAATCGCATTTATTTAAATAATGACGTTAAAAAAAAGGCCAAGCACTTGAAGAGTGTATTTCAAATTACGGTGGGTTAGAACACACGATTCTGATTTTTTAATTTGCCGCCAAATTCAAAGAAGCTTCGTGCCTCTATCTTGCGTTCTGAAATCGTACTAATCGACGGGATTTGTTTCAAGAACCGAGAATCCCTTCAAGACCGGAAGTGCCAAAAACTGGAAATGTTCATTGGCCGAAAGAGAGGACTGGTAGTCCAATAAGAGGGCGTAGAGGATCTTCCTTCTCTGCCACATGCATGTATCTCGCGTTTTCGTGTGTGCGCGTGTGTGTGTACATGTTTTTTTCTTTCGAAGTATAATTCTCAACCGTTCGAGAACTAGCTGTTAATTGTTCAAGTTAGATAGGGAAAAGACAATTGTGTTGCGAGTGAATAGTAACAGAGTGTGGGTGAAATAAAGGGTGAAGCCTCGTGAACATAAGTGTCATAAGAATCAGTGTGAAAAATAATAAAAAACGTCAAAATAAGGTCCGTAGTTTTTGTTGGGTGTTAGTTTCGAGAGGCTGCGTGAAATTCTGGTGACTGTTCGCTAGACAAGATTTTAGGGTGCCGCATGCGTGATAAAAAAGGAGAACAAGAACACGAAGAAAGAAGAGAAAATAAAAAAGAGTTGTACCTATCGACTTGAGGGGCAAGGAGGAGGACAGGGAGGGGGGAGAAAGAGCGAGAGGAGATGTTTCGTTCGGATCGAGTCTGAAGCTCTCGGTCTCGGCTCGCGGTGACTCGATATACGATCGAAACGCGCATCGTACTAATCCTTTGAAACGTCCCCGAGTGAAAAACGTTCTGTGCTTTTTAAGTGAGAGTGAAATACATCGAGGATTCACTCCCACATACACACATATATATCTGTATTATAATATATGGGTGTATAATTTTATATATACGTAGGCAGTCACACACACTGATATACATATACATTGTCTCGATATCAAACCGCGCACACGGAGCGAAAGAAAGCCCCGAAGTTTAGCTGTAATGGCCGCCGTGTCATGAAATGAAGGTACCGAGCCAGTGTTGCGGTTCCATAATGGAGGATAACTCCAGTTCGCAATCGCAAAATCACAACGGTCCATTGTCCGGTGGTGCGAACGTAACTGTTACGAATAACAAACAACAAAACAGCGATAACGTCAGTAGCGAAGGTGCCAAGGATCAGAGACCACAATACTCTATGCCTGGTATTCTACACTTTATTCAACACGAGTGGGCCCGCTTCGAGCTTGACAGATCTCAATGGGAACTCGACAGAGCTGAATTTCAGGTATTTTTTATTCCTTTCTCCCCAACCCTTGCCCCATACCCACTTCATCTTTATCTCTCGTTCTTTATCCCTCTTTTTTCCGAGAAACCCATCGTTGTGGGTGTAACTTTTCTCTTTTCAATTGCAAACCCCACTTCCACTTTTTTGACGTTTCGATCTTTTTTTCGGCTCCAAATTTTAATTGCTTTGTATTTTCGATCGATTCTGCCATCTCGTGCTTCGTATATGTATATCGACACTTTTATATACTTCCTCGAATACTACTTCCATATATATATCACTTTGTACTGTGCTCCGAATATATATACATACGTACGATTCTTATGTACGCATTCTAATACGCGTTCGACTGACCGTAATGAATCTATCCACTTTTTATACCGCAACAATCGTTTTATCGTGCTAAACACATTTTCCCAAAGTGCTAAACACTTATTCACCGCCCGAAGTTTTCGCGTTCGTACAGGAAAATACGCGAAATCAAAATAGTCGGCTTTTCCAGCAACGTTCGCGCAAACGTCCGGTAAATTTTCCGAAAAAGCTCCATCTTGTCATTATATTTTCGTGGATTCAGTTATAACGACTCGGTGGATATTCACGTCCCTGTAATGTCGTATTTCGTTCATGCAAGACTGGCGGTTCGGAATTCCCCGAAATTGCCTCAAAAAATGAATTTTTCCGTCGGTTTTTTTTTTTTATTCCTCACAAAGGACACAGCATTGAATTTCCAATTTTGATTACTCTCAGTCATTTTCTTGACAGTGATAACGACGTGTTGGCACGTTCATAATCAACCCCTTTTTTTTTTGTTATGGCGTTTGCAACGCACATGACAATTCACCGTAAACATTTTCATTCTTTCTCGCCACGAAGCGTACTATTTATTTGCAAATTATTGAATAATTGCACCGCGCGATTTATTCATCTATTCCTTTGGGTCTCTGTGTCATCGGCGTTGCTATATTCACTGCATAAAACTTTGTGAGAAACTATTCTGTTACATAGCCATTGTCCCTCCCTTCTCCCCGCTTCTTGTTGCTTGGAAAAGAGATAACATTGTGCAGGAATGCAGCGTGCCCACGATCTTGGAATAATACTGCAGTTTGAAACTTTTCTTTTTCATCAAAAAGCCTGGCTCAACGGCACGAGCATTACAAATGACTTTTTTGTACAGATTTTTGATTTTTACCTTTTTACCCGTGAGAAAATCATGTTGGAGATTTATTTATTGACGTAGACGTTTCTCCGGATTGTACAGTTTCGTCGCTCATTGATTATTTGCGACTGGAGATAAGATACGAAATTTTTTTTGCTTTCCGAAGCTGATGGAGATAATTAACGGGAGCTTCTTTTCTTGATTCTTTCTAGGCAAGAATAGCTTTTCTCCAGGGTGAGAGAAAGGCCCAGGAGAACCTGAAGAATGATCTCGTTAGACGGATCAAAATGTTGGAATACGCTCTCAAGCAGGAGAGGTCAGTTTCAACGAATCGTCGAGCGAATTGCATCGAGCCATCCAGAGCCTTGGAATCCATGATTTTCATTTTTTTTTTCCTCGTCTTATTTTTAGAGCCAAATATCACATCCTCAAGTACGGAACGGATCTTGTGATCGAGGGCGATGGAAAACCACCCTTGTACGAGGAGGGCTCCACCTGTGGAGGCTCCGACGGTGGCGGAGGCGATGGCGAGGCTCCTTTCACGTCCGTCAGCAATATCAGTTGGCGACAAGGTCGTCAACTCCTCAGGCAGTAAGTTACAGCGAAAATCTGGTATTTATCGACAATTCTGCTGTTTTTAGAGACTCAGGGCGATTCGTGGCTAAGTTTCGAAAAATAATCGCTCAAGCACATTTTTTTCGTCGAATTTCGAAAAATGAGGAAAAATCGCGAATTGACAGTTTTTTTTTTTCATCCTTTGTTGTTTTTCTTTAACAGGTACTTGCAAGAAATTGGTTATACCGATACAATCATAGACGTAAGATCGAACAGAGTACGATCGCTTCTGGGCTTGAACAACAACACCGACTCGGATGACATGAACACACCGGCTCTGAAAGACAACCAATCGTCGAACAAGCGACCCGCCGAAAGTCAGAGTCCACGAGTGAAAAAAGCCACATGCGCTAAATCGGTGAAGAAAAAAACGAATTTTCTGCTTTAACGTGACCTCTCGGAAAGTTTTTCATCGTGTTTCTGATTATTGTTACTAATCAATGTGACTTTTTATATTTTATTGCAGTATCAAGCGAAATCCATTACAGAAAAAATGATCCTCGACACAGAGGCATCGGTTATGGCCAATTTCGAGTTTCTCGCTCACACAGATATCGACATGGAGGAGGAAGAACCGGAAATGGATGAGATTTACGACACGAATGCCGAGCAAGAACAAAACAAAGTACGTAGCAATATATTCGGCTTAATGAATTCTCGGAAATTCTACGAAATCATTTTTCCCGCATATCGTTTCGACGTTGGTCGAAAAAACCGACGATCGTGTGCACTAAATATTTATGGACCAAAAAAATCGATCTTGCAAGTTTTTTTGAAGTTTTAATTTGTATTCCTTTTAATTTTTGTTCCAGTCCTCGATCATGCTCGGCGAAGACGTGGACGCGGAGGCGGAAGAAGTGTTGAACGAGTTGAATCTTCTTGGAGAGACCGAGGAATCGATGCCCGTCAAGTGGAGTTCGTAACGAATTTTTTTCACTTTTCTAAAGATTTTTACACAAGTTTTTAACAATTCCATGCTTCCATAAAGCCTTCGAGCGTCGGATTTTCACGAGTAACCTTGCAAAAGTCTTGTTTCAATGATTTGATGAGAAAAATTAATTATTCAGCCCACCGGATTGCTCAAGAGTTGAGTTTTCTTGAAAATTCCATCCATTCGTGAAAGCAGAAAAAAAATTTCGAAATACTGTCAATTTTCGAGGAAAAAAACTTGTGTAACAATCGGAAAGATGATTTTTCACTTTTTAACGTTTTCAAATCGACGGTTCAACTAATCTTTTATCGCGGGCGGCCATTTTAGTAGGTGCTCCAATACGTAGGCTGTCGACCGCGCCACGGCGCTCTTGCGAGGAGGGTGATTCTACCCTGGGATTAGGCGAATTAGCGCAACTAACGGTTAATAACGATGCTGAAGTAGCTTACGACGTGAGTCTCAAAAATAGATTATCACTTTTCCTAAAAAGACTAGAAATAACGCAAATCATAAGAATTTATTCGAGGCGGTATAAAAATAAGCTTTTCAGCAGCGATTTTCCAAATATGAAAAAAAAACCGAGAACCTCCGCGTTTTCAATTCTTCCGAAACTCTCTTCATTATTACTTTTTTTTTTTCAAATCTCGAAATCCAGATGGCTGCAACTACAAAGGAGACTTTTCGTAAAACGTGGAATGCTAAGTACACGCTCCGCTCACATTTCGACAGTGTTCGAGCCCTCGTCTTCCATCCGACCGATCCAGTTTTAATCACCGCCAGCGACGATCACACCCTCAAATTGTGGAATCTTCAGAAAACCGTACCAGCTAAAAAGTTCGTCCCATTTTTCTCATTTTTTATCGTCAATCCAACTTCGGAACTAAATCTACTTTTGTGACAATCGCATCAATTTTATCTGATTATTTTAGAACAAATTGTTTTTTGGCTTTCGAGGTTTCGTTTTTTTTTGTCTAGTTCCCGACAAAAGTTTACAATGATAATTGGACATTTTAAAAATATTTCTTCTGACACTATTCACGATCGTTTTTCTTCTTCTTCGTTCGTTTTTCTCGTCATTTTTTATCTTTCAGCCAACTTCGGCACTAAATCTACTTTTATGACAATCGCATCAATTTTATCTGTTAAATCACGTGGATGTGAATCATTTTTCAAACGAATTTGAGAAAAAAATTTATTCGTCCATGGTTTATTGATGATTTTTAGAACAAAGTGTTTCTTTTTTTTGGCTTTTCGAAGATTCGTTTTTTTTTGTTTAGTCCCTAACGAAAGTCTGAAATGAACAATTTCACGTTTTTAAATATTTTTTCGAACACTATTCACGATTTGTATTAATTTGTATTAATATTTCGCATTTCATACGCTGAACCACGTGGATGTGAATTATTTTTTCACCGGATTTGAGAAGGAAATCATTTGCAAATGGTTTATTGATTATTTTCGGAACAAATTGTTTTTTTTTTTTTGCTTTTCGAGGTTTCGTTTTTTCATGATTTTTATTTTATTTGACAGGTCAGCATCGCTGGACGTCGAGCCTCTGTACACATTCAGATCGCATACTGGTCCAGTTCTCTGTTTGGCAATGTGCAGCACCGGAAGTCGTTGTTACAGCGGAGGTTTGGATGGGAATATTCACTGCTGGACTCTACCCTCAGCGAATATTGACCCTTACGATTCTTATGAGCCAAGTGTGCTGAGTCAAACGTTGACCGGTCACACAGACGCTGTTTGGGGTCTCAGCATGTATCATCCACGATCTCAGCTGCTCTCGGTGAGCGCCGATGGCACTGTCAAACTCTGGAGTCCACAGAGCAAAGTTCCGCTTCTTAATACCTACACCTCCGAACAAGGTTTGCAAAAAATAATAACAAAAGACGTGACTAAACTTATTTTATTTCATTATTTTTATATCGTCAATATTTTTCATGAATTTTCATTTGATAATTTTTAAGTTTGTAAGTTTTTCTGAGTTTTTTTATTAATTCAAATCTTATGGTTTTTGTTTGTCAAACGGATGAAACTTTGTTTATTTCATTATTTTTCTTCAATCATTTTAATTACGTGATTTTTTTTCATGAACTTTAACAATTTTTAAGTCCAAGTTTTTTTGAGTTATTTTAAATATCGAATCTGATGGTTTTTGTTTGGCAAACAGACGGAATTCCAACGTCAGTTGATTTCGTGCGGGACGAGCCGCACAAGCTGGTGGTAGCGTACGAAGGAGCGTGTTTGGTGTTTGACGCGGAAACGGCTTCGGTGGTGGCGCGTTTGGACGGAAACGGTACGAAAGGAGTGAATCGGGTGGTGGCTCATCCGACGGTGCCGTTGGTCGTCGCAGCTCACGAAGATCGTCACATTCGTTTTTACGATCATCGCTCAGCCACGCTGGCTCACGCGATGGTAGCGCATTTGGATGCAGTAACTAGTCTCGCGGTTGATCCTCACGGGCTCTTTTTGCTCTCGGGCAGTAAGTACCAACAAGAATATTCATTAAACCCAAACAATTTTTTTCAATTTCATCAAAAAAATTCAAAATTCCTCCCAGCCGAGACGGGCAAGTTGATGAGAAATTCAAAATTTTTACACAATTTGCAAAGAAATACATTGAAATCTGCGGATAAATAACGTTTTTGAACGATAATCCTGAAGGTCACGACTGCAGTATACGATTATGGAACATGGATAACAAAACGTGCGTACAGGAGATAACGGCGCACCGTAAAAAGTTCGACGAGAGCATTTTGGACGTGGCGTTTCATCCGGCCAAGCCGTTTATCGCGAGTGCCGGTTCGGACGCGCTTGCCAAGGTATTCGTGTAAGTGATACAGTATATAAATATTAGAAATAAAAGTATGTATACATGAAAGGAAAGCGAGAGAAAGGAGGGCCAGGAGAGAAAGGAAAAGAGGGAGGAGGAGGGAGAGGATAAAGCGAAAAAGAATGGAGGGATGAAAAAAAAAAAAAAAAGGAAAGAGCAACTTTGGGGGTGGCTCGATAGCGAAGCAGTTTTTGTACTCATATTCTTTTAGATAGTTTAACCCGTATGTACTACACACTTCCAAGAGCCTTTTCTTTTCGTCTAATTTCTCAAGGTTCTCTCTGTATTTCAAAAAATATCTCAGCCTTTCCGTCTCTTTTATCGACTTGTAATTGATAAATGGAGAAAATAACCGAAAAGAGAGAGAATACGAGGGAGCGTTTAATAAGGTCAAATTATAAATACAAGATAAGCGAATAAGCGGTGAGAAAATAAGCGAAATAAAAAGCATCGGGCGCTGAGGATGAAAGAAAAAAGGGAAGGAGAGAAACTATGGATTAATTAACGAACGAAAATAACAAATAAATGAGATACTCGTACTAATAGAAAAGAACGCGGAGCCCACGATATGACGTTAAGTGTTTTATTCGAAAGATTATCATTTCAAGTGCAAATGCTATCTGTCGATGTAATCTCGTCACTAAGTAGGCGTGTAACCTTGTCGGTAGGATGGCATCGGGACTTCCCGACTTGTAGATTATTCAAGATGAAAAAATAATGAAAAAGAAAACCAACAAATTGCAAATGGAGTTCGGACAAACGAAAACGATCATTAGATACTCAAAAATACTTAGCGAATCGAGTTTAACGAAACGATTTAAAACAAACAAACAAACAAAATAAACGGATTAATGAAAAACAAATGAGATGCTAAAGAAAAGTAAGGCGAGTTGAGAAAAGGGAAAGAAGAAACGAATGTATCCTCTTGATCCAGCAGAGTCCAGAAAGCACACTGCCGCAGTAGCATAATATTTATCCCTATGTTAATTATTTATTACCAATATGAAAAACGTTACTGTTGCACCAGCTACTGAGGGGGAAATACACGAGGATTAGAAAAAAAAACAAAACCGAAACAACATTTATCTCTTTTTTCACTGAGTAACAAACAGAGGAATGAACAAAAGGCTTTGAAATATACAAAACGAATGATTATGTCCCAATTAAT
The DNA here is from genome assembly GCA_963921915.1 of Hyposoter dolosus. Classification (NCBI taxonomy): domain Eukaryota; kingdom Metazoa; phylum Arthropoda; class Insecta; order Hymenoptera; family Ichneumonidae; genus Hyposoter; species Hyposoter dolosus. Next base: position 8,876,980 of record OY998138.1, read on the forward strand.
ATGCTAATTAGTCTCCGGAAACACTATCCCTATGCTGCTACCTTTTCTGTATTAGCCAGGGTCAGCGTACGGTCATTACAATTATTATTAAATAATAAATATTATTATATTAATATTAATTATTACAATAACAATAATATTAATTGTAACGGATAAGTTAACGATACAAGTACTAGACATAATATTAACAACAATAAATTATAACTGTGTGTTTCACTGTAATATATTGTATTTAAAAATAGACGAACCGTGTATCTTACCTTGTACGATTATCATTTTAAATCGTCGCACACGCTTTTTCCTCCGTACGATTATTTATCCTCCGACTGGGGACCGTAGACCTCGCCAAGTTTGCTTTTTTTCTGGTTTCTCGATCAAATGCTATTTCGGCTTTTCTTTATGGTTTTCTAATCGTCGGTGGAGAATTTTGATGATTAAATCGCTTAGAAATACACACTTGGGTCTGGGAGACCCGAACTAAAGGGAGGGCCTTTTTGGCTCTAGTGTTGAAGGACCGAGGCCCTTTTACTCTCCGAGTTTGCTTTTTTACTGATTTTTGAATCGAACGCAATTTCGACTTTTCTTCATGGTTTTTTAATCTTCGGTGAAGAATTTTGATGATTATATCGCTGCGGAATACACACTTGGGTCCGGGAGACCCGAACTAAAGGGAGGGTCTTTCAGGCTCTTGCGGATGAAGGATTTTCGTTCGCGTTTAGTTGAATTTTATTGAAACTTGCGATTTTATTCATAAATACATTCCATTTACTAAGTAATCGGCGTCGTGGGCGTATGGACCGTGTCCACGACGACCCCGTCTCCTTACGACTCTCAATCTACACGCGATCAGAGCCGCCATTATGGCAGTCGCTGTCAATCCAAGAGCCAATGATATCACCGCGCCTTTTGGCCGGAGAACGTCGTTGTCGAACTTGTGGTTATTTTGTTGCAGATGGTCAGCCACGAAATGATGACTTCTCACTTCGGTTTTGTGCTCCTCGTGGATATTTTTTCGGTCCTCGTGATCTGGGAATTGAGAATTTGATCCTTGTGGTTTTTTTCTTTATAAATTTGTAGCAATTTTCGGTGAATTTGGGATTTTCTTTTACTCACCTCGTGGCTTCTCCATTTTCGTTATCGTCTTTGATCCCTGCTCGTGATTTTCAGGCTTCGGAATGTGCTCCTGAATTTTAGGCTTTTCCATGGGTTTTGATTTTTCGATTTCGTGCTCTTTCGCCTCTGGCAGCTTTGACGCTTTTTTCGATGCTTCACTCTCGTGCTTCGATGATGGCTGCGGATAATATTTTCTCCCTCAATTGCTAGTTCCACTCGGAAACACTAGGAATGAGGATTTTTTGAATTTACCTTGCAGGGCTCCGGTCCCGATGTAGTTTTTGCATCTTCTCGAACAATCGCCGGTTCATTTTGTTGCAGTTTCGGGGGACTAGTCACTGACGCTTCTGTCTGCACAACTGGAATTTGCGGTTGTCCTTCCTGCCATGATCCATGATTTTGGAGAGGGTAGTACGAACCGTAGGGTCGATTTGTTTCTATGTAAGAATTCCTGCAATCATGAAAAAAACGTCGAAATGAATTTTAATCGTTTTCAACGATTCCACCCTCGTCCGCAGATATTTTTGTGGTTTTTTAAAATTCATTTTCAACGGCGATTCATCTTGACAAAACTCACGCTTCCGGTCCAGGATTTTCCACCACTACGCCGGGACTTTTATGCTTGAAAATGTGAGGCTGGTCTTCTGCAAAAATTCGATTAGTTTACGACCAGAAAAAAAAAAACAGATTTTTACTCACAAATATTCAAAATTTCGACCATTGTTTCAATCTTCTCGTTCGAGACGAAAAAAACTGACATTTTTCCAACGCGAATCAAGGAAATTGTTTCCTATGTTTCCCATGAATGGATTACGTTTTTTTTTTTTTTTTTTGTACTTACGATCGTAACGAGGCATTTCGTTTTGTGGATGCATCTGATTGGGAACATTGAAGCTTTCCTTGTTTTGTTCGTACATTTGTCTGTAGTCCCATCCACTGACGTAGCCCTGAGGAGCATAATTGATTTGCGGTATGCTCATGATTCCTTGTGATCCAGGGAACTGAACGTTGGTTTGTTGTTGAGGATTAACAGGGTGTGGCAAGTTCGGGACTTGCCATAATTTTGGAGGACCGTCGTATTCGTTGTTATAAATAGTTGGATAATTTTTTCGATGAGGTAAATTCGGTGGATATTTCGTGAGGATTTGAGGACTGTGAGGAACCAGAGCCTCGTGAATTATCGGGGCTGAGGGTAATGTTGGCTTTTCCGTTGGACAACCGAGATCCGAGGCTTCGTCCGAGCCATCTCCACATTGTGGGATCCCGTCACACACGTTGTAGATCGCTATGCAATCGCCGGAACTTCTACATTCGTACTGATTCCTACTGCATCCTAATTAATTGCGAAATAAATTTAAAAAATCACTTCTGAGGCTTGGGAAGCGAAATACAAGGCGGAAAAATCAACTTCCAATCGCTAAAACGTTTCCTTGAGTCTCTAGAAAAGTAATGCTCGTATTTACCAGTTTTTATTGGCGCAGGAGTCGTGAGAACCAAATTTTTAGCTACTTGTGTGACTGGAATCGCTGGAGCCTCCGTATACGCGTATTCCAGCGGAGCTGGCTCCGATAATTTTCTAGAAAATAAAAATAGATCAAATTTTCGTTAATCGTAGTCCGAAATAATTTCATTTTTTCGAGCTTTCCGATGTCGTGATTTTCAGTCGATTTTCGTTACCTCAGTGATTTGAGCTCGTGCTCTTGTTGTGTCCTTCTAATTTGTTCCTCCAGCTGTGCTGTACCACGATAATTCATGTTCATGAGTACAGCGCTGCTGTAGTTGGCGTGACTCGTGAATTTGCATTTGAAGTCATGGGGTCGTCCACAATGGAAAAGATAGCAACTTCCTGGTTTCTAAATTTTCCAAATATTTACATTTTCATCAATTTTTATGGAATTATTAAATTTTCCAAATTATTCATTAAATTTGGGGGAAAAAGTTGCATTATGTGCTAGTCATTTCGAGCAAAAATACACAGCGATTTATTAAGGGATCATTTTTTTTATTAAAATACAAACTACGCAATTTTTTACATTTCAGCATTTTTGGCGATGAAAAAACGTTACGAAATTGTTATGAATTCGAATTTCACTTCCCGCATTTGTCAATGGAACAAAAATTGAATTTATAGGGATTCTGTAATTTTCTGTAAACAAATTTTCACCTTTTCCTCAAAAATAAAAACATCACACTCGTCAGTTTCACAGCACAGTCGTAGACACTCTTGTCTCGAATCGAGATCAACTTCGTTCAGATACTTGGCTCCCAAGCCTTGTGAATCCTGCGTCTTGATTATTTTGTCCTTGTAAATATCGAAACTGTCGATGCACATTTGTAACGCTCCGTTATCTGCCAATTTTTCATTTTCCTTGTTTAAAAGAGTTTCGACGATATTATTACACGAAATATACAAAATAATGAAGAGACTGAAAATAATACGTGAAACCCGATAAAACATGGCTTCTTCTGTTATTGTAGTGTTGCGCGTTTGCGCGCATGTCACACTCGAGTTTGACTGATTTAGCCTCGACTGCTACGATCAATATTTCGAGCCCTCAACATTCAGAACTCTCGTTGCTGATCCGCCTTGCTAAAAAACTTCGTGTGTATTCTCCAGAGCCAAGAAAAATATTTCAAAGCAAAATCGGGATGAAAAAACGAAAAAAAAATTGAATTTAGACTTTTCGTCAGGTCACGACTAACCAAAAATTTTTGTTGTCCAACCTCGAGGAGAATCAAATTAAAAGGGTCGAAAAAAAAATCTTAAATAAATCAGAATAAAAATTTTTGCCCTTAAAAACTCAATTTGCTGGATCAACAAAATCGGTGGTCGCCGAATCACTCTGTAAATTCCAGCGATCGTTCCATTCTCTCGATTCGCTGGCTGGAACGAAAATCGTATCGTTGAATTGAAATTTTTTTATTTCGTTGACTGGGCAATTGGAGTTTCTCAGAGTGAAGATTGAGTTCACACGGTTCATTTTCTTTATTAATAACTTTCGTTGTTTTTATGACAAATGTAGAAAAAAAAAAAAAAAAAAAAAAAATATTATTTTATAGTTTGCTTGACGATCGAGTCATTAAATCGGCAAGTTAAGATTTAGTTGATTATTTTCGAAGACACAAGCTCAACGTGATTTCCGCCTTCCTAATTCTCGACCGTACGATTATTTTCAATTATTTATTCATCTAGCATTAATATTACGAATAGATATGTGTGTATAAAAAAAAAAAAACAGACACATGGGTTATCGTCGCAGGTTCGGTAAATCGTTCTTCGTCATTTTCGTTATTTCTTTCCGAAATTAAAACAAGTGCACAATAATTACATGAGCTCTGGGAACTTTAACGCGTACGTGACACAGCCATTGATCTCGTAATCGTCCGCAATTAATTGACACTCGATAATTTAATATTTTTACAATAAAAAAAAAAAAAATACTTTAAATACTAGATCTTTTTATTCTTTGAAATATTCAATTAAAAAAAAAAAAAATGTACGCGGTCTCGTCGAGAGAATAACGCGAAAATGGCCGTTGCCCATTAGCCCTTTTTCTTTGCCCACTTTCGTGTTATTCTCAAAAACCAATCGACAATTTGGTTTACACTTTTTCTTCACTAATTTTGATAAATAATTGGGTTTCATTATTTAAACCTTCCTCCTTTTCAGCCCATCAACCTCTCCTCCTCCTTCGCCTTTTTGTCGAAGAAAAATATATATAAATTTGTATAAATGTGTATATAAGTGAGAAAAACTTAACCAACGTAGAGGTAGAGTTAAAAGACCGGCCAAGAGAGCTTTTTCGTCACGGGGCTACAAGGGAAAATTTAATTTACTTCTATTTATCGTTTCATTGGAAATCCTGGGTGAAAAATGCTGGAATCGAGAATTTTTTAAAAATATAAAAACCTCATGGCAGTACATCCCATTTTTTCCAATGTTATTCGTTAACGTTACGAAATTATTTACAGTTATATGAAAAATTTGAAATTACACACCAGCCGTCAAAATTACAAAATATTTCGTTAGGTTAAGAAATGCATTAAATACTCGATTAAATTAGAACAAAAAAATCTTTTTCGATCCATCGATTTTCGCTTCACCGATACTTTTTGTTGGGCCAAGTACAAAAAAATGAAAAATACTTTGTCACTCCGTTCTCACGGTCTCTTCCACGTACTTAATCGTGGTTACCGCGATCGCCGAATCAAAAATTCTATAGATGCTTTAAAAAAATTGCGAAATTAGCGACCCAGACAGTTTTGGCCAAACTGGAGGTTTTTTTTTTTTTTTGCACGTAACGTCTTTCAATCTCATTCCAAAAATGAGTGTTTTTCTTAAGAAAATATTTTTGAGCAATACTCAACGAGTTCCTATCTCTCTTCGTTTTTCTATCGTTGTCTCTTCCTCGCTCTCGATTCCTCATTTGTTCTCATAACCATCGATTCATCTCGTCTCTTCTTTTTTCTTTCTTATTTTTCAAGTTTTTTCATATTATTCTTGAAAAAAATTTCTCCACGTTGCAGAATCGATAATTTTCCAAATTTCGTATTTCTTATCTCACAGGATAATAATAAAATTTCAATTTACAGGTTTAAATAGTAAGTATCGAAATTCGTTCCGTTGAAACGCAACGAAATTACGTTCGCGTGAGTTTTTCTCTCCGAAATTTTTTTCCCTAGTTTTTTAAACGCTTAACCAATCCTATATTTTTGGTTTTAATCGACTAAATTCACCGAAAAATGGAAATAAAAATAAATTCGTTGTTTTTCAACGCGACGAATTCCGATTTTTTTTTTTTTTTTAATAATTTACAACGAAACAACGGGTTTCACGTTGTCATCGATCTCGTTGTCAAGAAGCACGTACGATTCTCTGACAACGAGCAATCTGTGTTGACCGTTGATCAAAAAGGACGAACCTCGCCTTATGGTTCGCTTGCCAAGCTCAATCGCGTCGTGGGTCAGCACATGATTGTTTTTGTACGCTTTGCAAAGGACGGTTGTGAGGACGAGGGCGCCCAGGACGATGAGTCCATAAGTAAAAATGGGCACAGCGATTTCTGCAAAGGTCGTTGACAGATAAATCCAGCGTCTTATCGAGGGTGTCAATTCGTCAATTCCTTCCTCCAGCCACATTATGGGAAATATTATGTCCGGAAATTTAGCAACCGCGTTTATGTCCGGCTGATGCTCGACCTTGAGATTCAGTTGGACTCGAACTTTGCCCTCGACGGGAACGCCGAGTTTCTGTAAACAAAAAAACGCGACAATTTTTTAACGAAAATTTCTCAAACGATTCGAGAGAAAAAAAAACTCGATTGATTGTCAATTTTTTCTCGTAAAATTCGTCAATTTTGCGATTTTTTCCAAAATTTCTGTTTACGCTTACCGGTTGAATTTTGAAAAAAGTTTCGTGCAGCTCCTTCTTCGGTTCGAGGCCAACAACCGCGTCCAATAACTTCGGATCCGCTTTGTAGAAATGCGGGAAAGATACATAAACCGGAGCATCTGTTGGTAATTTTAATTTTCAATTAAAAAGTCGCTCCAAAAAATTCATTTCCATAAAATAAATCGAACGTACTGTATTGACAAGGACTTATGTCTTGAAGGCCTTTGGGCGCGCAGCTCTTAGGCTCGTCCGGGCAAAAACACTCGTTGTCCGGAGTCTCGGAGCTCGGTGGATCGAAGACGTTGTCCGCTGGCGTATAGAGATCGGCGGGTATACCAGTTTTTTCGGTTGGGCCGCGATATTGCAGAGGAAGGGTTCGACAGAGGTCCTTGTCCCAGACGTGAATGATATCGTCACCGGTTTGGTCCCTCGGGGGGAAAAACGAGCCTGAGAGAAAATCATTATTTTGTCTTTTAATTTCGAACCATTGACCCGAATATAAAGTTTGCCAATTTCGAGGTTATGGCATCGATTAATAAGACATTCTTGACAAAGTTTAATGCAAAAAGTGAAAAATTACCTTCGGAGGCTCGAATCGAGTTGCACGGTTCGTCGGACCAATATGGCAGGCGATCGAGTCCGTTCAATCGATTTATCATTCCGAAATCCTTCATGTCCGTATGGCCTGTATAAATCGTTGATACTTCGTTGAGCGTACCGTTCCTCTGAGAAAAGTAACGAATCGAATTAATTAACACGATTGTCAAAATAATTAAATTAAAAAATGAAAAAAGTCAAGCGAATTAATATTCAGGAATAATTCTAAATCCTATAGAAATATTGTCAATTTACACTGAGAAAAGAAATTTGTTGATTCAACAAAGCCAGAGCGAACGAAATCCATTTTGTTTATTTGTCAAAATCTCCACATTGACAAAAAGGTAATGCGAGCAGACGAGCGCATATGTAGTTGAGGCAATAACTTGTTTTGTCAAATTAACAAAATGGATTTTGTTCGCCCTGGCTTTGTTGAATCAACAAATTTCTTTTCTCAGTGTAGTTTGCTACCCATTAATCTTTTTATTTTATTTTAATCGATTTTTAAAAACGATCCTTATGAGTCGTAACGCAATGCTCGATTCGTAAATACAAATAATATTATATACTTACTCCAAGGAGAAGACCCATTTGGCGCATAGGACGTCGTGCCTTCGGAAAGAAACGATGGGCCAAACTGACGAGAGGATCGTCGTAACCGAAAACCAGCTCTTGAGCGGTCACCGGGACGAAAGGCTTTGATTCAATGCCGCTGAGGAACATCGACAGTCCGACATTCACGAATCTCGGTAAACTCTTGCTCAAGCCCGACAAGGTCTGTTCCCGAGAATGACAAAAGATACTTTGGTTTACATCGCGAGAATAATAAATGGCTGCTCGTTATCTCGATCATTATGTCCTCATGAATTTCACCATTTCTCATATTCATTCTTGTTTTTTATTTACACAATTTAATATTATATTTTTGAAAAATGAAACGAAATCGAAATTCGATTGTGAAAACGATAATTCTTCGGTCGAAACTCACGAGAAGTGGTATGTTGGGCACAAGGACTCGAAGATCGCTGTCCTTGGACATTTCCGGTACAAAATTTAGTATTTTTTTGTGCTGATAAGAAACCGTGCCGTTATTGTGAAACACAATATTCACTTTCTCCATGTCTTCCCTGGAATCAAAAGAAAAAAACATTCGTTCAGCGCGTTCGATTTCACTCCGGAAAAGAATTTCGTGCGAAAAATCATCTCGACGAATTTTTTTGGCGATTACGTTTTTTCTGGCCGTTTAAACCCACGCATTAATTAAAACGAGATGTAATTATTGAAACTGTGATATAAGAAACAGAGTTGATTTTCAAAAAAAAACGGAGGTGGCTCAAGCCATAAATTTTTGGATTCGCCCATTTTTACGACAGCTTATAATTTCTTCTTTTTTTTCGATCCCCGAAGATTGCGCGTCGCTCGAGAGGCTTTCGACTTTTGATGTTTTTTTTTTTTTTTCGAGGTTTTTTATGCATTTTTCACTCTCGTAGCTCCGTACAATTTTTTTCTGCACTCTTCTCGCTCTCGCTACTTCTTTCTGTTTATCTCTCTGCGTCTGACGTTCAGAAAGAAAAGCATCGAAGTTGCTCGATAAGTATACCAGCGAAATTACGAAAATTACATAATGGCTCGCGTCATTCGACGCGAAGAGACGTCAGGATCTGTACGAACTTTGAATACGCGAAGCCGATTCATCAAGAATTCATAATAACGAGTTGCCTGCCGAAAAAATGATTGTCTCGTAATTTTCGTGCGAGACACTTCCGTTCTGAAGTTTGAGGAAAAAAAAATACGAATACGATTGAAGAAACGTCGTTTTTTTTTCCTCGATAAGGTCAGTCGACATTTTTGCTTCGACTCGAGGATCCGAGAAACACTTCCTCAATATTTGGCTACCCGTTCCTTCGGAATATATATGTTCGAGGTGATGGGTGAGACAGAATTTCCGAGAAAGATTTTTTCAGAGATTCTCAACAACGAATCGAATTTTTAATCGAAAAAATATAATAAAATTAACTTGGAGAGAGGGCTTGAGAATTTCAAGGATTTCCTTTCGAACTTGATTTTCATTATGCCAAGATTTATGACTAGAAATTCGTCGTTAGTTCCTTTCTATCGTTATCTCCGGACGTGTACCTCGGAAGGAAAAATATAATCGAAGCTAAAATTGGTGAGAAAACTCTGTTCCAAAGGTCGATTCCCCATCGGCGTCAAATCTCGCGTGAAATAATTCGTTTTTATTGAATCATTTGAACTTTAATCACAATATGATGAGTGATTGATTATCCGATGATTATGATGTTTATCGCGAAGCTAAGAACACGGTAGAACTCTGTTGATCGCACAAACACGACGATTACTGTCGTTGAAGTCTCTGGTGCAGAATTCCATTCGTAAATGTATAATATTTATGGACATATAGACATAGACGATACAGCATCCTTGTTGAGAGAATAGATTGGTACTTTGCGGTAGAACGAGCAGAGAAATGAGAGAGGGAGAGTCTGTTTGACGGGCGCAGCTTATCGTGCTTCAGAATCGATCGTTTAAGAGCTTCGAGTACATTTGATCATACATTTATCTCGCGCTACCGTCGCTACTGGTCATTATTTAATAGCTTGCCCGCAACACAATAATCTGAACCACAGAGTTTACACAACCGAGCCATTGTCCATAGAAAGGCAGAGAAAGAGAGGGAAAGCAAAAAAAATATAGAAAAAAGTGTGTCTGACGACATACGGACATTTTCTACTTGTTTCGTCGTTTCGGACGTTCTTTTCTCTTTCGAGAAAAATGTTCACGGTGCTCGACAATTTATTTCGATAATTTTGTATTTATTTGTGTTTAAAGTTTTTGATTGAATGGAGAGAACATTCTTTTTTCTTGCCAGGGGAAAATTTGGCTCGGGGTTGATTAGTGGGAATTATAAAAAAAAAATCGATTCGTCGCCTGCGCGAAAATTCGGTCCTCGATTCATTTTTTCTATCATTCTTTGGAATTGGATTCGAAACAATGATGAATTATTTTGAAAATCCTTTGATTGGTTATCAATGAATGGAAATCGATTGTGTTCCAAACTAAACAAGTGTTTGCACTTTGCTCTTCCTCACGACTCTTCGCTCGAGTCTCCACGTGTGCAGCTCCTAAGATTTGCTAAAGAGAAAGCTTCGACCAAGGACTCTCATAAATTCCCGATAAATATCGAGCTCCCAGGTTCGTTTGAGTATCGAAATTGCAATGTTATTGTGAATGGAAAATAATGAAATTCCGAAAAAACTCAAAATACCAAAGAAAACTTTTTCCTCCGCTATTCGAATGGCCAGGTTTTGAAAAATTAATTCAACGTCGAAAAGAATCGACTCCGAAGTGAAAAATGTGCAATTTCCGAAATATTGACCGGATAAACGAACTATTTTCAAAATCAAAGCGCGAGCCGCAACACTCGAAGCGAACAAAGTATATTAAGAAAGTAGGCGTGAAAAGCCACTGTATGGCAAACGCTCGCACGAGTTTTCTTTGACCTAGAGAAGAGCTCGAAAGCACCGTGAATTCGTATGAAAGCGGATAAAATGAATTGGCGAAAAATTCAAGTGAATTAGTCGTTGAATAAAAAAACCAGAAAAAACAAGTTGAACTCGCAAAATCTGAAAATCCTTAGCGAATCCGATAAAGGATTTTTCTCCATCGTCATCGAAAAATGAATCCAGAGAATCTTTCAAAGCTTCCAAGAAACAAATTTTGAATGACATAAGAAAAAATCCATCCACTCATACATGTGTAAATACATTTTTGCACTATTATGCGATCGTTGGCAACGAGTTTGGCAAAGTGGCACGCGGCAGTGCTGGGTCCATGGACTGCTGCTCTTTTTACATTGCATAATATATAATTTCTCTCTTATTCACTCCACCGTCGATGAAGTATCTCGGTTACGTTTTTATATTCGTATTATACACGCGTTGCCTGCATATCGCGAAAATACACGTGTCGTTCCAGACGAAACGAAACAGTTTGACGTTCATTCAAGACCGAAAAACGATCGAAAAATTTTTGCAGCAGTTCGAAAACAATCTTCCAGAATTTCGAAGCAATTAGCAACGAAAATAAACTCGATCAATATTTGAAATAATTGAAAATTCTATTTACAGTAAAGTTCTAAAATCTTTTTTTTATTTTTTATTTTTCTTTTCATCGAAAAATTCGATTAAAAATCTGCTTTTTTTTTTTTGATTGATGAATGGACTATTGAGCATCAAATTTCCCGTGTGTATGCACATGAACGTATCATGGCGAGTTGAGATCGTATCGAGATCGGGCTCCGTCGAGCGCAGTTATTACGTTTGTAGGATGTAATACCTGTTAAGGTAGACTCTGGGCGTTCTATGAGTCGCGTAACACTCAGCAGAGAGAACGAGAGGAGAGAATCTTATAGCCATCGTCTCGAACCTGCTAGTTTTCGCCGGTACACGACCTATTCTCAAACTTCCGTAGAAAGCGCTAAGTATTTGCATACCGAGAGTTCGTAGTCTCGTACATTTAGCTGTGTCTTTGAACACATGCATAAAAACGTCCATACACAATAAGCAAGGACATGTGTGTATCGACGATGCAAAATTCATGCCTGAGATGAATTAACGCGCCGTGTTACGTCGAACCCAACGAATCAGACATTCGATAACAAGTTAAATAACTTTTCCCCCATCACGAATTTCACCATGAGGATTCGATCGTAGTTTTTTAACCAAATTCCGTAGAAAATATTATAATTGTTTTGAAAAATTCATTTTCAAACTAACCCTTTATTAATTGGATTGTTTATCGCAGTGCAATTTGAATAAAATTGATGTTTTTTTTTTCGTACGCAATAATCGAACCAATTATTTTGTTGTCGTACGTTTTTATTAATGTCTGAGTGACTTTAATTGGCTCGAGTTAAACACCGCACGAGTTCTATGGTCAATACCTCTCGTGCGCTGAAGAATCACTCCGGGTGTCAAATAATTTTATTGCCGGTGTTTGACGTGAATGAAAAAAAAAAGTTTTAATAAGTTTACATTGGGAATTATCATCGTACGTATATTTGTCGTATTCGATGATAATGTATTAGTTTTCGTGGCACATTAAGTCAAAGTATCGTTCAGGAATATGACAACTTAGCATAAGTGATTCAAAGTGTCTTTTTTCGCGAGTGCTCGCACACGAGGTTCATTAATTCAGAGATTTTCTCACATATGTACTTTCCATACGTAGATGTGTGCTGCTTATTCGTGCGAGTGTGAGTATTGTAACTTGATCGTCTTGTCACAACGTTTCAGAGCCAGAGTTGCCAGTCATCCCCTTTATTTACCATTGACAAATGGGAAAAGCCACAATCTTCGTAATTTTCGCTCGAAATCTTATTTTTTTCTTTCTCACTTCTCCCGAAGACCTTGACGAAATAATTCAACACGCATGCGTGAAAAAAAATGATCTTTTTTCTTCGAAACTGCTTTGTGGACTCCGGGGAAAAATTTCATCGATCCAGGTGAAGGAATACGTGGAAAAAAAATTGGATATTTGAAAAAATACATGAAAATTAGGGAAAAATGGATTCGAATGTTGTTCAGCAACGAATTGAGTTTCCTTGCATTTCCGTGTATGGTGACACACTTTCTTGTGTCAGATATCTTTCGTGTAGTAACACATCGTACGTGTGTATACAGTTCACGGGCGTTACGTCACGTTCTAACGGAGCACACTATCATTATAATTCCTTGTGCATACATACGTGTACGAAAAGACACGAATCCTTTGGGATAAGTCAGGAAAATGAGGATTGAAGCAAAAAAAACTGAGAAACATGGTGCGTCGAGAAAAAACTTATCCACAAAAAAGAAGAAATTAATCAAAGTCGTTTGGTCGATCTTTTCTACGCGAATGAAATATCCAAGCTCCACTTTTATTGTCCCGGAAGTGTAATACGTTTGCATTTATTAATGTGCGAATGTAGCAGAGAACGCGGAGTTCAGTGTACCAGTTGAATTTCGAGATTTTCTATACGAGTCGTTCTATACCAACTTGACTTGTGTCTGACCTCTTTTCATATCAAATTCGAACGAGATCTCTCTCTCCACATATTTCGTGAAATACCGTAAATCTTTTCTTAAAAAATCATTTTTTTTTTTTTCATCCGAATAAATTTATCGTCGATTCCATTATCCCCGAGTCTCGTGCACCCATAAGATTTAACAGGCAACAATTTTCAATGGAATTTGGGTCAAAATTACGAAAAAAAATAAAAGAGGCTGATTTTTTTTTCAAAAATCGAAGTAAAATGTTTAAAAAAGGGGAAAAAAATTTCAAGACGATTGTTCGATGTCCAGAGTCAGTAATCGATGACGATTACAAATTTATAAAGACACGGACATAGATAGGCGTCAATTACGATGAGGACTGATTGCGCGAACAATCAATTTTTTTCTTCGTCGTCTGCGTTCGTAACAGAAAATATACGCTGTAGATATTCTTCGACTTTCCGCTATGTTATTTTTTTGTGGAACGATCAACAGTCGCGTAAGATCTGCGCGTCGTTTCCATTCGTACTTAGCGATTCGAACGGCGGAAACGGAATTTGCTCGTGTAAACGTAATCAGATATGGATGATTCATTTGCGATTCTCCGACGAATTGAGAATATTTAATACAGTGACAAGTGCAACGGGAGGCTTCATGAATCCTGTATTCATGAGGTCATCGTAACTTTGTCACGAAAAAAAACAAACATATGTATGAGCGCTCAGTCGCCATTATTAGCAATCATTTGCTTTTGAAATTTGCCAACTTTTTTCCATTATCCTAATGCAATTTTGTGTGCTAACTCTATTGTTGATTCAACGAATTATTATTATCCGTTTTCTCATTTCTGTGCTCAGCCAAATGTTCGAAATACTGAAAAAAATCATTTTTTTCATTAATATTTGTTTTAATTATTTTTTCGAACTGTACGAAAGTGGAATTTATCACTTTTTGCACGATTTGCAATTCGAGATGAATCAGAGGCTCGAATTTTTTCATTTTTTGATCAGTTCTTCAACATCTTTTTGAAAAAATAAAAAAACATGCATTTTTCAACTGGTTTTGTCGTATAATTTTGAATTAAGTGCTTGAATCGTCGTTTCTGCGATTCTCTCACGAAACTTGAATTTCGGGCATTGTGTGTTTGGGAATATCGATTCGGACAAAACATCCTTAAGGAAAGACTAACGAGCAGGAAACTTTTCGATGGAAATAAAACAAATATGCATCGATTTTTTTTTTTTTTGTTGGAATACGAGAAACGAGCTTAATCACGTGTTGACGAAACTAACTCGAAAGATGTTGCGATATTTTGGCCTGGAAATCGTTGCATCTTTCACCGAATCGGATTATTTCGGATAAAACGAGTTTGCACACTTTTTTTTTTCATTCGCGTTATCCTTCCGTTCATCTTGCAAAGCAACTTGTTTGCGAGCGCGATAATTTTCGTGCATGTTGTGTTTTTACTCGAAATTTTTATTTCCTTTTTCTTGAAGAGTCTGGCCTCGCGGAGATTTCCACCTGCTAATCGAGAAATGCTCTTCGAGTCACGCCATATATGTGGTCATTGTCTCGTTTCTAGAATTCCACTTTCCATGAATATAAACGCGCGCATGAGAGGCAATTCATTTTTTTTCTTTTCATTTTTGCTGCATCGAAAATTTCGAGAAAATTATTTTTTATTGTGGCAATTATTTCCATGCATTTTCTTTCTAGCTTGTACATTTATTCGTTGGTAATTTCGAAATCGTTGGCAATTTTTTGTCGTCCGAGTTCCATTTCCCAATATTTTTCGGTTCGCATTTTTAGCTTTTTTTTGTTTTTTTTTTTTTCAATCGACATAAAAATGCCAAAGTCTACGAGAAAGTGGAGTCATTTATTTCCGCATCTGCATCGACCTGACGTGCAAAGTGGCTCCTTCGGAAGCACGAGTTCCGACGATGTCAAACGAATCGTTGAAGCGGCTAAAATTTTACATAACTGACAAGCCTTCGGTGTAATATTAATCTAAACGATACTTGGAGCCTTAATCAGCTTGTTAAACTCTTGACAAAACGAGAATTACGTAAAAAAGAAAAGAAACGAGAAAAATGAACGGAGGCAGGAGATCATGTACGTGCTGAACCGCCTCGGTCATCGCTTCACATATAATTTCTCTTGCTACATATATGACATTCTTCTGCATCAGTTACGGCGAATTACTCTTAGCGAGAGTTTAAAAGTTTCAAAGGATACCGAAGCAATATTTAAAAAACTTCACGGGCGGGTTCGTTGTGCCCAATAATCGGAGAAAAACCATTTTTTTCCAAATTAAACTTTTAACTTTTGAAAATTTCGCTACAATTTCAAAATGAAAGAAAAATCGGATGCGATTGGAAAATAATTAAAACGAAAAATGGTCTCACCTGTAGACGAACGGTCCAACTTCCTGAAGTTTCGGTTTCTCATGATAATTCAAAAAGTTTTCGGCGTTCGTTACGTTGAATATGTAAACTTTGGTAAGTCTGACAACCCCAGGTTTTTGCCAGTACTGGAAAGACAACGATCCGTTCCATAACCGTAATTGCTGGTGGGAGAAAAAAAAAGCATGAATAAAAAGCAAGTTTTTTTTTTCAAGCATTAAAAATGACGTCAATCGGGTCAGCGGTCCAATAAATACAATAAAAATTGTATAATCCGTAATGGAAAACTAGGGAAAGTATGATATCCTCTCGCATGCGATATCTTTCGTAAAAATAAAAGTGAAAACTTATTCATTTCGTAATTCATCTCGTGAGTTATAATTCTACATTGCTCGAGAGATTGAATAGGAAGCGATTTCGATTTAAATTGTTCTCGTAACAGAAATGTAACCGAAAGATTCTAAATGCTAATTAATTATGAATCATTCTGCAAAAATGTCCGGATTGAGTAATTCAAGAAATGGTAAATCTCTGGAGCAAGTAAAAACCTTTATTTTTATGGTATATTTACAAAAACATGTGATAAAAACGTTGGGAACGTTCGTAACTTGCCGAATTTCTCTCAAACACTATTGGCAGGTTCACAGGAACGTGGAACCTCGTGAATCGAGGTAGAAATTGGATCAAGAAAATGGCTTCCTGCTGATGAAAGTCAAAAAGCATTTCAGCAAGCAGGAAGCTTTATAAAAATAATTAGCGACCAAACTTACCCTCAAGATAACGTAATCGACCCAGGGTATGCTGCTGAGAACGATACCGATCGCGAGTGCCAACAAACCGAACAATATGGCGGCAATTCTGCCTGGAAGTAGAAAAAGAAAAAAGCAACATTATAATGACGATTTCTGTTTTTATTGTTCAGTTTTTTATTGAAAAATTGAGCAAATAAAAATGGTGGGAAAAAAATTGATGTCACCGGTGGTTGCTGTAACGTTTAATGCTCGCGAACATCGTACACACACACACACAATTGTAAAGGGAGAGTTAAAAAAAAATGAAGAAAAAGTGTAATAAATAAATGCAATGAATCTCTCTCTTCTTTTCTCTGTGCCTCTCTCTCGTCATGCTTGACTGAGGTCACACTCGTGTTGCAATTGCAACGCGATCGAGCATACACAGACAATAACTCTTGCTTCTTTTTTCTGGCGACTCGGACAAGTAAAATTTATGATAAATCCACGATTATGCGATAAGAATAAAACGATGACGATGCTCGTTGTGCCATTTGCCTCTGGATCAATTCCCCCATGGCAAAGTTCATTATTATTTCTCTCCCATGCGTATACATCCTTTTAATTGAGCAACGAACTAACAATCGTTGTAATCTGCAATCAACGAGGTGTCCTCGTATGAATCTTTAGCAATTATTTTTTCATTTACTCACTCGATAACTTTTGTTCCTTTGCAAATGGACGTTAAATCTTGATTGGCAAGTTTCAAAGCTTTTCACTGTTCATGCTATCGCGTGACAATGCACAAAGTGCAATACAATACTCCGGCACAGGACGAACGAGAAATGTTTCGGAAAAGAAAACTCTGCAAATAAAATGTTTGGTGTAACGAATTTATTATCGAAATAATTTATCGCCTCGATTTTCTATATCGATGTGGCTGTTAATTGCTACGATGACGATGCAGAAACAATAATCCGCTTATTTTATTTTTTAAAATACCGACAGCAATGGCGTCAAACGCTTGGACTTTATTAAATAATTCTATAAGATTTACAGCCCGACCTTGCATGGGAATGATGAAAAACTGGGTTTCCTGGTTCGTGGAAATAAGAAATTAGTCAACGCCGTTTTCAGAAATGACTTTTAACGTTTTTTTTTTACTTCTAAGTCACTTTTGTAAAGGCCATCGTCAAATTCACACAAAATTTCACCATTTTTTCCATCAATCTCGACTGGTTTTCATTCACGGCATGAAAAATGGTCAAAATACACGATAGAGAGAAAAGATATTGCTCGTTCTATAATGATGGGATCACGCGTATATTCTCGAGAGTGGATATAATACGCGGTGTGTATGTTCCTCGCTCGTGTCTGGTCAGGAAGCAATCACGATGCTACGTGTGTATTGACCAGATGCGGTAATTTTCTCTGCTTTCTCGTGGGAATCATTCGTTCCTTTGGTATGTCGATTGTCATGAATAATACGCGATACAATTAACTTTTCCAAACGATTCCGCATTTTTTTCAGCTGAATTGTCAATCCGATGGAAAATAAAATTGAAAAATCATCGAAAATCAAAATGCGAATGAAGCTTTGCCTTCGAACGAATTCGGAATGGAGCAAAATCCCCAAAAAAGAAACTGATGGAAATTGAGGCGGAACGAAATAAAGTCATTCGACTCTGTCTGAACGTTAGGCACGTGTAGCAACACAATTCATCGGAACCGTTTATCACGAGATCCTGGTACGCTGGTTAGTCTTTGCATTAAAATTGCTCCAAGGATAGCCAGAGAGTTGGACCATCAAAGATCCCGAAAGATAATAAATTAGCAATAAACGTATTTTCCTGTTTCGTTTTAATCTTTTTTAGCCTCGTTCGATGCTGGTGTCGAGCGTGGTCAAAAAAATAAGGAAGTGTATCTTGAATGGTGACGAGGCATATAGAGAAGGAGGGGTCAGGGTCTAATGGCACAATCTTGGGATAAAACTAATGAAACAACAAGTGCCTGTGGGTAATGCAGCAAAAAAAGGAGTAATTTTCCATTTTTTTTTTGTGGTCCAAATTCCACGGGCTTCCGGTTGAGAAAATTGTAAAAAAAATTCTCAAAAATCTCAGCAATTATTTACGCAGACTTGAACAGCCAAGCAAGAAAAAATGAAAGACCGTCTATCTCTTGACCAATCTCGGTCCATTGGAATCTCTTTGGATTCGTTATATCTCCGCGCGTTTATATGTCAACACGAATAAATACATTTCCCCATAAATCTCGTTTGGCAAGGTGCGAGAGAATCAGGAAGGAAAACCATGGAGGGTCTTTACTCACACGTTAAGATTTGAACGGGTTTTACGATAGAGTCAACGACTCTCTGCTAATTCTCAAACCGCCTTGGTAGCCCAACAGACGCGCGTTACATGCCGCACCAGAGTTCGATGAAAGTAGTCTATGAGAGAGCTTCTCGTCTCTCCAATGGAAAACGTAACAGTTACGCGAGAAAGCCAAACACGCCATACCAGAAAATTTCAGTCAATTTTCTCGAATTCGTGTCAACAACAATAATTAATTAAATTATTCGAGAATGAAACTCTTTTTTCATCGTTACCAAGCTTCTTGTTAAATATCCATCGATTTATGAATAAATATTCGACTTGCTATTCGGAATCTTTTGAAATTTTTCGATTATTTATTGGTGTTGATTAATGGCTGGAAAAAAAAATGATAATAATTCGAAAATGGTGAGGCTGAGGTGGGAAAATTCCGTCTGTTTGGTAAAGACGAATGGTTCACGCGATTATCGAGTCGAATGAGAAACGCTTGGACGAAACGAGTATGCTTTACGCACTCGGGTCCATTCCAGCACGAGAGAGGCAGCAATAATGAGATAGCCGAGCGCACGCTCTCTCGACTGACTTGCTAGCCGCTAATGTTGCATAAAACCATCCTCGCACTCGATCTCTCTTTTCTCGTAGCCACATGTAAACTCGCTTCTGTTCGGACGGCCAATGCTGGGCAAATATGAAAATATGACAAAAGCCTCGGAGGCTGCGGGTTCATGAAGTAATTATTTAAAATAATAATTAAAAAATTGTTTAAACAAATAAATATCTTGATTTTGGTTGAAAATGCGAAAAAAATGTCGAGTCATCTCCGCAACGCGAGAATGATTAATGGGATCGCCAAAAAACGAAGGCGGCCTACATCTCATTCGTGCAGCCGTAGAATCGAGACATAACGGCACTTTTTTTTATTCCTTCCTCTCAATCTTCCTGTCGCACGCGTTGCTCCTTTCTTCTACACGAACTTTCGTCGTGTTTTTATCATTTTTATTATTACTGCTCTTCTATTTTCAATGGAGATTCACAATAAGAGAATATAACGGAACTTGTCGCTAATTCTTTTCTCTTTTGGTTTTTTGGTCTTCCATATAACCAGTTATTTGTTTGTAGAATAATATAAAAATTTGAGAATCGAGAGAAAGAAAATGACGGTGAATTTTGAGTTTAAAAACACCGAACGAGTTTTGAGAAAAAAAAACAATTGGAATTCATCGTTTGGATGGAGGTGATGAAGAAGATGAGCGAATGGAGGAGAACGAGATGAATGAGATAATGAGTGGAAGAAGAACAATTAGCGGTAAGTGTGAACCACTCATGAGGATTTCATCTTAACGAAAATTTTCTCTGGGTCATCAACTCGGTTGAAATAAAATTCTCAGCTCGGGTGAGTCTCGTATAAAAAAGTAAATTTTATGATTTTTTCTCGGTCTGGCTGAAAAATCAAAATTAAGTGCAAGCTCGAGGATTATTCCGCTTGAGATTTTTCCTCGCAATTTACAGCAGGATTCTAAAAATAAATATTATTTAACGACTTTCGGAATAAATATTTTTGCATCCGAATATTATTGCAACGATGAGAAACGTCTTCGCTTGATTGGGGCTCCGATTATTTTTATTTATACAAAATGCTATATTAAATGGAACTTTTTATTTACGAGAACCTGAATCCGGAGGTGGTTTTCCCCTTCCTTCGTCATCCCGTTCCTCATTATTTTCCGCTCTGCAATTATGCCATCAGGTTTTCCCCACCCCTCAATCAACAAACACCCTTGATTTTTGTTTTTTCATTATTTTTGTCATTTCTCTTCGTACCACCGGTCAAGAACCTCGGCACTGGTTTCAATTTTTAACGAACGTCTTGAAGAACGCGACTCGTCTCTTGCTACCAGCCTTAAGGGCTATTTATACGTTCATTTTTTCTTTCCCACTCGCCGGAGGGTATACACTTAGCAATAAATTCAACTCGTACAGAATAATATTCTTTAACGATCGTGAGGGTAGAAGAGCGAGGGTTGCATTACGTGAGATGAAAACTCAATAAAAAAAGAATATTGAGGATAAAACAAAAATTTGATCGTGACACGTCGATGCATTTTAAAACCAACGCCATTGCTCATTTTTTTCTCTTCGATCCGGTTTTCCTCCTGTCGTCAATTTCAAGGTTAATTCAGTATCTTGAGAACTTTACTTTTGATTTTTTAAGAACCTCGCGATCTCTCCCATAGACAAATCGCGAGTCAATTTTCATATAAATGCAGATTTGATCACGTTTTTTTTTTTTATTTTCTTATTTCCTAAGAAGATTTTTTTCAATCGCAATAATTCCTACGTATGGGCTTATCGCTGTGTTCATTTCCATGGGGGCGAAGCTGGTCTCGGGCGACCTTGCCAGCAAGTACAAAGTGTCATTGCACTGGCAAGGTTCGTACCCTCGATCACTGGCTGTACATACGCGTGTGTATTCGATTCATGCATCACGTGAATGTTCTCTCCATCCAACGAGCTGACATTGAAAGTGGAGGAAAAAAAAGATTAAGATCGATAAAAATGAGGAATAATTTTGCAATTATCGGCGGAAACGATTTGCACTTAATTTAATTCCTCCATGTGATTCAATTTATGATTATTCCTTCGTTTAGCATTGGCTGGAAAATTAAAATTTATGTTTTTTCTTTTGTTTTTTTTTTTTTATACACAAATATTTAGTGCGATCTTTTCGTAATTTTCCATTCCCATCGGAGAAGCATAATTTATTGACCTCGAGAAAAATACGAGACGCAATTATCCGCGGATACAATTGCTCAAGGTGATATTGTTTTGTAAATATGTGAAATTGTTGTCGCGAGCATCACGAGAGACAAAGAAACAGAGAGAGAGAGAGAAACATAACTGTGGTGCATTATATTTCTATATTCGCACATAATGTGAATTAGCAAAACTCGCGAATATCGCACGAGAGTGTCAATTGGAGTCGGCATTGGTTGCGAAGGTCTAAAGAGGAATTGGACATGATTCGCGTTCGGTTATTCTTCTCACCGAGACGCTCTCACCAGTTTGAAGAAACGACGGATTTATAGCAGAATTTCGCTTTTTTACGGAAATGTAATTCTTCGCTTGGCTCTAGACTTTTTTTTTTCAATTTGCTCTTCATTTCTAATTATTTTTAATGTTCGAACGAGAATCCGTACTGTGCATCAATTAAAGACATTTTTTACTATGAAATTGATTTCGTTTCGGTTCATTTTCTCTGGCGAATCGCATGGAAAAAATAGCAGAAAGTGCATAATTAAAAAAATGTATTTTAAGTAATTTTTTTCTTGCTTTTGCGTCATAAATTTTTATGAGCACGAGGCGTGTTATTTGGAAAGGTAAATTTTGCGAAGCAAGTCCCGTAGTGAGTGGTCGAGAGAGGTGGGAATCGAAAATCGTGATCGCTCGGGGCTGGCTGACCCGCGATGCATCCGTGACTACTTTGAGCTCAATCGTTTGGGAGAAATGGCCAACTCGCGTGGGTCATACGATACGTAATTTAGCCTCAGATCCATCAGGATCGTATATGTATAGCGTTTGCCATCTTCCGAAGTAGTCCGCGTCCCCATTTGACGTTACGAGCGTGTTTGGCCTCTTGGCATTTTGTTTTTTCACTCATCCCTATTCATTCCTTATAATAATGAGGTTGCTGTACAATAAGAAATGTCTCACTTCATATTTTCTGCTCCAACGATCACCAAATAGAAAAGAGCGAAAAAAAATTATCATTCATGACGTTCAATGATAATAATTTTGGATTTTTTCTTAATTTTTCCAATTTTCTATAAATAAAAAAGTTTGAATACAGAATTGAAGCATTTTTTCGTGTTTTTGGCGGGAAAATTCGATTTTTAAAAATTTTCTTTGGTCCTGGCTGAAGGAAAAAAATGAAATACGTGCTTTCTGCATGAATCAGCTGCGACGCTGTATTCCCTGAGTGGTATCAGAATCCTGGGGATTTCCTGTGGCTTGGTATGGGGTTTTATAACGAGGCTATTGGAACGAGCATTTTTAGACGGTCGTCTCGCTCTCTCTTTCTCTTTCCTCGTCTTATTTTCCTTTGCGAATGCTCGAAAGCTAAGGCTGTGTGATGGGAAAGACGATTAAGAAGCGGAGGAAAGGACCTGACACGAGGCAGAGTGGAATTCTCGACTGCGGAGTCGACGTAGCGGTGTATAACCGGTTGCGTTTTATCGAAGCTGTTCACAGAGAGCTCAAGATTGCTTTAGCATTGCAAATTGATTTGTTCTTGTTAAACTTTGGCTTTCTTTGGCCGGAGATAAGAGGAGGAAGGAAAGAGAATGGCAGAGACGGATGGAGAGGGAAAGTAGGAGAAGCGGCCAAGAGAAAGAGAGCGAGAAAGTATGGAGAAAGAGACGCGCGGAGAAAAGAAAGGAAACTAAAACGAGGAAAAGGCAGAAAGACAGAGATTCCAAGAAATTGCAAAAGAAAAAGGAAACGAGAAGAATGAGAAAAAGGAAGGAAGAGGAAAAATGAAAGAAGGATAAACGCGGAAAGAATGCGACCGCGCGTCTCCAGAAAGACCAAGACATTGTGAATTGATGTTTGAGGTTTGAGCAAGACCGAAAAAGAAAGATAACGAAAAAGAAAAGAGAAAAAAATGCAAACAGCTCGCCTCTCATCGCGCGTTTTATATACCGTAATCCTTTTACCTCGAACAAAGACAATTTTCTAGTGATGCACCTGTGTGTCCAGTATATCATGAGTCTACGATCAGTGTGATGTGCAATTACTTTCCGAGTTCGCCATCTCCTTGCACGACAAATTGTTAGTGTGTCTATTAAGCCAGCAGGAAATAGATAAATGGAAAGAGGACGAGAGCGTTGATTAATTCATTTTTCCTTCGCAATTATTATTCAATTAAAATGAACATCGAAGACGCGATTACGAATAAAATACAATTTTCCACCCGGTGACTGCTACAAATACGAATAAATTTAACTCAACGCGCTAATAATGATTCTTTGATCAATCTCCACTCCCGATTACTCGGAATTAAGCGTTTCTTTTATTTCGGCGTTTTTTCACACTCTTGTCATTTTCAGAAATCGAAATTCCGTACGAATCAGCATTTTACATCAAGTTTTCTTGTTGTATGAATATTCTATTGCACCGACGCCTTATGCACGCGGATAAATAATTGCTGCACTCGACGAAAATCCCGAGAAAGAAAAGTAGAATCAAGGACGACGTGTTCGAGAAACTTTCTACCGAAAACAACTTCTCCCCACGTTTTTATTAATCATTAATTTTTGCTCAGCAGCAGCACCGCCTCGAATTATGGGATTATGTTTTTTTTGTTTGTTTACTTTTTATTGTCAATTGGAAATTTCGGAGTTTGAAGGGATCGAGAGGTGCTTAACCAAGTCCACGGGAAAACAAATTTATTGACGCATCGCAGCGCGTCGATCGATTCGCAGTTCGTTAAGTTTCATCGATTAAAAATTCAAGGAACGAATAATAACGCGATCGATCGAAATGTCGAAATTCCGAGCGCCTAAAACCAGTTTAAGGAGAGAATAACTGTTATCACGATCGAGATATTTACGCCAGGTTGAGGCTAGATCTCGACCTCGATTTATCTCGTGCAAAGTAGTCCGGACTCACGGAAACAAAAAATACAGATTCGGCGTCATCTGCGGATCGTTGTGAATGAACTGGAGAGAAAAACAAATGGCAAAAGATGAAGAAAAGAGGAAAAAGAAACTCCCAGCAAATCGATGCATTCCCGAAAATACGGAAAATCGTTTCAGCAAAAACAAATTAATGTAAACAAATTCCAGCAAAAACTTCATTTGAATAAATAAAAATTGTCGACTAAAAATAAACTTGTGACTTAATGAAGTTACGATTCAATTAACGTGCATTTGCAATTCATATTCAAATCGAGAACCAGGTGCTTTGATCAAATTCCCCAGCAAAATTGATCCAAAGGAACTGACCGAACGGTAAAAATCGTTTCCCTCAAACAAATTACGTTCCTAAGCATACGTTGTTTAAAAAATTTGAAGAACAATGAAAAAATAACAATATCTACTGTTTAAGAGAAAAATAAATCCAGTTGCTGGAAAGGTCTTGCAATTTGGAATAAAAATAAAGATCGAAAGACAAGTGCACGAAAGATTAGCTCGACGAGTGGGTAAACGAGGGTAAACGGTCTCAAAGCTGCTTTCAGTAGCCCAGCGTTATACATAAACGTATATTTACGCATTTGTATATACATATATATACAACTATGTACATAAAGGATTACAGTCATCTCGGTTTGCCGGAGATACGTGGTCAGGGCCAACTTGACGAGGAATTTTCGTGTTTGCCAACCGGCACCATTCAATTGCACACAGCGACATAAAGATTTACACGTACAAACGCGCATATCCACGAATGTTGTGGGAAGTTGCGACAGAGATCGTCGATGCAGTTTTGCTTCGGTTGTGTATGAACGAGCTACCGAGCCTTTACGAGGCCTATTGCCAAGTTCCACAGCCCCAGACCGAGTGAATGTCAATATCGATGTGACTAAATATATATACGTACTTTTTTTTAAATTTATTTCACACGAGAAATAATCATCGTGTGTGTGTAAAACGAATTATCCTCAATCTTCTTTCCCGAGAAATGGCTAATAAACTATTTATTATATTTTCGAAATGTAATTATTTGCAAAATCGTACAAAACGACAGAATTTTTTCTTTATGGAAACATTTTCCTATGTTCCCATTTGTTTTTGAAGGTGATAAAAAATCTTGTGAATTTGTAAACATAATTCATTCATTTTAGTCTCGTTTTTTTATGAACCATCAAGACCCCTGCAATTTATGTTGCGAAAATCGATTTTAATGTTCTTTATACGTCGATCATGAAATATCTGATGAGGCAAACGTGAATGAACGATATATTTCATTTAATTGTTTTATTCAAAGCAGTCCGAGCGTGACAACTCTTGGCGATGTTGTGAAAATGTGTTGATGGAATGTCAATTTCATTATGAATTTTCCTCAGATTTCACAGCTTTAATTTGCTCGCACAATTTGTTAATTAATTCACACGAAACGAAGCGATCGTACGTTTCAATCGTAACGAAATGCTCATTGAGGAAATTGTTTTTTTTTTACTCTATTATTAGCCACTCGTGCTTATATCTCTGGGCAATAATTTCCATGAACGAGAAAGAGAGAGTGTTGAGAAGCAAGTACTGGTCATTGTTACAGTGGAGAAAATAATGAGGGGATTTAGTATTCACACGGTAGCTCGAGCGAGATAATTTATTGTTGAGTTATCATCATCAACTTTATATACATTTTCATATACATGTATTTACGTAAATATATGAAAATTGTTACAAAAGGCATGTATACCCAATAATTGTATTCTTGGCGCAACACAAATGCTTCGAGAGTTCTCCAGCTACATTGCCAGCATGACTTCGTCATCTGCGTGCACTCTTGTAACGTACGGCATCGCATCAGCTCCGGAAGCTTATTTTTTGCCCATTGGTAATTCTGCAAATTACACATTTTCCCCAAACAATAAAAAAAATTTCCGATTACACCAAAAGTTTTTATTTTCGTTTTTGCATTCGATATTCGCATTTTGAGGCTGATTTTTATCGGACCTGGATCTGTTTTAATAATCAGGTAAAAACATAAAATCCTCAGTAGTCACGAAAAGAATCTATGAGCGAGACTGGGAGGATCGTAAAATTTTTTTTTTCTGCTTCACTAACACGTCCTGATTAACTTCTCGGTGTACGACGAAAGTGAAAGTGATCTTAAAAATGTCTGGGTTTACGTTATCGTTTACGTGTAGACGGACTCGGGAATATTCACGAGAAAGAGGAAGGAGAGAGAGAGAGAGAGAGAGAGAGAGAGAGAGAGAGAAAAAGTGTGAAAACTTTTTATTTTTTGGTCAAAATAAGAATGTTACTTTCGTAATTAATAAACAAATTATAGAGAACTGAATTAATTTAAAAACTCAAGGAATAAAGTGGATCGTAAATAATGGATGATTTCGAAAAATAAAAATCCGGTGAATTTGATGAAGAGGCTAAATTCTTACGAATGACTCATAAACTGCCGGAATTAGTGATATAATAATCGATATAAATGTGTGGATTTCGATCGAAGGACATTTAAGCCTGTAGACGACCTCGTACAGACGTAATTGTCAAGGTCGTGTAATTTTTCAAATTACAATGAGTCATCAATTTCGTAGAAAGAAAAAGAGAGTTCGTTGATGTTTTTTGGACGTTGGTATTGACTCAGCACAGTTTGATAAATTTAAGTGAGAGAGAAAAAGAAAATGAGAGTGAAACGAATCGAAGGAACTTCACGGTACTTGTTCAAACATTCAAGGTCATTCACCCAATAGATTCACAAAGTTCTACTGCTAATGGAACAATTCCTAACCGTGGTCCATGAGTCGCGGTTCTGCGATCGTTATTGTACAACACAAGGAAAAGTTTCGTCAGATTTCGACGCTTGTAACTTTTTATTTCTGACGTTTACGAAACGATTATCCAGCAAAAATTCAGCCTTCATTGTCATTCAAATTCTCATTAACTCTTAATTTTTTTGCGCTCTCGCATTTTCGTCAGAGATCAGATGAAAATCACAGCTTGAAAATCGAAGCCTTGACCTTTCCTTGACGAGGGAAAATGCTCGAGCAGTTTGATGATCATGCCAAGCTCGAGAGAAGTGGCATTCGAGGAACAGTGGAAAGATCAACATGTGGAAGGTCTATTGTCGGAAAGCAACGATAAACAAGGCTTTATGGTCCATAAAAAAGAATAAATGATCATCTTCCTTGTTGGATAGTCATCAGATATTTGATATTTTGCTAACAACGTTGTGCACAATGGAAATTAAACGTTCCATTGACATGGTCGATAATTATTTTTCACTTGTTTTTTTCTTTCCCCCTCATTTTCCTACGAAATGGACATTTTTTTCTGATGATTGAATTCGAGGCTAAAGATCGAGCAACTGATGCAATTTTCATGATCGATTATATCGATGACCGTTGCTCCACACCGAGAATCAATAAAATTTGTAAAAATATGTTTAATGTCATTTGCTTGGATAATACATTCATTTTTTTCCATGGGACTATCAAAGGATCAACAAAAAGTAGAGACTCGTATCCTCGAAGGACGAAAGAACTGGCTGAATATTCGGGGAGTAAAAATATCCATGGCGAGCATCTTTGCAATAATTTCATTCAAATTTATACAGTAAAAGTGATCATTTAAATAGGCACGTGAGACAAATTAATAATCATGACAGTCGAGTTAATTATTATTAACGATTATACGATCACCCATCCAAGTACTGGATTTGCCCGAAGTTGTTTACACAGTTTTCCGCATTAAATGCGGAACGTTTACTTCGTTTCTCTTTAGGAACAGTTTGAAAATGTTTTTTCAACACGTTCACTCGACTGCATGGAGATTTATTAATTAACGGTCTTGCCATTTTGACCCAGAAAATATTTGATCAAAGGCTGCACTTTTCGGCGACATTTTGGGCACGTATATTACGAAACGACGAGTGGATCGATGGATAGTCCCTTTATGGGAGGTGTGTCATTAATGGTCTCGAAGAGCTGCAGCCAGAATTCTCATCACCAGAGGCAATTTCACTGTCTCGCTCTTTTTTCTCTGTCTCTCTCTCTTTCTTTTTTTTTCAAGCCCCCACGTATGATGTTCCGATGCCGTTACGCGGTTGCAGATTGGGTCAAGGCTAAGGGGGACTCGTCTTTTGCGAAAAAGAAAAAGTAGTTTAACAAGAATTGCCAAAACTGTAATTTTTTTTTCTCATTACCGATTCACAAAGTGGGCGAACTTCGGAGAATTTTTTCGTCGACTATTTCGCTATTTTTTCGACGCTCTCTATGCTTCGAAGTTTGTTTTTGTGCCTCAGAAACCAACGGAGAAAAATCGCGAGCAAAGGGGTAAAATTTAAAGGAGGCTTTTTTATTATTATGCGAAAAAATGAAATTTTTCGTCAAACCCGAATCTCGATTTTGTTATTCATCAAAAAGGAGGAAAGCAATTTTATCCCCGAGACTTTGAGGCGACGAGGAAGAGGTTGATACACGTTGAACCGTTATTTACGACTCCACGTTGCTCGCGCATTCGTTAGAACAAGGAAAAAGTGAGGGTCGCGCGTGGGTGTATGATCAACGATCGCGACAGGAATACTCAACTCTATTACGAATCACTTGATTGCAACATGCTCAGTTTTTCTTTAATTTACTTAATTAATACGTGCAAAAATGTTCCCTAATCACATAGCATTTTTCATGACTACAAAACACACGCGTGCGAGTCTCAGCAAGCAAGGTCGAATATGTAGGAAAATATTTCAGATTTTTCCATCGATCCAATGGAGGAATTTTTCTTTCCAGAAAAATATAACGAATCGTGAGGATCAGAAAAAAAATGTAGTGTGTCGTTCAATCGATCCTTTCGAAAATAATTGAATCGTTACCACAAAAACAATAAAACAAACGTTTTTTTTTCAATCAAATTTAAATAATAATTGGAAATGCGAAAAAAAAACTTACTATGTCGAAGTTTTCCTTTTTTCGAAATCAGCATTTTCAAGGGTTTCGGAACCTTCTCAGTGCAGATTTCGCCATTGCTATCTCTGGGTTTGATCCCGAACAGAGCATTGCGTCCGACCTTCATGTACTGCCTGCCCATTTTGTTGGGCGATCCCACGCCGAACAGCGAAGTAATGAACTTCATTTTGACGATTTTTTTGAAAGATTTCGTACTCCAAAAATGGAATTTAAAAAAAATTTCGTTCGTTCGATCGAACGATTGATTTGAATTGATTTTTTTTTCAAATCGATGATTCGCGATAATGGATTTTTATCTCGAGGTTTTAATGGCGAAAGATCGAACGATGATTTTGAAGGAAAATTAATTTGCTGCACCTCGGGTAAAAGAATTCACAAATTACCACCCACCCACCCAATTTTTATCTACACAATTCCTTGTTTTATTTTTTAACGAAAATATTGAATTTCGAAAATCGAATAATTATGTGTGCTTAATTTTTCTTTGTTTTTTAATCTTCGCTGTTTAATCGGATTTTTTCTAGCACTATTGAAGATTTTTATGTGATGATTTTATTGGACTTTGCGTCGATGTTTCCCATTGTCATCGTCATGTCACTTCTCCCAACATTGTTTTCGCGATTTTTCGGGTTATTTTGCGAGCCACCACCGTGAACTCTCGTTTTTTCTTCTAACTTTATTTTTTTTTTAACACTTTAAAAATCTTGGCGTAATTTTATATTATCGTCGATTCAACTTTGCCTCGAAAAGTTTCCACGATGTTTCCGTCGATTTTTTCCTTCAGAAAATCCAATCTGTAACGAGAAAAAAAAAAGAAAAATTAAAAACAGTCGAATTTTTCGTTAAAAAATTCATTCACGACTAAATTCCTCCGGAATCAAGACAAAGAAAAATACGAGACGATTTTTACTCGAGAAGAAAAAAAAATTACGAATTTTCATTCTTTTTTTTTCCAAATTGTCCATGAAACTTTTTTCGTGCTATTTCCCAGTTTGCAAAAGTTGAAAAGTTCCATAAATCTGGACTGGAAGCACCGCGTAACAAATCAGTGCCAAAAACAAAATGAAAAATCACGACCAGTTGAAAAAAAAGTGGGACAAGAGCGCGAAGACAAGAAGAAGTCGTCTTATTCGTAGAAATGTTTACCCGTTGTCGCATCTCGCGGTAGAAACGTCGGAATAATAGCTGAGGGCGTTTTTGCACATTCGTTTCGAGTAATTTGAAATGCGCGACGATTTGTATTCATTGCTAACTAATAACAGACCAACGACAACATACTGTTCATCTTGAATTCATCATAAAAAAGTCAAATCAATAGTCCTAGGAAGGGGAACAAGTGCGTCCCATAAAATTATAAGTAAATCCATAAGATGGTGAAATTAAGTGAAAAAAAAAATTGATCTACGTAGGTAAGCAAAAAAAGCAATTGGATACGACTGTGTGTAAAATAATTGCGACGTATCGTAAGAAACTTCGTGCATATGGAATATCGATGTGTGAATCAATCAGATCGATTCCTCTTCGCATTCAGTTGGAAATTTTGAGGGCACGGAGGTTAGCAACAACGACACGAAGAATCAATCTCGAAAAAAAATAAACTCATTATCGGTTCGCGTAGTTTTCCTCTGAAAACAAACGGAGCGTATGATCTGATCACGATTGCAAAATCGGAGAAGCCACTTGTAAATTTAAATCGTTAAATTATGTTTGAGGATAAAAATTTGTTTTCAATTCTTTCTCACTTCCAAATTCGATGACTCCCAAAAAAATAGGTTGCGTGCTCCTTTTCTTATGAAAATTGAATACCAAGTGCCAATCACCCAGCGGACGTTGACTTTTGCGAAACCATATATCAATGAAGGAAAAGAAATGCTCGATATTTATTTTTTTGTAACGAGATCCTGTCTCGCGTTCGAGACGCTGACACCAGTTTACATTTACACCCACAAGAAACATCAGAATGCAGGTGAAATCTTCGCTAGCTCGTCGTTTAAATTCCAAAATTACAAACAATGGAAAAAACACTGATTCAGGAAATTCTTTCAAAAACTGCATCGTCCAAATGACACTTGATGGAGTAAAAACAAGTTGCATCTTGATTTGAGAAAAAAAAGACACCGTCTTTGAAATCAAATAATTTTCCATTTTTTTTCCAGGAAATTACTGGACGATTCGATTTTTCCAAGATTTGTTTTTACTACGTGATCCTTGATCAACTTCTTTGACAATTTAAAGTCCATGGAAGCTGCGATTAATCAAAGTCATTGATGGTAGTAATTCCTTCAAGATTTTCGAATGATTTTTGAGAGTGTTTTCTGCACGATTAAAAACTTTTAACGTGTGGTTTCCTCGTTCCCCATAAGAATGTACATAGAAATACATATTTATAGCTATTTAATTCGTTAATATATATTCATAATTTATTGTGCTACAAAAACATGGAAATTCACATATTTACACTGTGAGACACTCCACTAAATCATGAGAACATAAAGTACAGTGTGCAGCTCACATGTAATCAGCAAAGTCCATGGTTCGAGCGATTAAAGAGTTATAATAAAAATAGTTTGCAGGGTGCGTGAGTGTGAGGGAAAGGATTGACCAGAGGGAGCAGGGAAAGATGGAGAAAGAAAGAAGAGTCTAGTTATTCACTTTCATCGAGGACTCTGTCCTGCACAGATCAAATCCACCATAAAACCGAGAGAGAGAGAGAGAGAGAGAAAAACCTCGTACAGATGTAACATTCTCTCAATCTTTTTGTGGAAAGCAACAACGTTTCGTAACTTTTCAGAGGGAGCAAGAGATCGAGGGAGAGGGCAAGAGGATGTTGAACAAGTTTATACCAAAGAGAACTTGTTTGCAAGAAATTTTCTCGAGCCTGCATCGATTCTGCATCGAAGTATAAATACAAAAAAAAAAAAAAACATATGGCCAAAAAGAAATTTCTCTGCCCAGTGTTCGGACGAAATAATGATCGAAAAACCCTCGAATAATTAAAACAAAATGTCAGAATTAACTAAAACAAAAATGTTCTAAATTATTAATTCACATTAATTACGAATTTCTGTTAAAAGTGATTATTTTCTTTTGAATCGTACTGAATATTCGGCTATTTCGAAGGAAACAAAAATGTCGAAAAGCCAGATTATGTGATGAACGAAAAAATGGCATGCTACGAAATAAAAAGATTGTTAGTCGCACTCTTTCATTTAATGACAGAGATAATCTCTCTCTCTCGCTCGCTCTCTTTTTTCTCCGATTCGTTTTTTCTTCTGCTTCGCATATCGCGAGAGCAGGCTCTTCGTGCTATGGCTGACGCATTATAATTGATAGGCGAGCGAGGTATATACTGCTGCAATACCAGAGGGGAATTGATGCCTCGATGCAAGTCCATCCTTTCATGGTGGATGGCTTCTATCACCGTTATTGTTTACCGCTTTTCTAAGTTCTTCGCTCTTTTAAATCGTATATATACATGGATAAACATTCACACACAAACATCATTGTCTGTGTCTCAGTATTTCGGTCTGGAAATATCGCATGATGTTTCAGCAATTCCGTGAATGGGCTCTCGATAAATACTATTAACCGGCATCGAACTCTCCCACTTTGCAATCCACGTATATTTACGTATTCCTATTCATATGTATATTCAAAGATTCGTATCGGTCTGCGTGGGTTGTACAGGCAGAAAAAAAGATCCTCGATGATCTGAAAAAATTTGCAACGCACGTGCACGAGTCGCGGATTGTATTTTATTAAAAATAATGAGGAAATCATAAAAAAAATAAAAAAAACCACAAAACTTTCTCTGCTGTTCCTACTTTTTTGGGACTTTGAATGATTTCGTGAAATTAATTTTGCAACAATATATTGCTTAAAATAACGATTTTTTCGTAATATTTTTTTTTGAGATTAGAGTTTTTGAAATTAGGATTAATGAAACTTACGCTATTTTGAAAATGAATCTCTCGGCCAATCTGGATTTTTTCTCTCGTCCTTCTATGCTTTTTATTGAATTTTTATTTCGTACGAGTCTCGATTCGCTCCTTCTCCGTCGATCTCATAACTTTTTACGATGTTCCGCGGGCGGGGAATCGAGATCTGGACTCTCACGCGACTCTCAGTCCTCTCGGAACACCGGCACGAGCAAGATCCTCGATATTTAAATGCGAAAAATACGATTCACTGTTCGGAGTCGTGGCTCGGAGAGACGGGGAGAAAAACTCTGGCCAGTTTTTCTCTCGATTATGAGTACCGGAAGCTTTGATCTGCGTTATGAAACGTCCACTTCCTCACCAATTTGCACGATTTATACGCGAATCTGTCACAATTTTTTGAGATTTCTCGTAACATTGAAAAATATTGAAACCAGAATTGTGTCTCGCTGCAATCACCTTCGCCATTGGTTACTCTCTCACTTGCCAAATAATCGACGAGATTTACTCGGGACGTAAAAACTGGCGGAATCACTCGATCAGAAAAGCTCGATCCACGAAAATATTGAAAATTCGGTGGGAATCACTTTTTCAAAACTCCACAGATAAAAGTTTTCCCACAAAGAATCGGAGCATCCTTTTCTCTTCTTTTCTCTGCGTCGCTTTTTCGTGTCCCTCTAACGAGCATTGGAATAAAATAGCACAAAATTAACGCGAACAGAAATAAAATGAAAAACGGTCGATCCGGTCGAATGAAAAGGACGATTTTTTGACACTGACACTCGGAAAAAAATGCGCGAAGAAAAACTGAACGCGTGGGATGATTCCGGGCGATGTAGAAAGCCGATTTGTTAATCGATGTTTAATAAAAAAAAGTTTATTCATCATTTGTTCTTTGCGAATTGGCGCGTGTCATCGTAGAAATTCGAGGCGTCGATGACCGAAATCACTTTGGGAATGAATGAGAAAAGTTTATAAAGCTACACACGACACCCGGCGACTAATACGACGAGAGAGTCCAAATGAGAGAGAGAGGGAGAGAGAAATGTGACAGATAAGTGAAGAGACACCACTGAGGGAGCTTGGCTTGCCTGCCTCGACGATCGACGAGATGGAGTGCGGATTGCTAGTCAAGTGGACCACGGTATCTCTTTTCTCTGTCCCTTGCTCTCGCTCTCTCTCTCTCTCTCTCTCTCTCGCTCTTTCTTTCACTCTGGGTGGTGGTGGTCACGGAGCGCCGGACCAAGCAATCACTAACGAGCATGTAGTAGCCACGACCAAGGTACTTCACCTGTCGGTATATATGTCTGAGCTGGTAGGGAATTTTCCTCCTCGCAAGGATGACCAAGGGAGAGAGAGAAAGAGCTAACCAGAAGAGAGGGAGAGCAGAATTTCAAAGAGAGAGAAAGAGCCAGGGAGAGGGAGACGGAGCAAAAAAGAGAGGGGAGGGAACCGTTGGCAAAAATTTTCAAGAGAAAAGCGAGATGGCAAGAAATAATTGGGGAGGAATTGAGAAAAGAAACGAATCGAAAAAAATTCAATTTTTCTTCAAACATTGATGCAAATTTAAAAAATCACGTGAGAGCCCAGCAATGTAACGAAAAATCCATCAATTATTGATGATAAGCAGCGAATTAACTAATTAAGAGAATTTTTTATAAAAATCGATCAATCCCTCGACTTTACGACATTTTCATGAGAATCCTAAATCAAAAATAGGTTCATGGTTTGTTTTTTTGTTTTTATTTTCGAAAAACGAAGAATCTGAACTTTTTATGGAATTATTGGCTCGATAAAGTCTGCACAGAAGGAGAGACACAATTAGTGGGAATAGCTGTGTTTTACTTCTGGTGCATTATAGCCCGTGCATTGTGCAATGCTGTTGCGAGCGAAATATAAACTCGCACTGACAGTTATAGTTCCGATTGCGCAGTCTTTTTTGTATTGTTCAGTCGGATATTTTGGTTGGTTCTGATCGTAAAATCGAGACTCGTTCGCGACGATAACCGCGAGCGGCTAATTCGACTGAGATGTTTTTGCCGAAAATCATTTAATCGACCTATTTAGTTGACGGAGCACCATCGTCTTGACTGCGGCTCATACGATCACCTGTGAAAAATATTTCGATGACGATATCGCGCTCGGTAAAACCCAAACGGAACGCGTGGCTTATCGCTTCCAACGATTTCGGGATTTTCGTTTCATCCTCCAAATCCGCCCGGAACGTATCTGCCACTGCCAATTAATAATTCAATTTTTTTCCGCTTCCCAAGGTGAATCCGAAGTCCAACCGAGTCTTTTGGGAAAGGAAGACCGAGAGACCGAGCGGCGAGCAGGAAGAAGAAAAAAAAACTCGTTTTTTTTTGCTCATGCAAAAATGCATTTACTTATTTTTTATTTTTTTAAATAACTTTTCAACGAATAAAGGCAAATAACTTGGCCAACTTGACGCATCGAATTTGACGATATTCTCATAGAAAATGATTAGCATCGTGAAAACGACTGGCCACACTCGTCGCATTCCTGAACATCGTTCTCTGTTACAATTCTTTCAATTTCTTTTAAATTCCCATTTAAAAAATCGTCGATCAAAAAGATATTCCAATTATTCTTGTTAACGAAACAGAAATTACGTAGAAACTCGTAAAATTATTCGTGATTCATAAATTTGATAAATTTCATTAAACTTAATAAATGTGACAGAGTTGATTTTTTATTTTTTATAGAAAATCTTAAAAGAATCAAAAAGAAAGTCGTGGATGTCGTTCAATGTGTCACGAATGTCGTGATGCATTCGCGATGGAAGTTGAATCGCGAACCTACTTGCACATTGATAGAGACGCACATTTCTGGAATATTGCACGCTCGTTCGATTATTTTAATATGAATTTTTATTCAAACTGAAAAATGTGGAAAAGTCTGGCTAAAAAATTATTTTGCCTCGAATTAATGATTGAGATATTTAGATCAATGATTCAATCGATTTCAATTACGATTAAAAACGTGACGTTGCCAACTCTCGAGTGCTCGTTTTTTTTTTTCGGCTTCCGAGGCTCAAGGGAAGAAGACCTTTCTCAAAAAAGTTGGAAAAATATATTTTGTTAAAGTATCGCAATGACAATGACGATTCTCCGTGCACGTAAGCAACTAATTCAGTATTTTTTCTGAAGTATTCTTGAAATTGAGTATATAAGCCAGTAAAGTGGTGTGTATGCGTGTTTGCACTTATAGAGCGTAACGCAAAGGCAACCTTTGACGAAACGGAACTGCGCCATGTCCGAAGAATTTTCTCACGATGTGCATCCAAGTTATATATTTTTGCTTCGAAGCGAATAAGCCAGCGGGGACGAGATTTGTCACGGGATTTTAAAACACGAAGAAACTTGGAGATCCATGACGTTTTCGAATGGAAATAAATGTCGTCAAATGAGCTCGCCAATGACGCGAAATATTGTGTTCGCGTAGATGAGAAGAATTCATAATTAACTGTGTAAATTCTTTAATCATATTCCAAACAAATATGGGAATTCTCAACGTGGAATTTGACTTCGTTATAAAAAATGTACATAGAAAAAAAGTGGGGATTCCCGCGTCGATGACTGTTCGCCAGTTTCTTGTTCCTCTGGATTTTGGGTAAAAAAAAAACGCGAAAAAAATTACATAGAAGAAAAAAAGATGGAACGCCGTCAATGAAACTTCATCGCAAGAAAAAAAAAGTCGTTTCAGCAAAGCTGCAAATAAAACAATAAAAAATTACTCACCCGACGATATTGAGGATCCACCAAAAAATCTGCTAGTCCTGGAATTGTTTCTCGAGTCAAAATTATACGCACCGGATCGTAATCCCGTAAAATAATCCCAAAAAACCGGAAAATTACGTGAAAAAAAATCTCGTAGGAACGTCCAAAACTCCAGTGGGCAGATTTTCACTCACGGAGTTCACTTTCTTCGTGGTCGAGAATAGTTGCACTGTGAGTTGACCTAACCACCGTTTTGTCACGTACGAATTTCTCTTTTTTTATTATATTTTTTTCTCTCTTTTCACACGATGAAAAAAAAAGCGTTAAAAAAGTTGCACTATTTTGGTGACTGCGACAATGTCGATTCGGAGCAAGAAAATAAAAAACTATCGAGAAGGTTCGTAGGTCCGGGACTCAATGACAAAGAGAATTACTCGCTAAATTCTCGCACAGACATATCCAAAATATATAAGTACGAAATACAGCGTCGAACGCAGTGCCTAAAATTATTTATACATACAAAACTATGCACTCGGAATAATTGTAGCAAGTAAAAGAAATAAATTAAATCTCCCGG
The DNA here is from genome assembly GCA_963921915.1 of Hyposoter dolosus. Classification (NCBI taxonomy): domain Eukaryota; kingdom Metazoa; phylum Arthropoda; class Insecta; order Hymenoptera; family Ichneumonidae; genus Hyposoter; species Hyposoter dolosus. The sequence goes on from OY998138.1 coordinate 8,914,498, forward strand.
AGTCTGCGATCGATGGCAAACTTTTTTCTCTCTCTAAAACCGAGTCCCCACGATCGAAAATATTAAAATTAACTAAACATTCGGTAGCACTCACGATTCTGTGTTGTATTTGTTAAAGGGCCCGCGTACAAATGAAGCGAAACATGCGTCGGAGCTTTCATTATAAACTCTGGGCTCGCTTGCTCTTCTTCTACGTCACTTGGACCAAACTCTGACGTTTATTTTCATCTCATATATATTTTCTTCATACACATTTGCGTCTTTGTGAATTCCTATGAAAGCGAAACGTCTATATGGGATCCTATATGTTTGTGGCTTCGGTGAATATTCGTGTTTGTACGAAATGTGGTCAGTGGTTGGTCGAATATTATTGTCGGGGAGCTGCTGTTTACAAATCCTTGATTTTTTGGAACCTCCCACCGCTCATTTGCATTTTACAATCTCATTCACAACATGCGTTCGTTTGTTTGGACTTACTTGGGTAATTCCTCCAAATTTTAATCACTGAAACCTCATTGTTCACTTCGTTAATTAGTTTAATTAAGCTAATCCAATTATTTTGCTGATTATTCATCATTTTTTTCTTTCATTCGATTGGAATTTATTGACGTGCGATACGGACGTTAGAATATATATTTACAGACTGCGAAACGACCTTTCTTCGCGGCATTGAACTCTTCAAGGGAATTCCCATCCAGCACTGCACAACCCGTATCGAAATTTCCTCCGTTGGTGCCTCGATATATATCGCTTGAGAAACAAATTACGAACAATCATTTGCATTTTATTCGGCGCTATTTTGGCTCGAATATTCTAAAAAAATGGATTAAAAACTTTTTTAAAATTCCTCTCGCTGTGAATGATTTGCGAGAAATGGAAATTCTTTGTTCACTCGATTCGATCGTTAGCTCGCGAGGACCAGTTGGCTCGATTAAAAATATACGAAAGTCGTAATCACGGGGCATCTAAATTTTTCTCTAATCCTGGAGGGTTTCAGGGGAAAAAGGAACTTGTGGGAGGAGACTATAAAAATGCCAAAGAAAACTCGTTGGAAGCGTGAATAAAAATTTACGATTTTTTGTTTTTTGAAGGTCGGAATGCTGAGTCTGGATTTAAAAAGGCTTCACCGTTTCGAAAATTCATTGCTCCCAGCCTCGATCTTCGTTCTATTCTAAGCACTCAAAATTTTTTTCAACGACCCCTCGATGCCTGCAACATCGTTTTTCTAGAACAACTTTTATTTTCAAAAAACTCTATTCTCGACAAATGGCACCGGTGGCTGCAGATCCACCCTCTGTCGCATTCTCGAAACACGTTTATCGTCTCGATAAATCCACAGACTAATTTCCTTTGCTTTTATTTTCAATCTCACCTTCGTCCTGCCTTCGTGGCAATTTAGTGCGTCATAAAAATGTAAAAAGCAAAAAACGTGCTTTGCGGGCTAGTTTGAAAAAAAACGTGAAATTTGAATAGAATTTTTCAAATTCAAATCGATTCTCGTTTGATAAATTTCTGTAATAATTTTCCTAATTATTGTTGCTGCCACAGCGAGCACGAAATAGATGGATTGCCTGCACGACGAATTTTGACAAAAAGGACACAAGGATGACCGAGGGAAGGAAAAAAATGGTCAATAGATCGTAAACAATTTTGAAAAGAATGAATTGGCCTTGTGCGTCACATTTTTCAGAGAACTGTGTTTTGTTTCGAAAGCCGAAAACCAGATGACGAGAGACCGCTTTAAAAAATCGTTCCAGCATAAAGCGAACGTGATAATTCATGGACTTCTTTGTTTTATAAATTTTTTTCGAAACAAACTCAAAACACGTGTACCAATTATTTTCCTCAGTTCATAATCAACTAGTCCTGTTTCGCTGCGTATTAAAAATAAGCGTGGCGGCTAACACATTCAATGTGTCAGCTGAATGTCATTTTTTTTCTCGTTTCCTCTTTGTTTTTGCTTGAACGTGAAATGCCGCCGGGATGGAAAGACGATTTTTGAGTGGTTGACGAGCGGGAGAGATGGGGCAAAAAGGAGGCCGGCTGATTGGGCTGCTGGCGAACAAAGAAAACCTCCAAGGTGAAAATTTCGGACTCGAACTCCAAGAGGGCGAGCTCTAGGTGGCGGAGAGGGGCAGGAACGCTCTCGATGTTTCTCTGGACGTTGTTGTCAATGACACAAGTGTCAATGACACAAAGGAGGTAAAACAACCCAGAAAAATGATAATGAAGCGCCCTCGACGATGTCCGAGCCTCTCGTCATTAGTCCTCTCTCTGTTTTTTTATATTTTTCATACCTTTTTTCCTCTTGACATTCTCGTCAAAATCTCAACCGGTTTAATCACTCTCCCTCGATGTTTTTCCACAAATTTTTCTTTTGTGACATCGTGCCCCGGGGCGCACAGAAAAAAATGCTTCCACATCATAATCTTCTGCTCAAATACCAAAAGCGAATAGAGCCATTTTTTCTTTTCCAGCTTTTAAAACACTCGCCAACGATTGCGAAGGTAGAAAAAGGTTTCACGAGAGATTTAAAAAAAAAAACGTGCACACAGACAATTCTCCGAAAACCCATTAGCGGCCCCAGCTAATTTGCGGACACCGATTTGGCTATTTTTCGCGTTTAACGTGAGAAAACAACGGGATGCTCTTATGTGTGCAGAATGAGAGGTTTTCGCTTTTTTTTTTCGAGAACTTCGACTACAAAGTGCATTCGGAAATTGGGCGATATTTTGCACTAAAGTGGACTCTCGAATCGTCCTCGCGAAATTGGTATACGATTGATCTTAATTATTCTCATAAATTGGAGCTAATTAGATGGTGTAGGAAAAAAAAGACTCGACTGGTTAACGTTTCCAGCATCGTTGTTACTCGACGCGCTTCCGTACACAGAGCCGATACGTTTTTTCTCTTTTGTCTCCCATCAATTATTTATCGCTTATTCTCACGATTCCTGGAAAACAAGTTGATGGCAGAGGATGCGACGATATTGTTATCGACTCTTTCACAGGTTTGATCTTTGCATCCTCGCGTTTCGATCGAGTCAGTGTATCAGAAAAATATCCCGGAGCAATAAATCGATCCAATTATTCATTTTCTTGATGAAAATCAATCAAACCCAACAATCAATTATCTATATGGTAACCCAATGGGGAGTGTGTTCAACCCGAACAGTCGATCGAAATCTTTATAATGCAAAAACGTGAGAAAATAAATAAATAAATTTATAAATCAGCGATTAAAATGAAGGAAAAGCAAATAAGTAGAGACTCGTGAAAATTTCCATCGAAGACAGGTGAACGGTGAACGTAAATATATGAACAAACTTTCGATGAATAGAGAGAGAGAGAGAGAGAGAACGAGGGGGAAAAAATGAACTCGAGTGTCGAGAGTAAGTCCGCGCGGTCGTTCTTGAACGTGAAAAGGACTGCATGGCTCGAAGGCTAATAATGTAATGGGTGGTTGCGAAAAACTTAGCAAACCGCTACGGCTCTTTAATGACGATCTCGAGCCCTGGGTACTTGAGAAAAATATGAAGAAAAAAAAACGATTCCAGCAGCAGGGTGGGAAGGCGGTGATAAAAATTCATTTGAAATCCGTTCGACTGAAGCAAATGGTGCGTTTGTCGTTGGTGCGAATTAGAAAGTCATAACAAGTGTCGAAAAATATTGTATTCGACGGATCTAACCCTGGTACTTGGTCCACTTTAAAATGGCGCGTTCGATTCTCGATCTGCGGTCACGTGGTTTCTTCATCCAGCGAGAAGTATATTGGGCAATCGTAAACGCGTGACCGTTGAATACGCATTGAAAAATGGAGCAACAAAGATTTGCGGAGTTTTGTCTCTCGAACACACAATTTATCTTTTTCCCGACCTACAATTTCTGGCTTACGCAACTTTTTCATTTTTTATTTTAAACGAATTAAAAGGGAGATCAGAGGGAGTGGAACTGGCCGATTTGTCGCGTCTGTTTTTTGCTCCTCCATTATTTCATCGATGAATGTTGAATCGATCGTTGAATAATCGATTTTTTAGCAGCTCGTCACGAGCTGATGCCTCGAAAATCACTTTTTATATCCTTTCCATATATTTCTCTGTCATCTTCATCACGAAAACGTGGACAAAAAGTTGGTAGCAAAAAAAAAAGTGAATTTTTTCTCCTGATTTATGCACATCGTTAAAAAAAAAAATTCAGAGGCCATTCAGCAATCCGGAAAGTTTCTTTCTGTCGCTGATTCGTCTGCTTCGTTCGATGGGAAATTCATGGAAATTTACTTATTCGTATTCAATTTTTTTTCTTCTGATTGTCATTACGAAAATCTGAGCCTCGCATCGTTCACGATTGTCATTTGATGTTGTCAAAGGAACAGAGAAATTCTACTTTTTCGACAAAGCTCGTACGAGTTCGTTCTTTTTTCTCAAATTCGAGTTGCGGATAAACTCGACGCTACCGACTGACAAAAATCGTCGCTTAAGAATTCAGTCAATCGGAAAATCCTGCACCAGGTAGAGCCACGATTTGATCAGGTAAGAAATCTTTTCGATTGTCGATAACGTAGAATTTTCTCTATCGAAGAATTGTTCCAACAAAAAATTTGCCTCGAGTTGCCAATAACAATAAATAATTTATAAACAAACGATGCAGAAATAACAACAAATTCACGTATTTTGGTGTTTTTTTTTTTTTTTAATTACAAAACGTGAATTAAAAAAAAGATAACGAGAAAATTAACGATGCGAAAATGACAATGAATCTTTAATGAATTCTTTGTTTTTTTCATTAAAATTTGTTGCCAATTACCAAATAACAAAAAAAAAAAATGTAACAATTAACGATGCAAAAGGACAATAAAATTAATCAAATTATCGCACTTTTGTAACAATTTCCAATTAAATAACAAATAACAAAATAATTAACAATAAACATTGCAGAAATAACAATTATTTTCATTCATTCTCCTCAGGGTACGCTTGACTTTTAGGAACGTGGACATACATAAATAAATATGTAAGAGAGCATGCTGAACCTCACCTCGTATTTTTAATCAGTGCCAACCAAAGACTACGTGGCACATTATCAAATACACTGATATGGTTGTCGTACTCGAGAGCATTATTGGGAAGCCAACTCTAAAAAAGTTGAAAATTTTGAAAAAAAAAAAAAAATCCGAAGAATGGATTAATTTTTATCAGTTCCCCCGTAGACACACTGGGTCATTTTGACCCGGAGAGTATTTGATTTCTTTTCAATGAGTTTGGACGGAAAATAAATGAAGACGAGATTACAGACTCAACGACAGAATTACCGCCCGGGTCAAAATGACCCAGTGTGTCAAGAAACTATAATAATAAGTTTCTCACTTGAAAAATTTGATGAATGAAAATCTATAGCCGTGCTGTTCGGCAACCCCAGCGCAAACGACATTGGAAGTGGCTCCAATGAGAGTTCCATTGCCTGGTTAAAAAAAAACGTCTGCATTCTCACCAGACAAAAATTTGGAGGGATTTAAAGAAATTTTGATTGATTTTTTTACCTCCAAGACAAGCCCCGAAGGCGAGGGCCCAGATCAAAGGCTGAAGTGGCAAATTGAGCTTTTCGTTTTGCGACAAACTCGTTGATATTCTGACCATCATCGTTGCCAACGGTACGTTATCGACGAAAGCGCTCACAAACGCAGAAACCCACAGAATCAAAAGAATCGCGACTGCGAGACGCGATTCTTCGGCCACGGAGAAAATCACATTTTCCGTGACCTTCCCGACCCACGTTATTATTCCCAATTTCGAAAGAGCCTTCAAGAATCCACGAAAATAAAAAAAAATGTGAATTTTCATGAAAAAAAAAAAAAAAAACAACAAAACACATTTTTGCAGCAAAAATTCGATCGAATTTTCAAAACTCGTGATAATTTTACTTATTTAGACAAATCTTTCGTTTTCACGGATCTGGATGAATTTCATGAATTTTTTACCAGATGAAATAATTGACTAAGGAGATTATTATTTTTGGAATTGTGATGATAATCGCAACTTACCTCCATGAGAACAAACAAGGACGCAAAGAAGAGTAACGTGCTCCATTCTACCCTGGCAAGAATGGCATCGATGTCCTGGAAATCAGCGAGTACGAATAACAACAAAACTCCCAAAAGACCGATCCAGCCAAGAGAAAGATGTAAGCTTGGTAGATTGTGCAGAAAGAAGAGAAGGATTACGAAAACGAGGACGATGCTTGACTTGATGAGTAACGCTTGGTTCCTGATGGGATACTGGAAGAAATAAGAAAAAGTGAAAAAACAGGAGAACCGAAATTTTCGAGAAATTCTTGTCGAAAGGAAACAAAAGATCAACGTTATACTTTTTCTTGCAGTTCTTCGAGCGTAGTTTTGTACTTTTCGAGGGCGACACTTCCGATCAACAACTTTTTCTTCAGCACACCAGCCAAACGATGGATTTTTTTCACGAGAGTTAGGCGTACGAGATTCTCCTCTTTGCTGTAACTCGAAAGGCTGCTCGCAGCTCTTTGCCAGATTGCGATTTCGTGACGTAGGTCCTGAACGTCTTGAGGTTCGTCGAATGTCAAGACCGATACGTCTCGGAAAATAAATCGCAGCTGGGCGTAAACAACAGCCAAAACGATCAGAACTCCCGTTCCCATGTGCACGGTAAATGTGCCGAATGTGACGCCCTTCATGGGAAAAAAACCCCATAAGCAACAAAATAAAATAAAATAAAAAAATCAATGAAAATAAAATAAAATAAAATAAAATAAGTAAATCGTTTTCTTTAAAAATTGAATAATTGCAAAAAAAAAAATTTTACTGCTGCGATGACGTGACGATTCGACGCTATGATGACATTGGGTGGATCGCCAACAGGAGTTGCAGCTCCTCCAATATTTGAGAAAACCATCATGGCGGTCAAGATCGGCACAGGATTCAATTGCTTTACTTCACAGAGTCTTATCGTCACAGGCGTCATCAACAGAACCGTCGTCACATTGTCGAGAAAGGACGAAAGAAAGGCAGTGAAAAAGCAAAGGACGTTGATCAACGGCCATAGTTTTCCACCTGTTACCTACAATTTTGCAATTAATTTGATTCATTCAATCATGAGAAGTTTATCCAGGAAACGTTTGCATTGCAATCGTCGATTTAAAGTTGGAAAATCAACGGTTTTTCTCGATTAATTTTTCAATCGAATTAAAATTTTTTTCTTCGTTACCTTGAATGCGTAGACAGCCGCATAGTCGAAGATTCCGGTCTCGGCGAAAATTGCGACAAGTATCATCATCGAGAACAGTAGGAGAAGGGTGTCCACGTCTATCCAAGATATTAGCTCCGCCATGGAGGGTCGCTGGTCCAAATCAATTTTTTTTCGCATTAAAAAGAAGTATAAATTATTTTTAATGTTAATTTATTTATATTTGTAATTTAGGATACGAATTCCTTTTTATCAAGCGATAAGCGATTAATTGATAATTTAAAAATAATTATTTACCGCATCGAACGCTGTCAAAATGGCGATGGACATCGTAGACGCTAACATGGCCGCCAGAGCTCTGTGAATGACCTTTGCGGACCCGAAAAAACATCGATCATTATTTTTTTCGTTCCTTTCTTTTTAGGAATTAATTCAAGAAATTGGTCGATTTTATTTTGAAAATTAATTCTTCAGTCTTCACCTCAAAAACTATGACGATGTAGAGACCGAAAAGGACAAAAGCTCCATAGACAATTCCGTCCTCGACGTCGGAAGGAAAAAAATCATAAGCCATCGAGATCGACAGATTTGTCGGTAAATCGGTAAGCATTTTAACAGCAATTTCCCGATTCGGAGCCACGCCGCATTCGTCCGTAAAATTCATTAGTTCGAAGACTTTTTCTTGTCTCTGGTTCGGCACTAAATCGATCGCATCGGCTGGTAAAATCGGCAGGATCCAGGTCTCCGTTAAATTCTACAAAAAAAAAAAAAAAAGAAATGCACACTCGTGTACAATTTTTCGAGCAGCATTTTTCGTAATTAAATAATTCACCATCGAGCATCGAACTTTCTCGTCACTTTTGTCGGATGTATCGTTCGTCGCTTGGTAAATCGTGGACTCGAGCCAAACGATTAAATGGGGTGTCGTCGTGTTTATTTTCGATCGACCACCGGACACTGGCAATAACGGACCTTCGAGTATTATGCCCACGCGATTACTCCACGAATCATCCATTACGCGATAACCTAATTTTTTGCTAAGGAAAATCATTAAAATTTTGATTTTTAGTTTTTTTTTTTTTTTTTTTAATCGAAAATCAACGATTTATGGTAATTGTGAACATTTTTGATTAACGGACTGCAGATTGATGGAGAGGAAAAAGAATTGTGCATTTTTTCAACATCCTATCGATAAGGATACTTTTAATTTGATCGCTCGGAACGATGACCTCGTGCATGCTGAGAATCTTGTCACCTTTGGCCATCAAAATGATCTGAAGGGAGAAAAATAATCATTTTTTACAAACAGAAATTTTTAACAAGAAATTACGTTTTTAAGGGAAAATTTGAATTTGCGTTTCTATGTCGAAATAACGGGGGAGAAAACTTGCAGTGAAAATGATCCAGCAACAGGTGAGCAATGCTAATTTGGAGTAGCGATAAATGGGAGTGAGATTTTGATGATGACCGTGAACCTGAGCGTCGAGCTGGTCGCCAACATCGTCGGCCATGGCTTTTTTCATCCTGCAATAATAAATTATCTCTGTCGTTACGATCTCAACTAAATTTTCACGAATAAAATTTTTTCGGAGTCAAATATTAATTGATGGGATTTTTCTCACTTGACTGATTGAGACTGGTGAGTGGTAATCGACATATTTACAACAACGGTGTCTTCCATCCTTGGTCCTCCAAGAGATCGTCTGATAAAATCAAAAACTACAATTAACGAAAGAACCAATTATTGCTCAACTATATTTTTGTAGAAAATTTAAATTTTCGTACGAGTGTCCGGCCGTCGAAGCCATTCTTTCGTATTCCTGTTGGATCGCTCCCAAACTCGGATCCAGTCGAATACATTCCGGAAGTTGACACCATATTCGAAGAACTTCGTCGGAAATTGGACCAAGAACCACCGACCCCATGATCGATGGTTGTGTGCTCAGAGATTGAATATTATCCCCTGTTCAAATTTCATTTATTGAGATTTCATTGAATTTTTAATTAATTTAATTGGAGGCAAATTTTCGACTCCTGATGATAATTTTTTTTTCTCCCGATGGTCTGTAGCCATAAATAAACTGTGAAATTTTGTAGGGTAGGTCAAGATAAAGAAAGATGCGATTTTGATTTTTTATCGAATGAAAACCTGATTTTTCGCTGCTCCGAAAAAAACTGTGAATTTTAGGATTTATCCTTTTTTTTCGTGGATTCATCCGTTTGGTGATCAGAACGTGTGGACATGGAGAATTTTTCATTTACCTGAAGTAGAGGTGATCATACTAATCCTCGAGCTTCTCCTCACGAACTTCGGGGTCAGGAGGACGTCGTCTTCGTCGCTTGACATTTTACTATTACGTGCTCTGACTGGATCGATTAATAATAAATCGAGAATGAAAAAAAAGAGAAAGAAATTCAAAGAAAATGGTTCAGCTTCTCAGAATGATTAATCGAGCCATATGTCTCGAATCATTATCCTGCCTAATCGATTTTATCGCTGATACACGGAAATTCGGTAATAAGTTACTCGCGATTCTTTTCAAAAATGCTCTCAATTGACGTTTTGTTGTATTTTGAGATATCACGAAATTTTTCTTATTCAGAATCGATACTTTTTGATTCTTACTGACAAGATTCATATTCGTCTCGTGGATTATCGGATTTTTATCGATCCACGTGCGAGCCCCGCGAAAATAACGTATCGAGAAGAAAACAAAGTACCAACCAGGGTCGTTGATTGTTATCGATGATAAAAATGATTGAATCCACTCGACCTGTCACTCCCCGTGCCTTCTAAACTTTTCCAAAGTTCCTTTTCTGTACTTGAACGATTTATTGAAATTTAACTGTTCTAGAAGATTCTCACGTTCCTGATGATCAAAATAAACGAAATCATTCAAGAGACTGCTTTGTGGCACAGACTTTACAGAACTAAATCCTTGTTAAGGTTATCACACGAGAGACTATCTTCAAGGATGTTGATATGTAAATAGAATTGCTCTGGGCTCACTCGATTCCTACACATTTCGAATAAACGTCGGTTTGTTTACAATTTCTTTGAGATTTTCAATCACACGAAACTACACATAGAGTCAAATTGATGGTGATCGCGAAAACTGAGTAATTCAGCACAAAATCTGTTTTCGGATTAATTTTCATGATTTTTGACAAGCAATTAAGATGGAAATTCCCATGAAAATGAAAGTAAAAACTTTTGTGTATCACAATCGATTTAATTTTATGCCAAGGTCGTTCCTCGTTCTCATTCCTAAGCGTATTTGTATTTTCGATCATTTCTGAACAGTTGAAAAAATGTTCAACAAATAAAATCATCGGAAAAGTTGATCTCGATTATTCATTTCGCGATTTAATTTCGATTGAAATGATTGATTGAACGATTCAGTGAATATCACGATCTATAACGCACGAACGAACGATTTCGATTTACATGACAAAACGTGCAAACGCGATGACTTACATTGATGATCGTTCATTTTCCATTGAGTTATGGTAGCGAAGTGCAATCTCCAGATTCATCCAATGTTTGTTCGAGTGTAGAAAAAGTATTTGCGCACGTGATTCGTGTCAAATATTGGCCTTTGGATTCGCGTGTAAAAAAAAGACAGAGAGAGAGATGAATCAATAATTGTTTTCAACGATGTGCCAAATTAATCGATCAACGACAAGGTCTCCCTCGTTTTATTCGCGCTCGTGTGAATCTGGCGCGTACGTCAATATTGACACATTTTTCGGCTATTTAAAGGGATCGATCGTCATCCAAAAATCAGTCGAACTCTGCAATCGAATCTGCACAGCAGCGTTCATAAATTTTTCATTAAAAACCATCAATTTTTTATTTTTCGTGAATAAAAAGTTACAAATCACGAAAATGCAGGTTTTCGTAATCTTTTTTTTAGCCATCGTCGCAGTCGCGACTGGTAAGTAAAAGGCAACGAAACGTTCAAAAATCTTAACTACGGCCTAATAATTATTTTTCAATCCGAAACAGCCAGACACCCCGGTCAGCATCCAGAGTCAGGAGTTCACGTTGAATTTGAAAAGCGTCCTGAGAATGAGTCTGCACAGGATCCCGAATACGAGCCAATTCGGCGTGAGGAAGAGGAGCCAGAAAAGCACAACGTCCAAAAGCGTCAGGTCTGCGTGCCAGGAACCGTTTTTAAAAACTACTGCAACACTTGTACCTGCCACGAAGATGGCACACGAAGCACCTGTACCCAAAAGCGATGCGGTAACGGTGAATTCGACAGGAACACAGGTCAAAGGCCTTTCGTTCATTACGATTTGAACATATTCAGCAGAAGATTACCAGAACCGAGCAGAGTCGAAGACTTGGTGCCTTCTTCCGAAATACGTTGCGAGCCTGAACAAATCTTCAAATTTTATTGCAACACGTGTCAGTGTGGCAAAGACGGAGTTCCTATTAGCTGCTCGTCCTTCCATTGTGCACAAGGTGTCTGGAATCGTGACGGCAGCTTAGTAAACCATATCGAGGGGGTAGAATTGAAATGGCAGAATAACGAGCTCGAGGCAATGCAATGCGAGCCTCACTCGAGCTTCAGCTACTATTGCAACCACTGCTTCTGCTCCGAAGCCGGAAAAGTTGCATACTGCAGTGACATGATGTGTCCACCTGGTTTGTACAATCGCGATGGCAGCAAAGCAGCCAAGAACAACGAGGTAGAACTGAAACATCAGGAGCACGGAGACCTGGCAATTTTGAGATGCAAACCCAGGACGGACTTCAAGTATTATTGCAACCAGTGCAGATGTTCGGGTTCAGGAACAGTTGCATATTGCACCAACTCTAGGTGTTCTCCCGGTTCGTACAATCGCGATGGCAGCAGAGTCGTCGAGGTTGACAGAGATGCTCATTCCCCGAGAGCAAAGCGCCAAGTCGAGGAGGAAACATCTCTTGATGCTCCCAACAAAGTTCTCGGATTCTCCGAGTTCCTCGATCGCCCGATCTCTTGCCAACCCAACCAATTCTTCTCCAGGTACTGCAACTTCTGCCAGTGCGCTGAGGACAGTCAATCCGTCTCCTGCTTCCATATCGGATGTCCTCCTTTCCCGGAGAACGTAGAGTTTATCCCATTCCCTCGGCTCGATCGAGCACGCCGTAGCACCGACCCCGATCAATTTTGTGAACCGAATTCATTCATACAGCGATCCTGCAATCGTTGCACATGCAACGATGACGGACTTAGTTTCGAATGCACCATCAAGCAGTGTTCCCAGTAGAATAATTAAAATAATAATTCACCGTGATTTCCATCAGTTTCATCAACCATTCCAGAATCTTTAGATCCACGAAGATTTCGACAATTCGAATTTTCCAAGTTTTAGCTCAACCTGATTCTCATTAACTTTCCAGAATAATCTTTTATATGAAATTTCTCATCAGTTGTCATTTAGGTGAAGGAAACATCATCCGAATCCATCAAATTATCTCCTAAGTAGGTCATACCAACAAAATGCACATGTTTGCTCTATCAGTTTGCGCAAATGGTCGATCAGCATTCCTGCTCGGGTCGGCTTATCGAATGTTTGTCCTTAACACTCTGTTTATTAGCCGGTGCGCCGATTGTTACTTTTTTTTTTTAATTATTTTTAATATTTAATTAATTAATTAAATTGAATTTAAATTACTATATGTTCAAAATATTAAATTTTTAAGCCTCTCCGGATAATACGTGTCACAGGATTTTTACCGACCGTGCAACTGACCGATCACCTCGAGCACAAAATTTATTGTTAAGTGCATTCTCTTTTTATGTAAAAAGGCGCTGGTTCCCATGAACTTATCAATAAATGATGAAATAACAACTTTTTAAGACTTTGGTATCTTGACATTTTCTTCCAAAAATCCTTTTATCACCGAGAAAGAAAAACAAAAGTGAAAAAAAAAATTATTTATAGTTTTTTTTTCATATTAAGCCTCCCGGAGCATAAAACGAACAAGATTCTTTTTCATACTATAAAATTCGAGTCTCGATAAATTCACAACGTTGAAAGAAATCGCCGATTTGCATGAATTTTGAAACAAAAATTGAAAATTATCGGCATAAACTCGGTCGGTAACGCTCCGATGGTAACTGACAGTATTACCGACTGAGTATCTGGAAGATGAAGCGTTTTGTGAGCGTCAGGTGGCGGCACGCGTACAGAAAAACATGGCGAACGGAGGACCGATCCATAACCGTGGAATCATGGATTGGCCGTGGACTGGAAACTTTGGTTGGTTTGCTCGTGCGCTTGAGGGACGATTATTTTTCCAGATATTTCGGGTCGACTCGTTGGTCGGTAAACAGAGTATGAATAATTAATGAAAGCAAGAAATGCGTGTTTTTTCTTTGTGGTGAAGTCTCCTAAGTCCGTGCGCGTCGGTTCGTTCTCAAGGACGTTGTCAAAGAGCGAAAATATCATGATCGAACGTGAACACGCTTGAATCTTCCGGTGAAATTGTTTTTTTTTTCTGTGATCAATGCACATTTCGACAAGTACGAAGGAATCGACGACGAATATCTGTGAAATAAAGTGTGGACGCGAGTGAATTTCATTGTTTCGTTTATTCTCGCTGTTATCGCGTACACAACTCTTCGAAAGATTAGGATTGACAGTTGAACGGAAGCCATTCGCGCGTTAGTGATTCAAGCGAATGTAAGAAAACGAGAAAAAACACGTATAGAAAAAGTGTAAGAAAAAATGCTTCGAGTCAGCTGTATGAGAGCGTCATCGTTTCGTTCCAAAAACGCAGACGATCGTTCTCGCCTCGCGTAGGCGTCTCTCTTCGATCGGAAAAGTGCAAATGTTGTTTTTTTTTTCGTTCAGTTTTTTCGACACTGCGAGTTCGTTGACGTCTCGTTGCCCCCTCCCGCTCGTCCCTCAGCGCCCCTTCTCAACGCCATTTTTTCCTCGACTCACAGAGAAATTACTAAATATGTGAAAACCTCGGATGCCTGCGGGGACTGTCCTCGAGGATTATCGCATCGTACGACTGTCTAACGGTTTCCGAAAGACGGAGAAAGAAAAGAGAAAATCTACTTTTCTCCTACGCACGGACTTTTCGGCACAGCACCTCAAAATCTCTTGATCATATCCTCGTTCCTTCCGGTTAGTACAAATGATATTCATTCATTTCTGCATTTTTGTGGTTAAGATCGAGGCCGAATGAATAAAAATTGAAATGCTCTCGGACATCTGTTTACAATCGTTTCGCAACTATCTCTTTTCGTCCCTCTCTCTCTATCGCACGAGCCATCTGGTTTCTCGTTCATCTATCGGGTGGACCAACAAAAAATAGCGACTTTCGCAGAAAACGTAGATTTTCATCACGAAAGTGAAATAATCGTCGAATAAACTTGCAAATTCATTTTTTTTCATAATCTTTACCATCGATCGAAAAAACGTTTGACTAAAACGTATTCGCCAACATAACCTAGACTCGAACGTTTTAAAAAACGTGTATGGAACGCTATAAATCGGATTATCGCACGAAAAAATCACTTGACACAAAGCTTTGCGTCACTTTTCCACGTAGAACATATTCCCTGTTACGAAATATCAATTTTTCTAAAGGAACCGACTAAACACACATTTGGTTTTTGATAAATTGGCTCGTAACATATTTTTAGTCGATAGACAAGATTCGGCAGGTTCTTTAAGACAGTCTTCGACGTGTCTGTGTGTCGATACGTGTTTCACGTAAATATGTGGAGCTCGCATCTGTTTTTTGATAATGTATATAAACCGAGGCTTATCAGCTGATTCCGAGTCGAGTTCACACTCCCATATAACTGTATAAATAGCAATGGTAGAGTTCCATAAATGTGTATGAAAAAAGTCATTATATCGCGTCCGTAATCCACCGAGGCCTTTTGTTAGCCCATTATCGTGTATTCTCCCACCCTCGCGCGCTTTTTTTTTATCGTTTCGCATTTGCGTACGCCAAAGAAATTCTATCGCAGTCATTTTTCAGATACTATTTTCGCGTCGTTTGACAAGTTTCTCTCTGCATACAAAACAATTGTTGAGATATCGTTGACAATTAATAACTGCGCTCAATTAAATAAAACTCGATCTCAATTATTCTTGTTTCTTTTTCTTTTATTTTTTTCGACGATTACATATTTTAAATCCGTTGTTCTTTTTAGTGAAGTTCTGTAACTTTGTAACCGCTGCGTCGATCAGGCTTTCTTTATAGTCAAATCGAAACGTCAGAATCTCAACAATGCGGCAAAGCAATCGGTGAAACTCGAAGATGGTTTGGTGAAAAGTTACAGAATTAATAAAAAGTCGGGTCGTGGAAAATTTCGGAAATTGCGACTGCTGACGATCCATCGGACCTCGCAGTCTGTAAAATTTTTTTTCAAGGTCGAAAACTCCACAAATACAGTTGAGGCGATTTTAAGGGGTCACCATTTTTTGACAGTATTTTATTTCACGTGATACTCTTCAGAAATTAGCAGTTTTTCAATATTTGCAAATAGGATTTGTTTCTTTTGAACTCGTTCGAAGAAAAAAATATGTTTTTTTGTTTTATTTTTACGAAATGATCGCGCAATCAATCAAATTTATATAATTCTGGTTCTTTGGTTAGTCATAACATGCTCGTGACGTTTGGATTCCGGTGCAATAACAATGTTCCAAACAAAACGCGATACGTGCGCCGCTCTCGACTGCAATAACAAATGATTTTTTTTTCTCTTTCCCTCATTCGTGCTACAAGTGTCGCATAACACGAACGAAAATGTCAAACAGATATACGGTAGTCCGATACGAACGATCGATGAATAAAAAATGTCTCTTTTGAGCGACGTTAAATACACGACACGAAGGAAATAGTAGAAAAATTTAAATAACTAATGAAAAAGAAACAGGAGAAAAAACGACGAGGGGACGTTTATTGTTTTTTCGTAAATTTTACAGTCGAGAATATTTTAAAATGCGTTTTTAAAATTCAATTTTTCGTTTAGGATTGGCTGAAATTTTCGCAATGCTCTGAATCAGAATCCTCGATCCACGAGGCTCTCGTTTCGATGCTTAATTCCACGAAAATCGAGAGATAAAGAGACAACAACAAAAATAAGTAAAAAAAAAAAACAAAGAAGAATTCACGATGAAGCTCGTACCGGCGGATTACGTGGGCTCGACCGTGATGGACCGAAGATTCAGTGGTCCGATGCTACCGTGGATTACCAGCGAGATTAAAAAGAGAAGCACTCGCGAGAGGGTTCGTACTCGACTCTTTTTTTTTTTTTACCCACTAACCAAAATATTTTTAGATCCTCATTTTCTTAAAACCCGACAAAATTACGATGTTTTTTTCGGGAATATTTTCCACGTTTCCTCTCCCAAAAAATGTTCACGAATTTCAAGAAAATTCATATTTTCACTCGATCGGTGAAAATTAATGAAATCAAATTTTTAACAATTCCTATGCCCAATTTCACCGATTGGAAGAAATCTCCCAACGTCAGGGACTTGCCTAGAGCGCTGGACGAATTTCCCTCGAGATTCCACGACCGAGAAACGCTCAGACAATCCGTGAGAGATTTTTTCCCCCAGTCTCTGTTGTTCCGGCCCTCGTTATGGGTCGCGAGTATTAATGAGCAATCTTTACATTGCTCGCCTCGTACGTTCGTGTGTATAAAGAGTGAGAAAAAAATCGTAGCGATTTAAATCATCGGCGAGCCACCCTCTCGTCTTCCTGTTCGTATCGAATGCCAGTCTGTGGGAGAAGAAAAAAAAGACAGGCCAGCCAGGAAGAAGGGGAAAGATTCCTTGAAATCACGTCATAAGAAAGTCTCGGTACAGTCGAGTCCAAAATTATTCGCAAAATATAATCCAAAGGAATGATGTCTTAAGGTCCTTAAATAATTCATCAATTAAAATAAAAAAATATTAATTTGCAAAATTTAATTCATTCGAAAAATCCAATTTTTGCCCTCGAATTTTTTATACAGCCTAGACAGACACTTTGGGCACCTGTTCCCCAAATTTTATTAATATCGACCGTTTCGTTGCTCTCTGAGAAATTTATAAGTGGAAAATATTTTTTATTTTGTGCTCTATCGAGCTTTTTGTGTTTTTTGGGCGATTTCGTGGATTTTGGCATTTTCACATGTCTCTCTGTATCAAAAATAATCACATTTGCTGGGGCACATAATTTCTCTCTTTATTCGTCTCCCTTTGCGTTGAAACGAGTATAGAAAAAAAAAGAAAGAAAAAGAAGACTGCAGTCATATGTTTATCGCTCACGTAATAAATTTTGCAACATCCTTCCCCCGTTTTCATTTTTTCTCCATGTCTGAGTTCACACGGCTTTGCTTTTTTTTTTTTTTAATTGCCACTTGCGATAAGTGGCAATAATTATCCGGCTGCTTTGAGCCAAAGAAAACAATCGACTATCGGTTTCCCTCTTTTCTCTTCTTTTCTTAGTTTTTTAAATTTTATTTGTACGTTTGTTTATAAGACAATTGATAAATTCAAACATAAAGGAGATAGCTCGACAACCACACCCACGTGCAACTGCACTCGAGCGTGAAACGAGCACTGCTCGACGTCCTCTCTTTCTTGTACCAGATCGACGTTGATTCATCGCCAGAAGGAATCAAAACGTACATTCGTTAGTCTCAAGATTTCGAGTTAGTGACGGAATTGCAAGATTTTTCGAAATAAAAATTGCCCTTCATATTTTTTTTTCTTTAAATAACTGTTGAATTTTGTTTTTCGCAGTTTTTTCGTTCGAAATTATTTTTCGAAAGAATGTTGGAATTTTCTGAATATTTTGCTTTTAAAAATGAACAGGCTTTGAGGAAAAGTAGAAATTTTTTGGCCTCTTATGAATTACGATTGCAAAAAAGCCACTCGATCTTCTTGTGGAGATTGGAATTGAAAAATTGAGTTGGAATAAATCGATCGCTTTTCGTCAGAGCAATAGAAAAAACTGCGATTTTGCATGGAATTTTTTAGATCGTACGAACGTGACGATATTTCACGACTGCGTCTCATAAACATTTCCTTTTTTCGTGCGAGCAAAAATTGCAGGGATTCGAGTTCTCGATTCTCGTTCCAGTGGAACGAATCCGTCGAGAACTTTGCTCTGAGGAAAATCCGGTCAGACTCGTTCAAATAAAAAAGCATTATAACAAATTGAAAAGTTATGCCATTCTCCTATTTTTTTCACTTTGAACAAATATGAATTTTTGTCAAACATTTGGACGAAAATAATCCACGAAACTTATTTTAATTTCTCGATTGAATTTTTCTGCTTTTGAGTTCGCAATCAAAAAGATTCCACGCCAAAATTTCGATTCGTCACGTTCGATCCTCTTGAAAAAAATGAGGAAACTTTGTTTAAATTTCTATAAACGTTGCCATGACCTTTGAATATTTTAAACAACGTATCGGTTCTTGCGAAGGGAAAAAATATCCTCAAAGGAACAATCCGAAAAGTATATAAATATATAATTGATAAAAAATATACTTTGTTATCTAGTCACGTCGATCTTCCGCCGTCGAGTTCGTTTCCGCGTCCACTTCAATCTTGTTTCTTGTCAAACGTGCCTTTCACGTATTACAGACTGACGGATAATAATATACAGGGCGACTAAACACTCACTCGTTAGGCAGTGTCTATTTCCTCGATCAATTATTGGACAAACAACATTTGGCAAGTTTAGAAAAAAAAGGGACGAAAAATTCATGAAAAATGATGTTTCGTGCATTTCCTATGAATTAAGGCAACGATGAGAAATAGAGAGAAATTACTTGGAGCAAAAAAGTCAACGTGAAAATTATGGAGGGGAATTGAATTAATTTTAATTCAAATTTTCTTCATTATTTTCACGAATATTTCGAATGTGGAGAAAAATCGAGATTGAGCTAAACCGACGATTGGATTTATAGGTAAACCTTCACGTTGCTTCGGGTTACATATCAGCTTACACGAAAAATGAAGAGGTGCCATTGTTCCGTCACTCTTTGACTGGGAAATCGAAGCCTCAGCCAGTCTCGACGAATAACCAAGACGCCAAAGGTGGCAGCTTCGTGTATTACATCAAAGGGGATGACGGACGTTTCCATTACCATCTTTTCAAGGTCAAGGACAACCAAACGGTAAATACCAAAACAAAAATCTGCAAAATATTAAAAAAAAAATTAAAAACCCCTCAAAATCACACAATTCTCGAATTTTCCCGTAAAAAAAAATAATTCAAAAAACTGCACATCAATTTTCAAACCTTTCGCTTGAAGATCGAAAGAAAAATAATTGAAAAAATGAAAATTGACGATCGTGCATCTCGTAGGATCGTCAATGGGGTTATAAAAATAATCACGAGAGAGGACCAATAAAAATGATCAAGATTGATCGATCCCAGTTTATCGAATGTCATCATTGTCCACGTGCTCCTCGTCGCACATCGTTTGTCGTTTTATTGAGAATCTAACGTTCCTGATTTGTCATCATTTATTACGATATTCGTACACGCGATTATATAAGAAAGAAAAAAAAATGAGAGAGCGAGAGAGAGATTTACACGGTTTGGCATGAAATGTTGGACTGTATAGAAATGTTCCGAGAGGTATTTGTGAATGAGATGATGTCGCTTCGACGCCTACCACTATGTTTCTCCCTCCTGCTCCGTCGTTCTCCATTTCTTTGTCTATTTAAGAAAATTGGCTACTCTCGTGTGTATACGTTCGAACGCGTGTGGATATTCGTAGTGTACATGTTTCTCAGGAACGTTCAAGAGCTGTCAGACAGATTGGCAACTGCCAACCGTGTGAAATGTTCCCTCCCCAGTTCTCAAATTTTCTATCGTTCCTAAAATTTATACAGGCACCCACAAAAAAAAATCTTTATCGAAAGTCTCTGTGTCGATGCACTCAGGGATCGATGCATGAAAAAAAATTCGAAAAATAACCGCTGCGTCCGAATTTTTTTTCGTTTTACGAAAAATCCACATTTTGCACGATAAAAAAAAAATGTCTATTTTTATTTCTTTAGAAATTCGCCATTTTTATTCTTTTTCAGTTTCAGCATTTTTCTACATTCGTCCTTGACTAAGAAATTCATTCCCATGCAGAAAATCGTAGGAGCAAATCGATTTATCGATTAAAATCAACACACAGGATCATCGTTTCGATGAGCTCGATTGAATCTGCCTGTACAAATTCGTCCATAGAAAATAGAAACTCTGAGAAAATTGGTAGCACGACTGCTTCACGTGGCACACTGATCTTTTCTTGTTTCATCCTCTCGTCCCAATATAAACTCAATCGTATCGTTGTGCCGTTTATAACCGGCGCGAGCGAGTGATCGTAACGATAAAGAATATACAAGGATGAGAGAAGCAGCGATGACGATGTTTTCCGTTAGTGACGGGGATTGGGCGATAGAGCGGTTTAGCTTTTTGGCTCCGAGCATGACCACCTCATCCGTTACTCATTTTTCCTTTCAATATATATTCCCACACGTTCATCTATAGTCCTCGGTACATAACGCAACACCGGTCAAGTTTCCCCTGAAGTCCGAATCCCTAAATAGCAAAAACACGTGAAGAGAACCGAGCGATCACGCGTGAACCTGATGATGAGAACTTAACATCACACAGCCTAGTGTCCAATTGACACTTTTGACCCAAAATCAATATAAAACGATCGCTGTGAGACACGCAGACTGCGACTGAGACCCGCGCACTCCTTCGGGTCAAATTTCGAAACATCTCGAGTCTCTTTTTATTTCCTCAAACGTGTTTATTGTTTTTTCTCAATAACTCGTAGAAATATTCGAGAAAAAAATGGACAAATTAAGATTCGACCTGGTTTTATTTTTCAGTAAAACTGACGAAGCTCGAAGGAGATTTTTTTGATGTTTTTTTTTTTTTTCTTGTAATAAAGAGAGAAAAGGAGGATGTAGGGAAAAATTGATTCGAAGGTCATTCGACTGGATTGTGAAAAATAGTATTCGCCGTGTGGTCGAGTCTCTGGTTGACGGTAATTAAGCGAATGTGCCAGCACGCACACGCACCGTTAATATTTCGAATGATGTACGAGGTAATTATTAACGGAACGAACGCCTGTCTCGGTAAAAGGAACGAGAATAAAAAAGGACGAAAAAAAAAAAAAAAACAAATAACTCGGAAAAAAAAGTAATAATTAAGGACAAGAGATTCGTCGTGATCAATCGTGGGATTTCGCGACGTTGCCATTCCGTGCAACGATTAAAATGACCCATGGAAGGGGAGAAAGACTGAATGCAAAAAAAAAACATTCCCCGTTGATTTTCCGTTCGTGCTACATGGTCGAGCGAGTTCAAGTTTCTGCATAGAAATCTCATGAGGAAATTGGGTCGTCGATACTTGGAGAGTTTACTGCTCTATCGCCTGTTTATATTCGAATTCATGAAACGAGCATTTTTTTTCGTCGTTTCTTCGCTCATTCTCTCGCCTTTTTCTTATTCTTTTTTTTTTTTGTTCTTTACACCTCCTTCTTTCTATTCGATCTTCGAGAGCATCGATCCCGCGAGAATCGTTACTCTTGTCACGATTTTTCGAACACACGCGGGAATAAATCGCTTAATTTTGTTTTGTTTTATTTAATTTTTTTCATTCGTATTTTTCGTTGTGAATTCCGTTCACGATCCCGTCTAACGGCACGAGAAATAATTCATTTTGTTTTTCAATGCTCTTTGCAATGTCCATGTTTGATGAAAAAATTTTCCAAACCTCTGACATCAGTTTTGAATCTCGTTCAAATTTTTCGATCTTGTTGCCAACGTTTCCAAAGTGTTTTTCAGTTTTTTTTTCCGAAATTCGCAGCGCTGGAGTCGAACGGAAAGTTTTCTCCTTATTATTCAATTTCTCGAACGCGATAAAAAATTGATCGTTTTGTTTTTTCGATGTTGGTTTTTGGAAAAAAACGGCCGGAGCAAAAAAACAAAACGATATTTTGTCGTCTCTTAATATTCCAACGTTTTAATGTCCGTTTTTTTTTTGGCTTTCTCTCTCTCTCTCTCTCGCTCCCCCTTTCTTCTCTCGTAGCTCGATCTCCCTCGGTCTCAATAAACTTTTTGCTCGGTGGTTAGTCTCGATGTGAATCTCAAAGCTGGCTCTCGGACATATTTCTTTTGGCAGCGAGTCAGGTAGAGCCAATCGGCTTCTAGTCTCAATAGCACGTTTCTACGATCGTTCTCTATCGCTCTCGCGATATCATCGGGTCCCTCCTTCTCTCTCTTCGGTTTTCCCACGTAGTATGCACGCAATATGCACCTGTGAATACGACTACGACGAAATGGACACACGCCCGCGAGACGACGCACTATTATTAAATTTGTCCTTAGACAAGAGAGCCTCGGTTAAATAAAAAGAAAAAAAAAAAAAAAAGAAAAAAACTGACAACATCGACGGACAAGCAGAAGCAGAAGGGAAAAAAAGGAGTACAGTGTCGTAGTCTCTCTCGGTCGTTTGTGCACCTCCCTCGTCTGCCGTAGTTTTCATTCAAACGTTCGCGAATGGACGAGACGCGCGATTTTCTCGTCCGCGATTTATTCACGTCGTCGATGTCCATACGATTATCAATTATCGATTATTTCACATTTATTCAACTTTTTTAACGAGCGTGCCAAAACGCAATCAATCCTCGAGAATTCAGTGCTGTGAAATACTTTAACGTTTTTGTTTTTTTTTTCCTTTTTCTTTCTGCAATCAGTGCTCGACGTGTTAATCCCAACACGGAATACTTTGTGATATTTTTTTCATTAATATTCATACGTTGATTCCAAAACAAAACCAAGTGCGAAATTTTTATTTTATTTTTTCAACTCTGATCTGGATTTATCGAGCGCCCAATCACGGACGAATCGGTAAGTCTTTGAGGAAGTCTCGAAGAAATTTCGAAAATTTTCATAGTGGTTAAAATATTGAAAACGAAAAATTTTGTGCATTTCGAACTTTTCATCGTTTTTTTTTTTTTCATGAAAAATATTCACTTGACCGTATCCAACGATATTGAGTCGTTAACGTAAATTCGTCGGAGTGGCCAGAAATGATGGGCCATTTCTCAATTTTTCTTCGAGGTCGTTTCGATCATTGAAAAATATGAAAAATACGTTTTTCGAATAGTTTGTCAATTAAATGGAATTTATCGATCAAACGACAGCCATTTTTTTAAATTTCGATGCAAAAAACAGGTGCAAGTTGATAGTGAATTATTGACTGATTGGAAATGATGAACTACTTTGACGGAGAGTCTCGCATACTTGAGTTTTCGAGTCGAGTCGATTGTATATTTATACATATTTGCCTTTCCAGCATCGCTTCCTTTCTCCTCCCCTCTCTTTTGCTCCTCTGCACGTAAAATATTTTCTTCCCATGGCTGCACATCGAAGAATTCGTGATCAAAAGTAGGTTCCTCTTTCCATAAGTCCTATTAATCCGAACCTCTTAATTCAAATCTCTCGAAGAACCGGAAGATCTCGAAGAAGGTCGACGAGATTCTCACACAACGTTTTTTAAAATTCTTCCTCCTTACATAAGTGATAAACATTTTCCTGATTTCCCAGCGAGCTCGGAGCAGTCTCTCGTAAGTGCAAAAGCGCGCGTCTCGCGTTAACGTTTTATCTCCTTGATTTTCTTTCCGTCTCGCACCAGATCGTGCATTCGCTGCTGTAAATTCGTTACGTAAAACGGTTTAACGAAACTGGCCTTCGTTAATGCGTTTTCGTTCGCCACGGCAATGTCAAAATATCCCCCGAGTAAAAAAATTACGGTGAGTCGCTCATATTTGAAACATGCGCGACGCAAAATGCGTCACACATGTACCAAATGAGAATGAGTTACTTATAACTTGCTCATGTGCAGGATATAAGTAACTCATCGTGAGTCACGTATGAGTCACTCATGCGTTACTTATAAGTTGCATATCAGTGAAACATATGCGCCTGGAAATGAGTTACGCATGCTTAACTTATAAGTAAAATTTTTTTTTTTCGGAAAATTTGCGAAAAATTTCTATCGACGAATAGTTTAAAAAAATTGTTAAAATTCGAACACGTAATATTTTTTATGCATTATTTATTTTAAACACGCAAAATAATGTACACGTGAATTTTTTTTATTGTAATTTATTTTATTCAATTTTTCTTTCTCCCTTTTATTTTTATCCACTCCCTTATCAAACCTTTTTTTTATATTGTTTTATCTCGAACGTTTGTCTCTAGTTTCGTTATTACCTTCTTCTATGATTATTATTTCATTATTATTATTATTATTATTATTATTATTATTATTATTATTACAATTATTATTATTGTCAGTTTGGTTCGCTCCGGTCTACGCTCTGGAATGCTGCGACCATTCGGTCATGTGATGTCTTTTTTTATTACTTCTCGTTCTTTCTTCTTTTCGTTCGATCTCACGGTCTCTCGGCGTCTCGGAGTCTCGATGCCTCGTTTTCTCGGTGTCTTGGAGTCTCGTTGTCTCGGTGCTTTGGAGTCTCGTTCTCTCGTTGTCTCGTTATCTCGTTGCCTCGTTATCTCATTGCCTCGTTGTCTCGGAGTCTCGGCGTCTCGGAGTTTCGTTGCCTCGTTGTCTCGGAGTCTCGTCGTCTCGTTCTCTGGTTCGCTCGTTCTCTCCATCTCCACGTCTATCAGCCTCTCGATCTCCAGTTCTCTCGTACTCTCGTTCTCTCGTCCGCTCAATCACTCGTTCTCTCGTCCGCTCGTTCACTCGGTCCCTCGTCCGCTCGTTCTCTCGTCCACTCGTTCACTCGTACTGTCGTCCTCCCGTTCCCTCGTTCACTCGTTCTCTCGTCCGCTCGTTCTCTCGTCCGCTCGTTCTCCCGGTCCCTCGTCAGCTCGTTCAATCGTTCTCTCGTCCGCTCGTTCTCTCGTCCACTCGTTCACTCGTACTGTCGTTCTCCCGTTCCCTCGTTCACTCGTTCTCTCGGTCCCTCGTTCGTTCCTTCAATCGTCCTCTAGTCCGCTCGATCACTCGTTCTGCCGTTCACTCGTTCTCTCGTCCGCTCGTTCTCTCGCCCACTCGTTCACTCGTATTGTCGTCCTCCCATTCCCTCGTTCACTCGTTCTCTCGTCCACTCGTTCACTCGTACTGCCGTCCTCCCGTTCCCTCGCTCGCTCGTCCTTCTGTCGTCCTTCTGTCCCTCGTCCACTCATTCTCCCGTGCTCTCGTTCACTCGTTCAGTCGCCCTCTCGCAGTCTCGCCCTTTCGCCCTCGCCTTCTTGCCCTGTCGTCCTCTCGTCCTCTCGTTCGCTCGTTCTCGGTGCTTTCATTCTGTCGTTTTCTCGTCCTGTCGTTTTCATCATCTCTGTGCTTTCATTCTCTCGTCCTGTGGTTTCCTCATCCTCTCGTTCGCTCGTTCTCTATGGATTTAAATTTCTTATTCTTTCGGTCTTTCGCCCTTTCGTTCTCTGTGCTGTCATTCTCTCCCCCTCGCGTCCCTTTATTCGCTTGTACTTCCGTTCGCCCATCCTCTCGTCCACTCGTTCAGTCACCCTGTCACCCTCTCATCATTTCTTTCATTCTCTGTGCCTTCATTTCTCGCTTTCTCATCCTTTCATTCGCTTACCTTTTATTCGTTCGTACTCTTGTTCTTTCGTCCTCTCGTTCGCACGTTCCCTCGTTTGCTCGGTCTCTGTGCTTTAATTCTTTCGATCTCTCGTTCCCTCAATCTCTCGTCCTCTTGTATTAGAAGTTCCTGTATTATTTTGCCGCTGACAGGACCAAATTCTGACAGCTCGTTCAAATGCTAATACAATTGACAGGGAATGATGAGCGTTTCCCATGTATGCCATGAACCGATGCTCATTGACCACGTCACTTCACTTGATAGTGTGAAAAAGTGACAGACGGTGTGCGTATAGCTGTCAGAATTATTATCCTGTCAAAGGCAAAGAAATACTAATACTAGGAACTTCTAATACGAGAGGACGATAGATTGAGAGACCGGCAGACCGAAGGAATTAAAGCACAGAGACCGAGCAAACGAGAGAACGTGCGAACGAGAGGACGAAAGAACGAGAGTACGAGTGAATAAAAGGTAAGCGAATGAAAGGATGAGAAAGCGAGAAATGAAGACACAGAGAATAAAAGAAATGATGAGAGGGTGACAGGGTGACTAAACGAGTGGACGAGAGGATGGGCGAACGGAAGTACAAGCGAATAAAGGGACGCGAGGGAGAGAGAATGACAGCACAGAGAACGAAAGGGCGAAAGACCGAAAGAATAAGAAATTTAAATCCATAGAGAACGAGCGAACGAGAGGATGAGGAAACCACAGGACGAGAGAATGAAAGCACAGAGATGATGAAAACGACAGGACGAGAAAACGACAGAATGAAAGCACCGAGAACGAGCGAACGAGAGGACGAGAGGACGACAGGGCAAGAAGGCGAGGGCGAAAGGGCGAGACTGCGAGAGGACGACTGAACGAGTGAACGAGAGCACGGGAGAATGAGTGGACGAGGGACAGAAGGACGACAGAAGGACGAGCGAGCGAGGGAACGGGAGGACGGCAGTACGAGTGAACGAGTGGACGAAAGAACGAGTGAACGAGGGAACGGGAGGACGACAATACGAGTGAACGAGTGGGCGAGAGAACGAGCGGACGAGAGAACGAGTGAACGGCAGAACGAGTGATCGAGCGGACTAGAGGACGATTGAACGAGCGGACGAGGGACAGAGAGAACGAGCGGACGAGAGAACGAGTGAACGAGGGAACGGGAGGACGACAGTACGAGTGAACGAGTGGACGAGAGAACGAGCGGACGAGAGAACGAGTGAACGGCAGAACGAGTGATCGAGCGGACTAGAGGACGATTGAACGAACGAACGAGGGACCGAGAGAACGAGTGAACGAGGGAACGGGAGAACGACAGTACGAGTGAACGAGTGGACGAGAGAACGAGCGGACGAGAGAACGAGCGGACGAGAGAACGAGCGGACGAGAGAACGAGCGGACGAGAGAACGATTGAACGAGCTGACGAGGGACCGAGAGAACGAGCGGACGAGAGAACGAGTGAACGAGGGAACAGGAGGACGACAGTACGAGTGAACGAGTGGACGAGAGAACGAGCGGACGAGGGACCGAGTGAACGAGCGGACGAGAGAACGAGAGTACGAGAGAACGAGAGAACGAGAGAGCGAGGGAACGGAAGGACGAGAGTACGAGAGAACTGGAGATCGAGAGGCTGATAGACGTGGAGATGGAGAGAACGAGCGAACCAGAGAACGAGACGACGAGACTCCGAGACAACGAGGCAACGAAACTCCGAGACGCCGAGACTCCGAGACAACGAGGCAATGAGACAACGAGGCAACGAGATAACGAGACAACGAGACGATGTGACGACGAAACACCGAGACAACAAGGCAACGAGGCAACGAGAGAACGAGACTCCAAAACATCGAGACAACGAGACTACGTGACATCGAGAAAACGAGGCATCGAGACTCCGAGACAACGAGGCAACGAGATAACGAGACAACGAGACGACGTGACGACGAAACACCGAGACAACAAGGCAACGAGGGAACGAGACTCCAAAGCACCGAGACAACGAGACTCCAAGACACCGAGAAAACGAGGCATCGAGACTCTGAGACGCCGAGAGACCGTGAAATCGAACGAAAAGAAGAAAGAACGAGAAGTAATAAAAAAAGACAGCACATGACCGAATGGTCGCAGCATTCCAGAGCGTAGACCGGAGCGAACCAAACTGACAATAATAATAATTGTAATAATAATAATAATAATAATAATAATAATGAAATAATAATCATAGAAGAAGGTAATAACGAAACTAGAGACAAACGTTCGAGATAAAACAATATAAAAAAAAGGTTTGATAAGGGAGTGGATAAAAATAAAAGGGAGAAAGAAAAATTGAATAAAATAAATTACAATAAAAAAAATTCACATGTACATTATTTTGCGTGTTTAAAATAAATAATGCATAAAAAATATTACGTGTTTGAATTTTAACAATTTTTTTAAACTATTCGTCGATACAAATTTTTCGCAAATTTTCCGAAAAAAAAAAATTTTACTTATAAGTTAAGCATGCGTAACTCATTTCCAGGCGCATATGTTTCACTGATATGCAACTTATAAGTAACGCATGAGTGACTCATACGTGACTCACGATGAGTTACTTATATCCTGCACATGAGCAAGTTATAAGTAACTCATTCTCATTTGGTACATGTGTGACGCATTTTGCGTCGCGCATGTTTCAAATATGAGCGACTCACCGTAATTTTTTTACTCGGGCCTGAACGACTATCGAAACTAGCGAAAAAACGACTTGAGTTTCCAATGCAAAAAAACGAGATTCACACGTACGTGCGAACGAATAATTGAATGAAAAATGGCGAGAATGCGCGAGCGGCGATTGAGAAATTTGCCCAACGATGAGCAAAAAGGTCGAGGTCGTTCTCGTGGGTCGAACGAGGTCGAACAACGTCGTAAATTTCAGAAAAGCTAGTCCTTGCACACACGTCTTTCCGATCTTTCAACTTCGAGCATCATGGCTTCTCGATTTTTAACATTTTCGAATAATGCAGTCGAAAAGAGAGACAGAACAAGAAAATCACAGACTTTTATGACGATGCAATGATCGACGATGCACTCTTACGATTTTTCGCTACTCGCACAGACCTTTTGTTTCGTAACACGTAAATATACACGGAAATGTCATACAGACACTTTTATACACAATTTCATAGAGACATATATTTCGATGTACGTGTGCGAAGAGTTCTTGGATCCACGCTCAATTGCATACTTGACTCCTTGGCCTGGCCGATGCGCTTTGCTCGCTGATATTCGAGTGGCTCATGCGGATGTGAAACGACTATGGTTAACCGTCAGACTTACGCGTGTACTTAATTTGTTTTTTTTTTTTCCATCATATCGCAGACATTCGCGAGTGTGTTTCTGATTTGTTCGCTCGCACAAAAATACTCCTTGACATTCTTGGCTACTGACAACTCCCCCTTCGATCTTACTGGGTGCCGATGCGATAGATTTTCATTACAGAAAAATATCAACAACTCGATCCACCAAGAAAAACCTATGAATCGAAGAAACTTGCATATGCAATGAGAAAAAACATTTTTTTCTCATTCTTCTTCTTCTTTTTCTCATGCTCGATGAATTATTAACGTTTTTCGCAAACATTTACTCTTTCTTGTCTCTAATCACGTTTTCTCGAACTTTGTTACTCGCGGAATTGAGTTTTTGCAAGGATGTTTTTTCGATAGTTCCGAAAAGGTGTTTGCTCGTGGGGAAATAAATCCACTGGAAAATAACGGTCGCGTAGATTCGTGCCAAAATGTTGTTATTCTATTCGCAACATGTGGAAATTTGTTTACACATATTTGTATGACTTCGGGATCTCGAAGGTTGCGTTAAAATTAAAACAACGAGTGAAAACAATCGTAAATAATGGACGTTAACGACAAGCTCGCTTTATCGGAGAGCAGAATAAATGCTCAGGGGAAAATGTGGACAGTCGCGTACGCTAACGAAACGAAATGGCGTTGTTAAAAAAAAAACGAAACCGAGTCTGAGCGAGTGACGTCACTGCGTCCAATTAATTTCATCTTTTGCTCATTTTCACAGAGTTTGCTCCTGTCAAGAAAAATAAAATGTCTATACAGGTTTTACATTTTTATCAGTCGGCTCAAAATAGACGAGACGCTTTTCCTTCTCGACCAAAGGTTGGAGACCCTCGTGTCTTTTTCTTCGTGTATCTTTTTTTTTCTCTCTCGCTATTTTCTCTTCTTCACTGCCGATGAAAAGCCCAAGTTTCTTAACCTCTTTTCACAGCCTTCTCAGAAAACACGAACCTCGCTCAATTCAAGGCTAACTCATCCGTACACACGATGTTTTCTCGACGTCGCTTTTCCCAGTTCGTCGCTCGATTGATCTTAATTCTTACGGAAATTATCGACGTTACGATTCAAACAAACTTCGTACGTTTCATATTCGGTAGAGTTTCATTTATTCGACTCCCTGCTGAGACACTTACTGTGTTTTGGGGATCAACACTCCCCTCTGGTGATCCAATTACTTATCACACTAATGGACAGCCAGAAATAATGAGATTAATGTTATATCCAGGGAATTATTAGGCTTCACGTATTTTCTTTCGTTCTCGTGAAATTACGTGATAAAAAAAAAAAGAAGAAATTAATTTTTATCAGCTGGACGACAATTTTGGGTTGAGTGATGAATCGCGGGAATTATCGACTAAGGAATGTCACTTTTCCTCAATTTTGTTGATTCTCCAAATCCGTTTTGTATTATTTACAAATAACCTTGGATTTGTTGTTGGTGGAATTTTGTTTTGGGAGTGTAAAAAAAAAGCACAACGAAAAAAGGGCAAAAATTATTTCACCATATGGCACAGAGATGTCCATCAAGATCGCAGGTCGAACGAGAGGAAACTTTATCGAATAAATAGTCGACTCCAGGATGAGTTTTTTGCTGCAAGTTTTTATTCGTTGTCTTTGGTTTTGTTGCTTCCTCTCACGACGATCTTTGACGTACGTGTCTCGTCTCAATCGCTCATTTCTTGTCTCTATAATCCCGTCGATGTGTGTTTACACGTCGGTGTGTCGATATAGTTAAACGATCAGCACGAAATAGAGAGTGGAGCACGTTCGAAAGAGAGCATGGGCTATTCGCATCGGCGAGCACCCACCGAGCCTCCGCGAGTTATTCCCTCTCGGGCTTTTCTACACATACCAGAAAGCTCCGAAGAGAGTTGCCAGTCGACGTTCGTACCTCCGTCCTCCAGGGACGTCGAGCGTGCAACACGCGCGTCTTTTCCTCCTGCCGATCTCATTCTCTCTTATCTTTTTCTTTTTATACTTTTTTCCAACTATTTTCGAGCAGCGTTCGACCACCCAGCTTAGGGGAAAGTGAAATTGCTTTAATTCAATTTTCGCCTCAGTGCTATCTCCGATCACCAAAAAAAAAGGAAAAAGAAAAAAAAAAATACTGTCGAGAAAAAGCAAGAAACGAGTACGAGACAAAAACATTTTCGAAATCGTTCAACTTTTTCGACCGTTTTACACTTTGAAGTGAAAAAAGCCTCCGAAGTCGTCACCGAAGTGCCGGAACAAATAAAATTGTGTCGTCGTATCTCGGTGTTGAAAAATCGCGTTTCACGATCGCCACGATCGGGCGATTCAATTAATTCTTCATTACCAAACATGACGTACATCGAAGAATCCTCAAAATTGCGAAATTCGTTACAATTTTTTATGAAGACAGAATAATTGTTGAAATTGGTTTGGAGGATTACTGTGATCGAAGTGTCATTCAAGGGATTATTTATTTCCGGTGGAATACGTGAAGTGACTTCCTCTCATCGTGTCGTCATTAATTCCAGTTCTCATATATTGCCGTGAGCTACGAATTATATAATTGAGCGAACGAGAGCCGATTAAATTGTTGCTCCACTGAAACGATCGCGTTGGACAGTTGTAAAAAGAAAAAAAAAATATACGACCAATTTCATACAAACGCACAAAATGATTACCGTGCCGATTTCTACCTCGAGCCCGTACGTCACAGTGACATCGTACAGCGACGCGAGCGCTCTCAATAAAAAGCCAATGGTAAGCCAACCATTAAAGATGCAAAGAAATTCTCCCTAACAAAATTCGACTAATTAATTAAATAAACAAGCCCTTAAGAATCGCGAATTTCGATTGCAAAGAAATTGCAACAAAGCATAAAGGAACGTGATGAAAAAACACATTGCTATAAGTTGGACCGCGGTGCTTCTAGGCCGAGGAGATGAAAGAGCAAAAAGAAAGAAAAAAAAAAAACAATACGCCGCAGTTCTAAATTCGTACTGAGGCGGAGTGAGCAAGAATCCAAAGCCACTGCCAGGCCTCATAGCGAGGGTGACCGTGTTCTCTATTTTTCGTATCATCGTATTAAAAACACTTGAACAAAAAAAACTCACCAGGAAAACGTATTTTTCAAACTTGATATTCAGAAAAAAAAAAAAAAAACAAATGGCCATTAAAACGAAGATAAACAACGAAAAAAACAACAAGCCAAAACGAATGACGATAAGACGAGAGTTATTATGCATAATAAGCGTTCGATCGGTCACGAAGTTTCTGCAAATTTACGACGTCGCGTTGTATAAACGTTGTAAAAAAAACAGTTGGCCAAAAAATTGCATAAACTAAGATCCAAACAAAAAATTGTTCCAACCAATCAAACTCGTTCGAGTAAATTAACATAAAAATATTAATTATCGTCTTCATTAGGATCCCATTTTTTTGCCTCTTCGCCAACTCCCCTTCGTGCGTTTTCTGGTGTTGAATATCAAGCAAACAGCAAGCTACGTGAAATCTCAAAGCAAAGATGCAAACGCATCGTCGACCTCGGACTTTGCGTTTGACGATTTTGCATCCTCGTTGCATATTCTGCAAATCCCTCTGTTTTTCAACTGTTCGAAGCTTTCGATGTGCTCCACAATTTGGAAAGAAATCGTGCCAATTTTCACAACGACACAACGAAATTTAATTGATCACGAAGATTTCGAAAAGAGAGCCAAAAGTTTCTAATTAAAAACCAAATCCAAAAAATATTTACGAAATCTCGACCATCGTTTCTAATAAAAATTGGCAGATTTCAATTTGTTTTTTTTTTCTTCCTTAAAACTTGAGGCCAGACCTTGTGGGCATTTGGAAAAAAATGTGGACACAATAAACACGTGTATCTAGTGTTTGCATTGTTAGAGATGCGAGGCTCTTCTTCAGGGCGATATATTTCAACAAATATAAATATATTTGTGTCTATGTACGAAGCTCTCGAGCTCTGGACTGCAATAATGAAAAGCTCGTCCCCTAATTGGATGAGGGAAGCCTCGTTGCTGACGATCTTTCTTTCTGTGTCACCCCAACTATGCACAATTTTCACTTGGTTTTACTCACCTTTTTTCGACTCGAGAGAGCGTGAGAAATGCAACACAAATGCAACACTTTTTCTCCAATGATTTGAGAGTAGAGATTGTCGAATGTGATTCTTAACTTTTCACCCAAGTTTCATTTCGTAAAGAACGATTTATATAGCAAAATAAAACAAAACTTCTTTAGGCAAATATATTTTTGAATTATCAAAATTTGATAAAATATAAAAAGCAATTAAGTTGATTCCTGTTGTCATCGAATAAACAGTTCGTTTGACTGACGACTTGTGTTATTAAATCCTTCTCGGCTCCGCCTTCGTCTTCTTTATTGTGAAGTCTTTTCATTTTTCTCTCTACCGATTAATGACGATTTATTGGTTTTGTAATAAATTCCATGTTTCTTGGCTCATTAGGTTCAAGAGTTGTTCAGCGCGATGAAGGAACAATCGTCGTTAGCCAAGATCGATAAAGATCGCGATGTGCCCCAGAGATCTCAGAGCAGTGCTGCAACGCTCACTACAATTGGGGCTGACATATCGCCGAGTTCCTCCCATTTTTTCGAGGTAATTACACAACAACAACAAAAATTACGAAAAAAAAATAGAAAAACTTTTTTTTCAATTCTCAAAAACTAATCAGCGATTCTTAATGAAGTGGCGTACGTTAATTTGTGAATGAATTATTATTCCGTCACCTCGAAGGTACTCTACGTCGGAAAAATGAAGTTGCCACATCAAAAAGTACCGGAATCCTTCATCGACGATGCCCTCGTTAAATTTCGTGCCCACGGTCTCGAGAAGTCGAAATCCTCGACGAGCAATCTTCTCCAGGAATGTCAGCAGCTTCGGATACAGGCGATTAGCGCGAATTTGTCGAGCGAGATTCGGAGAGGCAGCGCTGTAAGAATAAATTCTTCGACCTTTTGTTTTGTCGAGAAGGAAAAAAAAAAAGAAAAGCTTTTTCAAGTGAAATTTATCGCAGGACTCAAGCGCCAGTGAATTGGGGAGCACGGACAATGTTTCAAACTCGACGGTCTTGTCACCCTCCAGTCCATTGGGGGTTGCTACCGCTCTCGGTGGCTCCGTCGAATCTCTACCACCCACAAATCGTGGCAATAATTCACAACAGGATAGTCCAAACGTGCCAAAGAAAAATCTCACCTCGAGAATAGACGTGCCCGAAATGATGAGAAACAGGGCTGCCTCCACCGGAAGTGTCCTAGGACCACGGCGTGATTCTTCCAGAGGAACCGACGACCATAATCGCACAATGTTGTTCCAGGTTAATTTCTCATATTTAAAAACTTTCCATTTCAATGAAAAGATAAAAAGAAGAAAAAAAAACGATCTCCGGAATGCCGAGGAGGTCTGGACGATGTTCTAAACGATCAGAGAGTTTTTTTTTCGTTGTTAAATTTTTTTTCATTCCTCTTGTTCACTCAGGTTGGACGTTACGATTTGAGGCTCATCAGTCCCGACAGAAAACAAGTGTTGCTCCATAAACAGCTTAAGGACATTGCGAGCTGCGTTCAGGGAATCAAGAATGCCGAGCACTTTGGATTCATTTGTCGTGAACCGACGATGGAATGTTTTATCGGTTACGTCTTCAAATGCCAGTCGGAATCAGTGGCCGATGATCTTGTCGGAGGTGAGCAATTGCTACTGAACGAAAAACCAAAAAGAAAGAAATTCTTCAGCGTTTGATTTTTTGTGGTAATTCTGCTGCTTAATTTTCCAGCCATAACCCAGGCGTTCATTGCGACGTGCAATGGCACGAGAAAAGAGAAACATCATCCAGTTTTCTCGTGCGAACATTGTCCCATGATTTGGTACAATAAACTGTGCCAAGAGATCGAAGGTAAACCGCATTTTCATATTTTCCATTCAATCAGCATGAGAAATCACTTGATTACAAATTTTAATCAATTTTTAAATCATTCTCGTAAAACCAGGTCAAAACGAGAGGAAAACTCAAAGTATTATCATATCCCGGATGGAGATGTTGCCCGAGGATGAACAAGAAATTGTACTGACT
The DNA here is from genome assembly GCA_963921915.1 of Hyposoter dolosus. Lineage (NCBI taxonomy): Eukaryota > Metazoa > Arthropoda > Insecta > Hymenoptera > Ichneumonidae > Hyposoter > Hyposoter dolosus. The sequence continues at coordinate 8,949,718 of OY998138.1, forward strand.
AAATACGAAGGTGCGAAATCCGCCGGAGGCTGCGGAGTCGGAAATACACTCCGAGAGCAAAATCAGTTTTGGATGCTGTTGCTTCGAGCTCATTGCGAGGCCAAACAATCGCGTCATGTTCACGATACGGCCGAGAACAGGTAAACATTTTTTTTAAAATAATTTCTTAATCGAAAATATTGAATTGAACCAAAAAAAAGATTCACAAATTGCACGAAACTGTGGATAACGAGACTCGATTTCTTTGGGTCAATCCAGGAGCGAGTTCCTCAACCAATATCTGAGCGTGGGAGTCGGGAGCACGATATTCATGAAAGCGAAAAGGTCGTTGACCAACAGTTTCGATCACTTGATGAAAAGAAAAGGATCGCGAGACGATTTTGGCATCGGCTCGAATCAATACAGTGGCCAAAAGAGTGAAAGGCAAAGTCCTGTCAGTTCTGGACCAGGAAATGTGGATGGAAACACAGATTCCAACAGGCCCAGGTCCCTGAGGGTCTCGCCTGAACAACAGTTGGTTGTTAACACTGGACCAAAGAGTCCCATGATGGATATGTGAGTAAATTTCCAGTTTCCAGCGTTCCTTGAAAATTTACATTGCTCCGAAATCGAGTTTTTACTGATAAATTGAATTTTTCAAGATTCCTGAAAGTGGGCAATTCACCAAAGATGTCGCCGACCGAAGCCGAGGGAAGCAACAAATATCATTCGAGCGGTTCGTGGCGACAAGCGATTCTCAACCGCGTCGTAACGCCCGGCAAAGATCAAGACAACAAAAACTCCGACAAGCCTGGCAGCGTGAATTTCAATAAAAACAGCCAAGGCGTTCCGCAGCGACGCACCAAGGAAGAGCTCCGAGAATTATGGAAAAAAGCTATAAATCAACAGGTCATTTTGATCAGGATGGAGAAAGAGAACACGAGACTTAGAGGTGAGTAAAAAAAAAGAAGCGAAAAATTCTATGACCTTGACAAAAATTCTAAAATCGCTATTTCCGGTTTAAAGTACGCCAGGAAGAAGCAACGATGAAGAGAATAAAACTAGAGTACGACGAGCTGAGCAGTTGTGCTCGTGAACTATCCGAAGTGTGGGATTTGTTGGTGAGCAAAGAGTCTCGAATATCGACAAAGTGTGACAATCAAATGTTGTTGCAAGCGATAAAGCAAGGCGTACCCAGAGGCAAAAGAGGCGACGTTTGGCAATTCCTCGCCGAACAATTTTGCCTCAAACAGCCACCGATCGAAACAAAGGATTTTCCTAATTACAACACACCCTACGAGCTTCTGTTGAAGCAACTGACGTCCCAACAGCACGCCATACTCATCGATCTAGGCAGAACTTTTCCCAATCATCCTTACTTCAGTTCACCTTTGGGCCCTGGACAGTTGGCACTTTTCAATCTTCTCAAGGCTTACTCGTTGCTCGATCACGAGGTCGGATATTGTCAGGGACTCAGTTTCGTCGCTGGAGTTCTCCTCCTGCACGTACGTTCTCGTATTTGCCTCTCAAAAAGAAAAAAAAAAACAAAACGAAGAGCAAAAATCATTTAAACTCGTTTGTCGCAATTTGAACTCGTCGAAATTCATTAAAATTTTTTTTTTTGCAACTTACAGATGTCGGAAGATCAAGCGTTCTTTCTGCTCCGACATTTAATGTTCCGGCGGGGTCTTCGGAAATTGTATCTTCCTGACATGGCAGCTCTGCAACTACATCTCTATCAGTTGTCGAGGCTACTTCACGACCGATTGCCCGCGATTTACGACCATTTTGACAAGCACGAAGTGTCACCGACACTTTACGCGGCTCCTTGGCTGCTGACGCTCTTCGCGAGTCAATTTCCTCTGGGCTTTGTCACCAGAGTCTTTGGTAAACGATTTTCACCCAAAAGCAACAATTTCTAAAGTGCAAAAAAAAAAAACATAAATGAGACAAAATAAATATCGATTGACTTTTGCAGATTTGCTGTTTTTGGAAAGCTCCGAAGTGATATTCCGCGTTGCTCTGGCTCTGCTCGAGGATCATCAGGATCAGCTCCTCTGCTGTGACAGTTTTGAGGAAATAATGGAATACCTCAAAGTAAGAATTTCGCCATTTTATCTCGTTTTTCACTCGAAATTCTCTGAAAAAACGTTGAATTTTTTATTATTTTTACTTTTTTCCCAAGACTAAAGTACCGGCGGTGGACAAAGCCGTTTTGGATCGTGTGATGAAACGAGTATTTTATCCTGACATGGAAATAGCTAAACAGTTGAACGAATATCGAGTCGAGTATCAAGTTCTGCAGGAAGAAATGATATCGGTCAAACCGCAGATCGAAAACATCGAGAAACTCGAATTAATGAACAAGCAATTGACGCAACAGGTTTCACATCTTAACAATCAACTCGAGGTAAGAATCTCTGATCTTTATCTGCCATCAATATTAATGGAATTGTCGGACATGGAAGATTCCGATTGTTGTCCTTTTTTTTTTAATCATAATTACTCAAGATTCAGTATTCTCACGGAATATAAAAATAGAACGAAAGCTTTTTTTTTTACGATAGAATAAATCGTCAAAGTTATGTAATCGCAAAACCGGCCTTGATTGAATTTTATTTAAAAACAATGGAAAGTACTAGAATCGATTTTTGTAACTGTAGTTTTCTTTTTTCTTGCCGTGTCAAAATTCTAGTGAAATTGCATCGAATCGCGGAAAATACTTTTTTGAGATCGTGAAGTTCGATGGAAAAATATGTGATGCCGGATACAAATAGAAATATCAATTAGAAATGGAAATTGGTTGGGGGATGATTATGAAAACGCCATGTTGTCGTTCTGATTTTGGTTTTTATGGCAAAGTGTCGAATTTAATTCCCTGTTGATAAAAATGAGGATTTCCAAGGTCAAAACTCCATGGAGTTTGGTGAAGCCTTGCAAATCATACGCTTCTCCACAGAATTTTGTGAGCCATGTGAAGAAAAATAAACATTATGATATTGATTATTCTTTGCAGAACCATGAAATGCAATTTTTTTTAGTTTTTTTTTTTTTTTTCGTTCGAACGTGAAATATTTGAGAAAAAATGATTTTTTTTTTTAATTTTCAGATCGCAATGAGTAATTTGCATCGTTTTGAAACAACGCGCTCGATCCAAGTGTCGTCTTTCCACAAGCTGGAGTCGCAGAACCGCAGCCTCGAGGTGACAGTGACAACGTTGGGTTCGTTCATCCAGCAGCTGATAGACTCCCGAACGGAGATAGAGATTCCTGGTGACGTGCGGAGGATCGTGGCGCAGTTGAGCGTGGCTGAGAAGCGTCGAAACAGTCTGGCAAAGTCGTATCCGTTGAAGGTGATTGAGGACAACAACAACAGGTACGAACCGACGAAGAGTAGTTCGACGGGTCGGGAAGCCTCCAAGTTCCTGAAAAGTAACAGTTTGATGGAAGCTCCATATCCTTTAAAATCGACGCTGAGTCAGCCGAACCTTGGCACAAAGCTGGAAAAAATGTCATCCTTTTTCGCCAATTCGCACAACCACATTAGGCAACAGCGTGCACAAATGGCAGCATTGAGAAGCGAAGGGAACGAGCGTACGATTGGTAACAACAATAACGACGAGAATGATCCAAAAACCGTAAACATTGACATACAAATAACCGATGACTTGAGTCCCAGCAGTGACGAGGGAACGTTGCAAAAGAGTCATGAGAACACGCTCAAGATCGATGCTCTCAGTTTGGAGAAATCAGTTTCGCTTCCCCTTACAAACGCCAAAATAAAACTGAAGCCAACGAAATCCGCTTACGAACTGGGATCTCTCAAAAAAGTCCCGACCACGAGGCTCGAGGACATCTGCAGCGATTCCAACACGAGCCTCACCGGAACCGTCCATCCTCTCGACACCTGCAGCGACGTAAACTTCAAATACGGCGGCACGACCAAGCTCAAATCTATCAAACCGAACAACCGAGCTTCTAACTCGACAAATTATCCACAAGCTGATTCTAATCAAAACAACGAAATTCAACAAACTCAACAAAACCCAGAGATCCTCACGAGATAACAAATGCTCCTCGTGACGATACTCGAGGAGAATTGAATTATTTTTTTTATTTCTAGCTCTCCGTCCGCACGGACACGCTGCGCCGATTTATCGCAATCGGCAAAGTTTGTAGTCGATTTTTGCGGCTCGAGCAAAAGCTCCGGCTTTTATTTACCCGAGAGGAAGAAAGAGACTTCGCGGGTTTCTTAATCGAAAAAAAAACGTCAGCCGGAAGTTTTTTCAATCATTTTTACTTTCACAATGGAAACATCCTCGAGTCGCCCTCTCAATCCTTGTGGCTAAAATTGTGCCAGTAGAGTCGTAAAGATTGTGTCAATTAACCAAAAGAAAAAAACGGAAAATATATTTTAAAAATCGACTTTTCTTGGAGCGAAGAAATCTCCGCCTCTGGAAAAGTGGATTAGTCGATCGAAGCGGCTTCCAGAAACCCTTTAGTCCTCCCAGAAAAAAAATCACGATTTTTGCAGCCTCAAGGCTGCGCGTGATTCTTTTTTTCTCATCCGATGTGACGTCACGCCTGCGAGCTCCGATTCATGCTCAGGACGAATAAAGCAAACCGGAAAAAAAACAAACAGTATTTCTACAATATTAATTACACAGAGAAGAAACGAAGGAAAATACTTGAAGAAAAAGTTCGCGAAGATTCATTGAAAAAAAAAAAAAACTGGAAAGAAGAATCGAACCGCACAAAAATCTTCTCCAATCCACGAATCATGCGTTCTCGTCTTTTTCTCAAGCTCCCGATGATCCTCGGTCTACGATTTTACCACGACAAAAAAAAAAGCAGCAAACCATTTTAAAAAATCAACAAAACGATGATCGCAGTTGACCGAGAAGAAAAATGGACAAATCTCGCTTGATGATAACGTGCGTCCTTCAAGTGTGCCAACGATTCGATAGAGTTACCACTCAATAAGTACACGCGCGAAAAAGTGGACTGAAGAAACATAATCCATATCATGAGCATAATGAAAGAAGAAATGAGGATTTCGATGAAAGGAAAAGCCACGAGCACAGTAGCCATTGTCCGATGGAAAAACTGCCAAAATTTTTGTTTACCAAAACACACGAGAGACCCGTGGAAAAAAAATCATATCGATAGACAAACTATTTTGAAGGAATGAGCAAAATTACTGGGACGAGAAAACACATAGACTTTGAGAAGCTGAAAAGCGAAGAAAAAGGAAACTAAAAAAAAATATTAAGACGAGCGGGAGAAACTTAAAATATTGGTACAAAGCATAAAGAATATTTAGCGTAAACGATTAATAAATATATAGATGAATCTATGTCTATGTGCACTTTGAAAAGTTGTTCGTCTCATAGGAACGGAGAAAAGATACAAAACGTCGTAACGAATGTCTTGACGATCGTCTTCGCGTTGCTATCGCCGAAAAACAAGCAGAAAACAAAACAAATCAAATTATTCCGTTGATCCGAAATTAAATAGTGCCTTTTAATCAACTCGCAATAATTTCCTCGCATCGTAAATACGCAAACAAGTTTCGACCTTTGAAAATTGACAAACACTTAAAAAACAGACAAGCGAACAAGAATAACTTTCAAAGTGAAGAATTTTCTTTTCGTAAGCACGCGTATGTATCGCCATGTTTCTGCGATCGTTGTCAATAATCGATGACGTCATACTTCGTAGTTATTAGATTTGTACTTGTCCTAGAATCCTAGTGACCTATGACACTTATATTTACCATTGAAAACAAACAAAACAACAACAATAATAAAAACATGGAACATTGTCCTAACGCGAAAGAGTTATCCAGACATAAAAGAAAAAGAAAAAAAGGTATCAATTTTTCAAGGAAACCGATTAGTTCCATAGCGCGCGACCCGTAAATTACGAAAAAAGGGAAAAAAAAGAAACTGAAGTAGATTTCGTAAAGTTTCGCTTCCACTGGACAAACACCCAATTTTTATGTTCCTTCACGTTGCAATCGTGATAACTTAAAAAACACACACAGGTCAATGACTTCCCGAAGAAAAAAGTAAAACTTCCATTTAATATTTTTTATTCCATCGGAATAATTGTTGGATGAACGAACGAGAACGAAACGATAGAGAGAGAGAGAGAGAGAGAAAGAGAAGAGGAATGATTGTGTAATTGCGTAGGTTTATTGTATATAGTGATATTAGAATAAAATTTAGTAGAGCCCCGGAAGCTCGGGCTTCGAAATAAAAGAAACGAAACAAAAAAAATCATAAAAATAAATAATAATCGAAAAAAAAAAAAATAAACAGAATCGTGATAAGTCGATGTGATGACGAGGACATACTCTCCCGTATTTACTTTCAAACTTGTATTCATTTATATTCACCTACGATATATAATCTAATATATTGTTGTATTGTCAAGACACATTGAATTATATACGAATACACTTCTTCCCCTCTTCCCGGCCCCCTCCAGGGTTCAAAACCTGAAAGGTAAACGAAAATGTATTATATATATTTTAGAAAACAATCCGTGAGTGGATACGAGTTGAAGTTTAACCATGTGAATTATACGTCTCTAATAAAGCAACGTGAAATATTGATGATGAGACATTTTTCAATTATTTATTACAAATCACTCATTTTTTTTTTCAACCATTTTCCCACGAGTTATTCCTGTCCAGGGTTTGAAAGAACACACTGTGTCCTCGCTAGCCATGAACCACATTGCGAAAAAATGGCGAAGAGTTGCTCGACGATACTTGAATTATTTTTTTCCTTATTTATGATGATGAATATTTTTTTTCTTTCATCGATCGAAGTGCGGCGGGAAAAAAAATCACTGGAAATATTGAATTCTGGGTAGAAATGAGACAGCCTGCTTAATTTCATTTCAATATATATATAGATATATATATATGTATATATATATATTTCGTATTCAAAATATAATAATAAACATTACACATGATGCTAGCTCATATCGTGACAGTCAGCGATCGACTGGCACTTACACAGTGGGTGTTACCGTGGTAGGTAATTATTATAAACGTATAGTGTCTGAAAAGCAGTTACAAGATTGAAGATACAAAAAGCTTACCGAGTGGCCTGCGTTCGCAAAATTCTGTCGGCCCAATAAATGAAGAGAAGAATGATTGAAAATAAAATTGAAAAGTATGTTTTTTTTTTCAATTTGGCAAACGCTGAGCCTCGTTCACGTAGGCTCGTGTAGTTGACAAAAAATTGGTACATCGTTGTTTTCCTATTAAACATCCAAAACTTGTCGGCCCCAAAACTCCTTTTTCTGGGACTGAATTTCCAGTGTTTTCATGTCTATGAGTGTAGGTGTGGACTTGAGTGTTATCCGCGAATGAAGAGCAGGACCATTGTCTGCTTACAAAGTCGTTTTCTTTCTTCACTTTTACTGTTTTCTTATACATTCCGCATTTATAAAACAATTCGCAATGACATTCTCTCAGTCGAACAGAAAATAATCACATCGTTGAGAATCAATGGAACGATGAACAGTTGCAGAGATGAAAAGACTCTCGTTACTACGAAAAAAAAAGAAAAAAACAATCAAAGAGTAATAATTCGCACTTTCATTTAAATCCGCTCATTAAAATTTCATGATAAATATATATTCCCTCTGCGCTGCATAGTAATAATTCAAGTATTCGATTAGCTCGTGAAAGTAAAAAAGAGAAAAGTTTAAAATAAAATAATAGATCGCTGAGCTGGCGTGGAATGGCCCCATTTATTTTTTTTCTACTCGAAATTAAATTCCATTAAAAAAATCATATTAACAAAAAGAAGATTTTTTTTCTTTCGAGTCCCAAGAGACATCCATCTCTACCTTTAGTATACAATCGTGAGCATGGCATCCACGTGATTTTTGTTTTCCCACTTATGCGTAATTAGTATTATAATACATAGTTCTTTAATTTACATAATAAGATCGAAAGAAATTCGTTTTCCTCTTTTTATGTAGTCAAGCGAGAAAAGCCCACGTACGATTTTTTTGTATTTTTTTTTTTTGTTTTTATGATTTTTCATATTTTCTTCTTTACGAAATTTCATTCCTTCCCGTTTTATTGTTATTTTTATTTTTGTTTGCTTTTCCGTACAAGCCCCGATAAACCCTTATTTTAAATTTATAATGAATCAATGACTCCCTTTAAATATACAGTGGCAAGAAAAAACAACACTGAAACGGCCCTTAAGTTCTCCTAGAATATTTATCGTATTTAATGCAATCATCACAGTGATAAACGAAAAAATATATATATATTTATATATATATATATATATACTTCTTGTACGGTACATTATTTATTTTGTCATTTTTTTTCATACAGAAGTCGTCGTCGGTAAAATTTACTTTTTATTCACGTATTCCTTCCATTCAATCGATTCATTTGCATTCGCTTCTTGCTATGTAGCACATGGACACACAAACGCTAAAATTTCTTCTGTCTATTTCAAAATTACGGTTTTCTTGTCATCGGAATTTTTCTTCATTCGTTATTATTCATTTTCTTTTGGTTTTATCAACATTTCACTCTGTCTTGCGGTTTTACTAATTTTCAGGCTCATCAAAAACATTGCCGCCCCATCAATATATCCTAATAATTCCTACGTGTTCCATTTTTTGGGCTTTTGTGTATGTGTGTGTGTTTTTTTTTCTCTCTGCATTTTTATTTTGTTTGTTTTGTCGTATTAAAAATTATTCGCAGGTATATTTTAACTCGCCTTCCGATATTCGATGTACATGTATACATTATTCATATTTACAGTTCGTTTATTTTTCGATCCTCTTTTTTATGTACTCGGTACCAATCGCTGATGGAAAAACAGAGAGAGAGAGAGAGAGAGTGAGAGCGCGGGGGAGTGAGGGACAAATACAATTTCCAAAGGGCAATTTGCGTTTAATGTTTCGCATTTTTTTTCCTGTTCCTTCAAATTTGGTGAATTTTCCAGTAGATAAAAAATGTCAATTATATACAGCTGGAATGCTTCGTCGCAAAAATTTGAATTCTTACTTTCTCCTGTTTCTCTCTCGCTCACACTTTTCCTGGATATCATTTTCCCATTTCGTTATTCTCAGATCAAGTTTCTCAAGAGGCAGACATCGTCTCTCATCCTATCTCGATGTCTCCCTCTCAATCTCTCTCTCTCTTGATAAAAAAACAGTCTTTATACAAGTATTTAAATTATTATATACAGATGTGCAACTAGCTAATGAATAAAAATCTTGTCCTCCATTGTCTCCCTTTCTCTTAGCTCCGCTCCTTAATCCCTGTCACGTATATCAATAATGATGACAATGATAATAAAGATAATAATAATATTATTTTTGTTCCTTAAATCCTCGTGTCATAGTTATAATATCCTCCGTTGAGTGGCCTCGATAATTTGCACTGGGTGATGAGAACGTAATCGAGTCTAGTCTCGATCGTTATCAATGAATATTTCATTCAATTTGTGTGTGTTTTTTTTCTCTTTTAACTCTTATACCCTGATAATATTTACAATATTCTCTTTTTCGTATTTTGTTTTCTTTTATTTTAACTCGCAAGAACGAGCGTCTTTGTCGACGATTTTTTCGCGACGTCAAAAAACAAGTGTCCTCGTCGTAGCGTCATTTTTGTTGTCCCCGTTAACATATTCTCGCATTTACGACTTGGTTTTTGTTTCTACTTCTTTTTCTTCTGGGACACGTATCAAATGTACGGAATTGAAGGTATGCTCGTCGAGTCACGGTATCCGTGGATTAGAGCTCTCCGACTAATGGACTTGATACGTGATACGACCGCGAGAGAATCCACCACCGACACACAATCGTGATAATTGCTTCGAACAAGTATACAGATCAATATGGCGTCGTTATGTTTTAGTACGACATGGAATTTCCCTGTTGGAATATATTTTAGCTGATAAACCGATCGTTCCAATTGTGCAAATTTGCACCGATAGCTCCGATACTCTCTCGTAAAATTTTTCCCATGTTTATATCAATTTATATTTTTATATCTTTATATTTAAATATATGTATATTCGTAGCTGCCTCAATTCGAGATTCTCTCAACGAGAACGTACTTGACAGTGCGTCGAACTCGAGAGACGAATATTCCCTCACGAGCTCAAGCTCATCATCTTGATAATAATTTGCAAACTATCGCAGCTCCAGCAGCCAGGACCAAAGATATTCTCGATAACGATGACGACGATGCCGCACTCGCTGCTGCTCTTGTGACATCCTCGCAGACTCCTGAAAACATTTATCAATTCGTTACATCTTCGCGTATTTAATAATTTCTAGGATTTGGCTTTTTGCGAACGGGCCTTTTCGAAATTGTCATTTTATCAAAATTCCGAATGCCTGTTGCAAAAAGCTGAATTTTTATCCAAATAATCTTCAAATAGGACAGGATAGTGCGAGGTTTATCTTGGAAATTGAACTTTCGACAACGAGACTTTTTTTTAAATGTGGAACTCGAATCTTTGAAGTAAAAATCGTTTTTTCGTCATTTCTTCCATCGCTGCCTCAAAGAGAAGCATTTTGGATGAACAATTTTGAAAAATTCAGTTCAATTTGCATCCCAGGACTCGAGAAAATGGTTTATCGTCTCAAGAAATGGAGCAGCGTTAATATGTCCCGGATGAGGATAAGGAACATTTGGAGGAGAGGAATAAATTAGCATGGAATCGTATAAGTTTCTAGTTAACACCATCTCGCTGTCAAGCAAGAGGCTGTGCTCTGGAGAGAGAGGAAGGGGCACAAAGTAATGGTATAATACCTTGGCTGGAAAGCCTGTACGTCCATTGATCGGTCGACTCTCTTTGGCAAGTACGAGCTGGCCTCGACAGCCATAATTCTTGTTCTTGTTGCTCGTGTCTGTTGGAGCCACGAACTGGCAATTTGGCTGTGGTGTCGACCCATCTCATCGAGAAACACGTAAACGTAACGACATTTCGTAACGTTTGATCGCTCTCTAGTCTCGGCTGACCACTCTTCTGGGACACTATCGTGTACCACGTGCCATCCTCCTCCCAATTATCGAAGCAAGAATAAGCTGCAAATAGAATTGAAAAAAAAAAAAACGTAGAAAATGAAGAAAAATCAGAAAATTTCTCAAAATACGAAAAATATTTGTTCAATTAATAATTGAGGAATAAAAACAACTAATTACCAATTTGTTCTCTCTCGCAGGTATTGGAAATGGTCATTTCGCTCTGACCCGGTGAGCTACACCCAGTTTCGATGTGAGTGAATTTGCACTCTTCGTCCTCATTGTCCTCTTGCCACGTCATTTTTTCAGCAGTTCTGAATGATTTTGTACCAGCTCGTCTCTGTCGTCCAGATCCGATGGACAACGCCCTCGTCGGCAGGAAATCAAGAATCTTGTATCTCCCCGACTGAGGACATTTCTTTTGGACGAGATTCGAAGCTATGGGAGAGAAAAAATAAATTTAGAAAAACGATCGATTACAGTTCTGCAGAGAAAACAAATTTAAAATAGCAGAAAATTTTTTTTTCGCACTTTGTGGTGGACTTTGCATGAAAAAGTGAGAAAAAAAAATGTATTTTTCATGATTCCTTGGGTATGTAAAGCGGCGAATAAAAGGAAAGAGGAAAAAAGAAGAGAGTGACGAGTAGCGAAGCATTCGTCTTTGTCTGAGTGAGCGATACGATCCAGAAACTGCTTTCTACATTATTGCCCTGGGCGATAATTCATTTTCTCTTTCTCTCCTTCTTCGCCCTTTCGTGCTTTCAGACACCCTTTCCTCGTTTCATACCCTTTCGGAACGTTGCTTCATAAATCACGAATTATTAAACGTCGCGAAATCCACAAATCCAACAGACTTATCACGACCCAAAGATTTTATTATTCCCTCGTTCTCTTTGCGTTCTCAACGCGTGGGAGTATCTTTTTTTTTTTTTTAATAAATTAATTTCGAATCAATCGTTTACTCACTTATTAGCATCATGTACGGCATTTTCGATGGATCCGATTGCGAGCAGGCGTCCGGCATAATTGCTTTTTCACCTTCAACAACAAATCACAATATTCTCGTTAGAACAGTCCGTGAAATATTGCCCGGAAAAATCTCGTCGAACAATTCGATTCGAGTTACAGAGCAAACAAGAGAAAGCATGAAAAATAATGATAAATTTTAAAAAATGCGTTGTTGATTGTTAATATTTCTGTGTACTCACTCGACTGTTGAATCTCGATCACGTTTGGCGACCTTTTGTGAAAAATCATGCAGACGTAGCCAATATCGCTGAAATTTCAAAATACAAAACAAATTCTGTTAGAAAGAATTCTCAATCGTCAAAGGAATCGTGCCTTTGACGATCTTTTCCCTTCACTGAACGCATTGCCAATGGGAAAGTAATTAAAAAGCGAGCTTTTCAATGACGCAAAAAAGATTCTGCATTTTTCTCCTTCAAATGAATTTGAATAACTTGTATGAAAAACGTGCAGGAGATGCGTCGATGGAAAACCGTTGATAAAAATGTTCGCCAAATATTTTCAACGCGTATGAGAAGCGAAAAAACTTTTGTTGTCATTTTTCCTACAAATTTTGACTTGAAAATGAATAAATAAATCGATTAAACTCACCAGCCGCTCGTTATGTGAGCAACAAGCTTGACTCGATTTCTCTGATTCTTGTCATTCGGATCTGCAGGCTCCAAGTTGTGACAGACCAGTTTTTCTTCGTGGAAATCGTCCATTGGAGAAGTGACTTTCAACGTGGCATTTCCACTCGTGAAATGATACGTTCTCGATCCATTCAGCGAACGCCAATGATGATGTTTCGTTACCCACGACGGATATTTACATTTGCTGTGCTCTTTGTCAACTAAAAATTAATCCACCGTAAATTATCTCCAAGAAAAAATCTACCAACTTTCTATTCGAACAAACAATCGCTATTTTTACTCCAATTACCTTTCATCAGTTTTATTATCCTCGAACCTTCGGACAAAGAATTCAGACCGTTACAAGTCGACTCCCCGGACTCGGCGATCGCGTAGACGACTTTCCCGCCCTGATGATGTGGATATTTCTCGTACAAAAAGCACCTGTAGCAAAAATTCGAAAAAATGATAAATTAACTTAAAAAAAAAAAAAAAAACAACAATTGAATTGATTCTTTCAACAGCAAGCCCGAATTTTCGACTTTTGTTCAACTTGAGGACCGATAATTCAAATTGTAAAAATTTGAAAATACGAAAACTGAGATTTTCTCGTAGAGACAAAAAAAAACACGAAATCGTTTTTCCAGACACGAATTATTGGAACGCCGAGACAATATTTCGCTTCGTTGTTTGGAATCGAGAGTTTAAATAATTCAAGGAGATGAATGAAGAATTTGGGAACTTATTGAAGTCACGAGAAATAATAATTCGGAGTGAACATATATAACGAGTATGTAAAGACGAATGTCCTCTTGACAAACGGAAATAGCAAATGCACCCTCCGCCTTTGTGTTGGCTGTATCAAGTGGCTACTTTGGACGGTTTTCATTAATTGATTTATCTATCAATTTAACGTTTCGTATGATGCTCGAGGGGTACACGCAATTTGGCTAATTGAGCTTGTACCCCAATTAGAATCATTGCGTGTAATTCGCCGGATCGTCGCCGACGTCGCGGTCGTCGTACAGCAGTCGTCGTCATTCCACAGTATATTGTGCAGAGTAGTTTCGTACTCGTGAATCCCTCCCCAGGGTGCCATTCAATACTCGCGCGTTCATTTCGTTCCAGGCGTTCTCCGTGCTTTTTTTTTTCTTTCTATTTCTACGTTTTCTCCTCCGTTTTTTTTCTTTCTTCTCGCGTTCTATTTCTATATTACACTGAAGCAATTTCAGAAATGGTTCTTGGAAAGCTAGCTCAATTAACAGATGGCAGCACCACTTTGTACCACCTTCGATCCATGTTCCACGTACAATTACAATTATATCACGTATGATATTATGAACACCATATTGCATGGGTTATTCCATTTCGAAAATTAATTGCGACCTTTTCGATCATTTTTTCGAATTCTCGATGAGAAACGAAAAATTCCTTTTCAATTTTACGACAAAAATCCTCGAAATTTCGTTAAAATAAAAAGTAGAATTTTATTTTGAAAAAAAAAACGAAAGAAAAAATAGAGTTCTTCATTTTTCGTTTCTTTGTTTTTTTTTTTCTACAATTTCGATCAAACAGAATTCGATTCTTGAAAAGTGTGGGCCTTTCGAGAAGAAAATAAAGAAAAAAAAAAGAATTGGCAAGCCTCGTTCGATCGGTTCAACGTGAAAAGGTTTATCGTATAAATAAATCGTGTGACAATTACCTGAAAGTTTCCTCGTTGCCGGGTGCACTCCTGTCAAAGGGTTTGAGGGTGCCCATGAGATATTGGAGCCTGCCATCCTTCCACGTAGCGAGACACTGCAATTCCTCCACTGCAACGTTTCCGAGAAAAGGAAAAAAAAAAGGGGGCGAAGAGTGAGGACGTGTGATACAAAAAGGGCGAGAAAAAAGAAATAAATTCCATTTGCATAAGTGGCACTTTGACATCGAACGTGATAATGCTACCGAACCATAATGGCTGGTAAGTTCATTTTTTCGCATCTCTCGACGCAAAGGGTTGCATTGAGAATGAAAAAGCGAGAGAAGTAAAAAAAAAATTATAAAAATAGAGGGTGGAGCAAGCGTAGGAGAAAAAAATCCCGTCAGGAGCCGTCGTTCCGTAAAAGAATGATAATTGAATTAGACTTATAATCCATTTAGCCACGATCCAAAGGGATGCCAACCCCTTGTGCTGTTTTATTAAGCAACAATTTACCGAAGCCCTTCGTTGCCTTTGAATCAACGTTTCTCTTATCTTTTCTCTTTCCTTTACACTCCAGCAACGCTCTGACATCGGCACTTGGTCATTTGGAACTTTACAAAACGACTTGTCACTGTCTTAGGATTATTAAAAAAAAAAAAAAAACACCCTCGAGCAGTGGCAAATTTCCTTGCTCCTCGTTTAATTGATTTTATTACAGAGAAAAATACAAGCAGTTATTATTTTTTTCTCGGTAAATCGCTTTATGCTCGTCTCGTGATAATAGAATTTTATTAAAGAAAAAAAAAAACAAATAAATAAACAATGAAATAATAGATTTTTTTTTCTTTAAAAGTCTGGAATCTATGGGGAAAAAAATAAGTCACTGAATGCACAAAAACTTACTGGAGCTCTCGCTGGCGTTGATGTCGGTGCAAGCTTGATATTTGAGCAAAAGTTTGCTCTCGTCGGTGCAGCTTTCGGCCAAGCTGGGTGGATCGCTGCAGTCTTTGCTGCCGCGATTGTACGAGAAAATGAAGGGTGGTCCGGTGAAGGGGCATGGTATGGGTTTAGAATCCAATCGAACCATCGTGAAGAAATTATCGTCGGATCTAATAGCCTCGCACATAGTGGAGAAGCTCGTTAATTCGTTGTGGCACCATCCAACTGTAAAAATTAATTAACGGTTTGATGAATTCACCATTAATTGCAACTCGGTCAATTAACAGGAAGAAAATTAGGGAAACAGAAAATAATAACAACGATAACGACGAGAAAAGAAAAAAAAAAAGAATAATAAAAGAAAGACTTTTTGACCCAAATTGAATTTTCCGGAGCTCTATTCATTATCCGCATAATTTTATCTCGCGTTTAATTAAAAAATCGTATATGTGCTTGTTCGTGGATGCGTAAAGACTTTTCCAGTGAAAAAAAAGCACTCCGGAGATTAGGCATAAAAATAAATATGGTTGAAAGCCACACCGTTTTTTCATCGTTCATATATACGCGCTTTACAATTTTTTCGTTTCGCTCGCTCCCTCGGCTTCCCCTACCGAGGTAATTCCGTTAACGGACTGCTGGTTTCAGCACCCCGGAGGAGGTGCTTTTCCATACACGCGCCATGATGGATCTGGTGATCCGCGAAAAAGCAAAAGAGGGAGTTAATCGTGCGAGACTCGGGTGCAACTTGTCTCCTTGTCTCGAGGGAGGACGAAGAGGAGAGCAAGGCGAGAATGTCGCGGCGGGGGAGGAGAGCAAAGGATGACATCGGAAAATATCGGGAGAAAACGTCAAGGGCGAGGCCACGAAAACGTCAACTCAATGACAAGTGGCTCGAGCCAGCACCCGAACGCGAGGGATAAAAAAGACACGCTTGTTTTTCTATTTAAAAAATAAATGTAAGAAAAAAGCCTCTTTCGGCTTCTTGGCCATTTGAATGATGATGTCGCCGAATGGAGGGCTGCGAGAAACCATAAAAAACCAACCGCGATAGCATCCGACACGATATTTCTCTTCGTATAAATGTTATTAAGGTGTTTCCAAGCTCGTGCCAAATTTGTGGAAGTATATCGATCGTTCTGTGACTTGCCAAAACATTTTTTTCCCTTTATATTTATATTAAAACTGAAAAATGTTGTTGCCTCAAAAAAAATAACGAAAAATCACATTTTTGGAGGTTTCTCCTCTCGATGAATTTACGATACTGACATTTTAATCAACGAGCCCAATTTTTATTAACTTCAGCTGGACACTGAACCTAGTTCCTTGTAAATGTTCCTTTAATCGCATGGAATACCGTTAATAATAAGCAATTTTCAATTCGCGTTCATTATTTTCCGAACAATTAGTACGAAACTGTGAAACTTGATGGTTTCAAGCGTTACGTATATACGCATACGAAAAGCATGCGTTTGTAAGTTATGAACGAAACTCTCTTTGCTTCTCTTTCTGGAAACACATCAAGCGAGCATTTTAGCTTATAAACAATTCGTCGGTGTTCCAACGAGCCGTGATTTTCGTCGGTGAAAACAATGGCTCAGAGTGCGGTAGGTGGCGCACATCGAGGGATGAAACGGGGCAGAAGGAAGAGAGAGAGAGAGAGAGTTTCGGGATGGCGTACAGCACACGAAAACCATTGTTTCTGTTTGAGGTAGAGAGACCGGATTGCCATGGTTCTGTGTATGGGAGAGCGGTCGGTATGATTACCCGTTGGCCCCAGGATCTCACAAAACCATTCGCCTCCCTCCCTCCCTCTCTCTATGGCTCCGTTCCCAGCCCTTTGAGATGCAAATGCTAATTGAAATGTAAAAGTTGCCTGACCTATATATAGACCCTCAGCCTCGATCTCTCTCGCTCCTCTCACTTTTTCTCAGGTTGTTCTCCCTCGTTTGTTATTTCTCGTTCTCTCTCACTCTGTCGTCGTTTCTATACTTTTTTCTTTCTTCTCCTGTTCATCACGATTAATTCCATCGATCCAGCGAATTGTTTCCAACCACCTCAAATTTGACTGCCTGATAACCCGAAGCCTTTAGTCTCATAATTCCGTCCGAATGACTCGCATAATTTCGAAGCTTTTTATAAACTACCGTGCGTCAATTTTTGATGCATCGATTTTAATTTTATCGTTTATTTGTTCAGCACATTAGTCTGTGTTTATCAAGTCAATAATTTTCTTCGTGAAATACCGGAAAATAAATTCACAGACCGATGGAGTAAACTATTTTGAATAAAAGGAAAAAAAAAAAATCATGCGAGCAGATTGAGACAAATGTGTTCCACTTTTTTGCACCAAGCTGTCGATGTTTTGGAATCGAGAGTAAGAAATCTCGAGGGAGAGAGACGGAGATATTCGAGATCGAAATTAGCCTTGCAAATGAGCGGAATAAATTAAAATTCTTCAAAGAGGATAAATTATTTCTCGAAAATACTGGAAGCAAAGGCACCTTCGTACAAAATCGTTTAAATCAGAGCGCCTGCTTGGCAATCCATCACCGCTGCTTTTGTTTTCTTTTCAAATGCTAATTATACGCCAAAGCATCGAATAAAAATAATGAAATAGTTCGGCAGAGTGTAAGTTAATTTATGAAAAACAATAACGAAATGAATTACGCTTAAAAATTGTTAAAACTGCAATCTAGGATTTTTAATTATTTGTACTAAAAAAATTTCAATTGAAATTATCACGACGAGTTGAATAAATTTTGGAAAACACGAAACAAAATATGAGCTTTCAATATAAAAATTAAAATATCGCAATTACTTAACAACGAATGTTTCTAAGAATAAATCCCTCGGGGTGTAACGAGGAAGAACGGAATCGAAATGTTTCCAACGAGGACGCAACATTCATTCCCAAGAGACGAAGAAATCGTATACGTATAGCTAGTCCGTGTTTATGTATTGGGGAGAATAGCTGCTTCGATAATTAGCACGTGACAATTTTTCGTCGAGAAGGACAGACAGAACGAAATGAGGGCAAAATTACAAGATTGCTGAAAGAGAAAAGTGCTCTAGAGAGAAAAAAAAAGAGAGAGAGAGAGAGAGAGAGTATGGGGAGTTCTGGAATAATATTGGAAGAAAGGATTCTACAGAGAGGCAGCGAGAGGGAGAGAGAGAGAGAAATATAGGAAGAGGATAAAAACAGCGAGAAAAAACGAGGGAGAGGGAGGGTGAATTTGCCAGATAGTGTGGGAGAAGGTTTGTTGAAGCGAGATGAAGGGAGGCACGCCCGCGAGAGAATTCAATGAGCGAGGAAAAGTGCTCGCAATTAGCAAAAAGTGGGGCATTGCGTCGATCCTTGGAGCACGGCCTCGCACTAAAACTTGAACCGTAACGGGGTTCTCGCGGTATTACGTGGATGAGTTTTCTCCTCTTTCGCTCTTTATCTCTTTCTCTCTTTTCAACGTGCAAACCTGAATGCGTATACATTTTATACCTGTATATTACTCAAAAGCCAGAGAAAAGAGAGAGAGAGAGAGAGCGTGAGAGAGAAAAAGGTTTCTAGCTGCGAAGAGAAAAGGCCACGAGAAAAATAAGGCTCGCTGCAATTGGATCGTGTATTTCGTATTCAAGTAAGTAAATGCGTCACGTTCTCCAGGGAGAATTCTCACGAGCAAAGTCCGAAAAGTGGTAAGAAAGTGCTACAACTTAATTCAAGAAGTTACTTTGACGCTAATGCAGCCCTAACACAATCTAAAAGGATTCCAAAGAAATTCTCCGTTGTATATTCTCGTTAAGGCCAATATATTTATATTCACTGCAACATTTTTTTTTTGTCTTCATCCTACGCTTGTTTCTATTAAATTGAGTAGCCTCGTAGAAATAATTCGTGGTCGAAAAGTTTTTCTCTGGAATTTGCCGAAGCCAGCAAAATAAAATAATAAGCGCACGCGGTTTTTAGTCCATTTAAAAAGGCTCGTCGCTCTGTATCGGATGAGTCAATAATAATAGCTGTTTGACTATATATGTTTCCCAACCCTCGGGTTCGTCCTCGCCCCTGAAATCTCGCTTCTATCGTATCTCGGACCTTGTTCTCGGAGCTATTAGCCATTGAACGTGGAACCGCGAACGATCGTAACATTCGATACCACCATATAATCCGCGGAGAGATAATACCCTCTGTGTACATAGAGCATCGAGTTTGGCTCTCGCCACGTAAAACTATTACGCAATTTGTACAGTGCCAGTCTGATTTTTCGTGTTTTTTTTTGTCCCGTTATAGCCTCTTTTAATGTTTTTCTCTTTGTGCAAAACATCGATGACACCCTTAATACTCATATCCATCGTTTTGCGACATGCAGATTGTTTTATTAGCCTGGGATATTCCGAACGAAATATATAGCGACAATTTGCAACTGAAAACAGCGCGTTCATCTCTTTGACAATTTGCCTGTGCACATTGACACAGCATTTGAGGATTTACGTCTGCTCGAATGCGTTAACTTTTATCTCGTAAATATTAACGATCGAGAAACAAGAATCCCTCATTATTCATTTTTTCATCGAAATATGGCAGTTTTTATTATCGTTGTTATTTTTATTTTATCGGGAAATCGAACTTGACGATTTGTCGATCTAGGGAGTTCGAGGGCTCTGCGGAAGAAGGAAGAAAAATTCCACAAGATGCTCACGCATACACATGTGTGTGTGTGTTGTGTGTGGGGGGGGGGGGATGCAAATTAAATGACATATCGATTTTGTAGGGAATCGTCCGCATAATCCTCCGTTGTCATCCACTTAGTATGAAGAGAAAAAAAAACATTCTTTTTTTTTGTGATGTCGGCAACGTACACGCGTCGTCACTTACGTTAATCTCCTCACGGGGTCAAACGCCCTCGCACACCCTTCTCTCGATGCTGGCGGGTTCAAAAACTTGAGAAGGGTTTGCGTTGCACAAAGTTCCGGGGCTTTGTTTGTTTTCTAAACAACTGGAGCGCGAGGAAAAAGATTTTTCAGTCAGATTTTTGCCTCCCTCGCGACCTCGAAATCGAATGTAGATTTTTGGGTGAGAATTGAGTTAATTCCTTATATAGTCAGGTCATCAGCAATTTTAATGTCGTAATTGTCTTATAGTTTTTTTTTAAATTCCCACGTTAAATGTGGAGCGTTCTGTAGACGAGGGTGGAAAGCGTAGAGGGTTTGGAGAAGACGCTCAAGGGAAGCAAATCTTGAGGGCAAGTATTCGAGAGATAAAAGACAGGCCATTTATCGGTCGCGCGGCTTCTGCTCTGGCTCTTTTCATTCTGACACGTCTTCTTTAATCCGCGCAGCTCCTCTTTCCCTCTTTATTTTTTCTCCGGCCCGTGCCTCCTTCTATCTCGTTTTCACCCTCGTTTTTTGGACCGAGGGGCGAGGAAGAGGAGCAAACAGCAGCGAGAGCACGAGAGAGGGGCCTGGGTCGTCGGGATGGGGGTAAAGAGGGATTACGATTGCAGCACGTGCTAGTACATGTCCTGCTTAACTTTCTCTGTGTTTTCGACATCACAGGATTTCAAGTACGATACTTATTCTCCACGATCTTCCCCTCGCTCGTTCCAGCTATTTTCTTGCTCCACTTTTTTTCCTTCACTCCACTAGTCGCCGTACACTTGGAAAGTGCATGGGGAAACGAGAAAATAGCCTTCAAAAGAAAACCCCTGGAAGCCTGAAGCATCAAGCTTTCAAACGGAGTGACATACTTTTTTCTTTCCCTCATCCGCTCCTCTTTCTCCCTCCGACCTTTTGCCAAGTGCATTACCGCGAGTAAAGAAAGATTTTATTTGCAGAAAGTGCAATTGCGTTTAGTTCCAAGGTTATTTCGATGATTGAACGAAAATGGCAATTCCATTGGCAACGTGACGGGTTGAACATTACGTGGATTGCCTATAGGTCGTCATTCATCGTCATTCGTACTTAATTAATCAATTTTCAAATCTTACAACTGCCTGTTTATACGTTTTTGAAAAACTATATAAAATTCATACACGGGTAAGTTTTTTTTTTTTTTTACTCTCAATGATGTTAAATTTACGGTGAAAAATACTGCAGGATCGAAAATGGCCTCGCGGTTATGGGTGAGGAGGAAAAAAAGTAGGTCACGAGTTATTCTATAGAGTTTTGTAAGTTATGCCATTTGTGCGTTTATTTTATTGTCTGTTTAGTGGCTATTCTATTTCATATCGTTAAACAAAAGTTGCGAGAGGATAAAACTTGGAACGCGTCAATCTATCCGCCGCGCATGGGGTTAAAGATACGACAGTGTCGAGAATGACACTTGGAGGGTGAATATCTTGGTCAGCGGATTTGATCGTTACTTTTACTGCCAAGCCGGGACGAACACGATCGGGTAATTTCGTAGCTCTTCAGGATTCTCTGTCCTCTCTCTGTTTCATCTCACTTCTCGCTGCCAGGGAATTTCTTTCGCTCTCTCTCTCTCTCTCTCTCTCTTCTCACAGTTTCGGAGGTTCGGAAAGGGCGTTTGAGGGAAGAACATGAGATGCCGGAGGATCCAGACGGAGGGCTTAGGTCTCTCAGATCCTTCGGCAGAGCTCCTCATTCGCCTCGCGGTAATAAAGAGAAAACATGGACTAGTATTACCCATACAAGCACGTCTATCGACCACACGAATCCCCGATACATAGAGAGTGCCGAAGTACAGAGAGACTCAAAAACGAAAATGAAAATTTGTGGAATATTTTGTAAATTAAAAATATTGTCGAAGAAAAAAGGAATAATAATTATCTGCGGTGCAGCATCGTTGACAAAAAAATTAGTCACAGGTGAGGGACGAAGAGACATACGAAGAGAAACGGATTTAGTGTCGCCACTTGCTCGAAATTCTTCGAAACGAATGCACCGCAGGAAATAAATCCTGAAAGATTTTTTTTTTTTTTTTTTTTGAGGATTTTGGCGATCGAATGAAATTTGCTGGTTCGAGTGTGACTTTTGTGAGAGCCTGTACAGCATATATCAGGGATATACACGCGTACAGACGTAAAGGCGAGCTCAGGACTATAATCTGCCGGTTCGTCGGCATGTTGGTGATTCCGAAATTCAATTTGACCCCCTGCCTCTTTCCTCTGGACCTCAAGAAAGATCAAGGGGTAATTGCCGGTCTGAAGTTTTTTGCAGGCAATTCCGATGCGAGCGGAAAAAAAAAGCTTCGCGACTAATATTATTAATCGGGAGACGCGGTGGCAAAAATGAGAGCGAAAGTCGAGATGAGAAATCTATCGGCAAAAATAATGCGCGCAGCGTATCGACGCGAGAGCCTTTTTTCGCGGTTTCTTGCTCAAAGCTTTTATTTTTATTCCATCGTCACTGAATTTAGATTCAAAAAGTGCGCGTAATCCCAGGAGAAATTGTGCTCGTTATGACGAAGTACTAATTAACCGTATACACAGCCTTGGTATCGAGGACACTGAGAGGCAAACGGAAAGGGTGGAGAGGAGGGCGGAGGGCAAAGGCTCGTTGTTCGCGCAATAATTATCATCGTATAATCCGTTGTATCACCTGACGCGTAGACTGAGCCGCTCAGGCAGTTTTCATGCGACAGTTGGATGTGGGAGGAGGATAGAAAGAGAGAGAAATGGCGAGAGAGAGGGTCGGGGGAATTGAAGGGGCAAGGGAGGATAACTCTCGCGGGCGAGCTGCGTTTTGCAATTATATAGATGACGAATTCAGCCGGATCTCCGCGCGGATATAACGACGAGAGTAATTATTATATCGCTCTCTGTGTTTCTCCTATTTCTATCTTTCTCTTTTCGTTCGTTCCCGCGAGTCCATATTCGTGAATTTCTAGTCGCGCCTATATCCTATTTCCGCTGTACGTTCGAACCGCGTATGTCATCACGTATCGTTCTCTCGCGTATCACACACCGATAATGAGCACGTTGATAATTGATTAACGACGCTGTTTGGACACCCCTCAATATACGAACAAAGAGTAACAGACGACAAGAGCACCTCGTGGCAATTGCCATATACCATCGATTTTTATCGTTTAGCGCGTTTTTACGACCGCGACAGATTGAACACGATCGAAACTGCTTATTCGCAAAATAATTAGCACAAGTCATTGTTTTTGAATTTCTCTAAAAATCAATCGAATCGGACGGTCCAAATTCACAATTATGAAGATCGTAATAGAAGCGACGAGTCTGCTGCGACGTCGAAGAATCACGATTAATTGTTACTTCCGCAGCGGACGCTCGTGGGCGCGGGAGAGAAAAGAGTATAGGAGAAAAAAAAAAAAAGATGAAAGGGTTAAATCGGCGTGGGTGGCAAAGATGAAGGACGAGGGGAGCCCTTAGCTTATAGATCTCATGGGGGAGATAAACCGGAATGAGCTATACACGCGTATATATAAAAAGAAGAAAAAAACAAAAATCCTCGATGGGGAGGAAAAAAATTCGATGCGACGAGCCGGCTCATCGAGTGTACGGGAGTATTAAGAGGTTAGCGAAAAACAGAAAACAAAGACGACGCAGAACGCAGGACGAGGGAGCAAGGTAAGAACCGGCGAAGCAAAAAGCGAACCGCGTGCTCGGCATTTATGGGGGAAAAAACGAGAGAGCCACAAAAAAAAGTCATCTCGCGTCTTATTGAGCAGTTTCGGGCCCAGAGAAAAAAGGATTATTATGTATATATATATATCGAACCAGCTTAAGGGGCTCCGATTGATTTCACTTAATCGATTTTTCGTCTTATAACGCTCCTGCACGCCATACATAGGCATACACATTTTTTTCTACAGGGTGTCCTCGAATGTGATCAAAAAATTCCGGTGATAAAAATAAAAATTTCTATTTTCTTGTCCACATAAATATTTCCGAAGGAATTTAGTGAAATATCGTTCGAATAAAAAAATTTATTTCTCGATACAAACGACATGGCTGAGTCGATTCGATTGTTAAAATTTCAACAATTTTTGCCTTTAAGGATGTTGAGTACCGATGAAACTTGTCAACGTTAATTGTTCAATAAACATTTTAAGAATTCTATAATATTTTTCTCAAGGGGTGAAATAAAAAATGATAAAAAAATTCTGAAAATTTAGTATGTTTTTGCATGAAATATTTAAGAGGTCGTTGTAAAAATTTCACGACTATTAGGAAGCTCGTTATTAAAAAATTAACAATTTGTTAAGAATAATTTTTCAAATAACGAATGCAAAAAATATTTATCAATAAACTTATCGTTTTGTTTTCGTTGTTCTCAGTATATTGTAGATAGTAAAAAATTGAGGGGTCAAAGAAAATACTTATCGCAAAGTTATACCAGTTTCCATAAAACTACATTTAAATAGATTCAATTTGACAATGTTAATTGTTCAATAACCAGCTTCCCAATCTTCGTGAAATTTTTACACGACCCCTCTTAAATACTTCATACAAAGACACACCAAATTTTCATAATTTTCTTATCCTTTGCGATTTGGGACTCAACATCCTTAAGGAAGATCCTTATAGGGACTTAAAAAAAAAACACACACACAAGAAAACGGAAAACTTGTCATTATCAAAAAAAATTATGAGAAACATGTGATTCAATGATATTACGAAACTTTCATCATTTTTCGTTGGATATCATAATCCTTTTATATATATTTACGGAGCAACAGAGGCCAGGCTGGCAAGTCATGAGAACGTAAATGTGGACATGTTGTTAACGGATGTACGAGTCATTGGGTATCCGTACGAGAGAAACGTTTCTGTAATATTAACACGTTCGATGGTTGGATTCGGAAGGCAATATTTCGGACGTATGGTCGAGTACTCGTGACGCGAACGTCAGTTTCGAGATGAAGGACCGAAAGCTGCTGCGGTGATGCTGCGAGAAAAACTATAATTCCCCACAGAAGGAGAGAGAGAGAGAGAGAGAGAGAGAGAAAGCGAGAGAGATTGAGCACAGTCTGTCGGTAATGGTGAGAGAGTGACTTTGAAGTTTTACCTCCTCTCGTTGGAGGTTCACTCTGGCATTGGTTGGGTGGTTCGACGAGAGACTGGCATGAGGGCAAAATGTTGTAACGCGATGACGTGAAAGCCACAGGCGAAACACGAGGCCATCAGCTTCGTACAAACGATGTAATGGCGGCAGCTCTCTATATACGTCGACATATCAAATAACCCGCCCGCGGAAAGCCTTGCCAAAGAAATCTTCCTATCCCTTCTTCCCTCGCATTCTCTATACTCCCTTCATTACTTTTCTACTCTCTCGCTGTTTCTCTCGCGCCTCGTTCAAACGACGATTTGTCATAATCCGATTTCTGATAAATCACACAGACAATCGCCATATATCGCGGTTTATTGAGAGCGAAAAATCTCCTGCGTACAAATTTACGTTCCGACAACTCATCGTCAAAGCTCTCAAAACCAATTTTTTTTTTTCTTCATCCCTGCAATTTTTCATACGCATGAGAAAAAGTAACGCGCTCGATAATTTTTTCTTTTTATTTATCCACGCAACATATTGTTTCGTTGCTATTCTCATTGAGTATGAAATAAAAACGAATTTTCATCTTCAAACGACCGGAGATTATTCTCCGAGCACAATTTCGATCACTCGGTAAAAATTATTTGGCAAATAGATCCACGAACGACCTCAACGAATCCTCGTAAAGTGCATGACCGTCATTATTTCCGGATTTCCAAAAAAAATGATAAAAACCTAGAGTCCTTTAACCTGTACGTCATTCCATTAGTGACGACAGGAAGCGAGAGGATGTCCATGTAACGCGGGAACCGCGAGTATAGCAGGAAAAGTTATTGGTCGCGGATATTGGTAATTTCAATCGTATATTTCATAAATCGGGGTGTTAGCCAGCAGGCTTGTCCACGCGTGCATTCCAACGAGATCGATGCATTAAGCGCCAGTGGAAACAAAACAGCAATACACAGCATAACGAACGAAGGCACATACACACGAATTCGACACGTTTTTTGCACGCCTTATGACATTGGATTGTTTACAAGGGAGAGAGAAAGCGAGAGAGGGTGAAAAATCGAAGTGAAAAGGTAAAAAAAAACGAGAGAAACGAGTTTCCGCACTCACTAGCTCAAAAATTGTATTGTTTCTTTTTTTATCCCTCGTATATTTTCGTCGTTTTTTTTTTTCGTTCGTCAATAATCCACTAAAACGTTCGCAATCCGCCATATGGCGCGTCGGATATATCTCCTGTCTGACACGAGAGCGAGGGAATAACCATCACGATCACTATGGAGAGCTATGAGGCCACCGCGATGCTAAAATACATACATCCCTCCCATGTGCTCTCTATATATATATAGACATGGACATTTGATTGTGAGAGGTACCAAATACATCCAGGATGTGGTCCAATACAATGGACGTCAGTTTTAGTTACGGCACGCCCGTCAACCTCGAAATCATTGAGCGAGAGATGGCCCAATGTTCCGTTTAGCCAGCGCGCAAAGCTTTATCAAGACAATATATATCGTACATGTATATATTTGTATGGGGGATATATGGAGCTTAGAAAATGTTGCGTTACAGTTTATACGCGTATTAGAACGATCAAGATCTCGCAAATGCACCCTCAGACGTAGCGGATCATCCGGGGGCAGCAAGAGAGAGAGAGAATGAGAAAAAAGAGAAGAAAAAATAAAACGCCGTAATAATCTGAACTAAATTTCCATCCATTGTCCAAAGCTGTGGAAAAAAAAAACATTAGAGCCTTAAGGCATTAACGTACGCGATACGTTAAACACGATCGAATTTCCTGGCGAAACTTCTAACCAGTTTTTTTCAATGTTCCATTTTCCTGCCGAAGATTTTGATTGGGATTTTGAAAGAAAAAATTATGCGGATAACGACTGAATGAAATTATTGTTTCTTTTTTTTTTTTATATTTTCATCACGAATCGGTTTGGAATAAATATGAAAACGATAATGGGAAAAAAAGGTACTCACTCTCTCGGAATTGAATGACGTTCTCGTGGCGATCGTTGATTATGATGCACCTGTAGCAATCCTCGTTGTTTTGACTCCTGGATCGAGAAGAAAGCAGAAAAAAGCGTTAAGTACGTAGAGATCTGCAGGAAATATAATTTTTTCGCTCCGCAGACGCTTCGAGGAGAATCGAAAAAACGAATGAAGAAATTTGTCATAGCGATATTAGTTGGTGCCTCGATGAAAATCAATTACGAAGCATGAAAATGAATTTTGAAGGGAACAAAAACAGCGAATATAAAAAACAACGATTGTAGTGAATAAAACGAAAAATTGTATACTGACGGTTCGAGGACGATGTAGGTATCGCCGGACCTCTGGATGCATGTTCTCTCGCCCATGGAGGTCGCGTTTACAGTGATGACTGGTTTGGCCGATTGAAACCATTGTCCCGCCCAGCTCGCGGGAAACTCGCATTCGCCTGTAACCCACAAGACGAAAAGTTTTCTCGTAAATATCCAAGCGAGAACATTCATTATTCGGAGGGTTGGCAACAGCAAAATAGTCGACGAGTGATAGGAGAAAAAGAATTTTAAAAAAACCCACACACACGAAAAAACGAACGAAATATATTCCGTATACGAAAAAATACGTATGTAGACGGACGTACGTATATACAGTGCTTAATTTTCTCTTTCCAGACTCATGCTCTTACGATCCGCTTGACTCGTGTCGAGCCACAGAAATCGAGAGAGCAAGTGGACCAATTTCAACTTAGACGCTATATCTGTATTCGTGAACAGAGCTTTATGTACTATCGCTTTGGGTTCGCGCAAACGAGAACGAAAACGACGTGACAAACTCCCTTAAGAAGCTTCGCTTCCGCAGGAAAACACGTCGTATATACTTTTCTTATATAGCCTTCTGATGTGCATGCAGCGTTTATACAAATATATAGCTATATATATCAAGAGGAAGTGAAGAATGAAAAGAGCTGTCAAGACGTAGAAGGAAAGAGAAGTCAGAAAACAGAGAGAGAGAGAGAGAAGCGCAAAGTTTGCCTGGTAAATCGGCGAGCGAAAAATTTACGAGTTCTGCGCTTCGCATACACATATGCGAGAGTATTTGGGTGTGTGCGTGTGTAACGAGAGCGGTAAAAGTCAAAAGGGCCTGTTCCGTTCATAATTCAACGCGCAGAACGCGTCCTGGTTAGCGGCGCCGTATAAAAATTTTCAAGGTTCTTTCTAATAAGACGTACTTCCGTGATAGAGGTGGGAGCAGCAGATTCCACGCAAATTTCCTAAGAATTATTCCTCGAGATCGTCAAAAATGTATTTTTTATTATATTATTGAAAAAAAAAAAAAAAAAACACGTTTTTTCGTTGCGGGGACTTGTAAAAAAAGGTGAATAAGGTCACACGTGCTCGTATTATTACAGGGCCCGCGTGTCCCGGTCTATTCTCCGCGGGTCGAGCTAAAAATGGAGAGCGAAAAAGAGAATGCCAATAGAAAACTAGTTCGTGCGAGATTTCAATGTGAATGGGAGAGGAAAGAGGAAAAAAAATCAGAAATTGTAATGAGCGGTGTCCATTGCAATTTATGAGAACACGCACGAACGGTTAAAAACTGGCAGTTGACCCACAGTTGCGGTTGGGTAACGTGATCCATGCGCTGGTAAGCCACACACGTATTATTTCCTCGTGTGTGTGTGTGTGTGTGACGTCGAGTAAAAAAAAAAGAAAAAAAAACCAGTACGAAAAAGGCGGGTGTGGATAGTCGATAAGTCGAACCTCGACGACGCATTTGGATCTCGTCGTGATCGCGCTGGAAAATTGAATGGTTCCCGCAACGAAAACGAATTGTTATCGTAATGAAATTTTAATTTATTGAAAAAAGCGTCGAAATGGCCACCTCGGGGCTCGCGAAATGAATGCTTGGAAAAATATTTTTTACCGCTTGTTTAAAGGTCAAGGCAACTCTCGGGAAATTGAACGGTTGTTGGACATATAACAGGCAAGAAAAAACATGGCTCCGGCATCGGCGATGAGGTATACGCTAAATTAGATGGAGCAGCCCGATCATCCCTCAAAATAATCTCCGTTATGAAGCCATCTTCGTTATCGCTCTCTCCGCTTTGTTTTTTTTCCAACGATAATACCGGCACAACGCGCTGATGAAAAATGCTCCGAGGAGCGTAGAGTGATTTTCACGGAAAGAGACATGAGAGGTCGAAAGGTGGAAGGCCCGAAGGAATGAGGAGTGAAGTGTGAGTGCGAGATGAAGCCATAACAGAGGCTCCAGGTATATATAGAGGAAAAGAGAGAGCTCTTCACATCACTTCCGTGTCTCGCGAGATGATCTATCAGAGCGCTTCGATCTCTCGTGTGTGCTATCGAGAGAGGATCGACGACGCGTGTACATCGTTGACGACGATAAAAAACTACGAACCATCTACACGTTTTTGCAAAAATCAATAAGAATTCTTCTCAATGGCGATGGATCGCGAAACTCTGAAGTAAAAAAAGATTTTCGTTATTTTTTTCTCGAAACTTTATCCACTAAGAGTTGCAGGGATGACGAAGATTTCTTCGCTTCACTGCTCAGCAGATTTAGCTGCCGTACTAGTGAAACGATATCGCGGCGACTTATTCGCAAGGAATAAAAAAATGAATCTTTTTTTTTTTTGTCCTTTTATAACAATCTTGTCAATCTGCTCGGCTCAGACAGCGAATTATGGAAAAGCCTGTATGGAGAGACGTCGAGAGAAGGATATCGAGCAAAAGAGACGGAATCAGCCGCGCGTATCCCGATGTACACCGGAGACGGGGCTGGCCGACCCTTCCTGGATTTATGACCGGTGCGGTACGTGTGTAACAACGGGTCTCTCTGTCCTCTCAGTCTCATCGCCACCCGCGATACCGGCGGCGGAGAGAACTGGTGACCATCCCTCAACCTCCCTTATCCAGTCTCTCGGTCTTTCCCTCTCTCTCTCTCTCTCTCTCTCTCTGCTTGCTGGACCACGCAAAACGCTCGTTAAATCGTCTGCGGCTATGGTTCTCATCTTCGCCTTCCCTCATCTCTGATAAACCTCTTTTCTCTGATCCTACTAAGGCTTGACTTTCATCCAGAAAGCTTTCATCTAAATATCGTATCAGCAGCTTAAAGCCACGGTTACAAGCTCAAACGTCACCGACCGTAATGTCCAAACAATAATTCGACATTTCTCAATTCTGGGACTTCAAAATCCCGGAAAACACGATCAGGGAAGTTTTGCTGGCGGGGATCCGAATTTCCCAAGATCCAACCGGGTGCCATTGTTTTAATATAACAATCGATTCATTATGGCAAATTTGATTAAGTGATTAAAAAATCGATAAAAGTGTATTTTGAAGATCCGTTTTTGAGAATTTTCGAGTAGAAATTCAAATTTTAATAAAAATGAAGGAATCGGTTTTTCTATTTGGGGTTGGAAATCCCTAGGGTTTCCTGTGCACGGTTTCTCAATAAACGAGAAAAAATCGATGCGAACAATTCCATTTGCAACGGAGAAGATATTTCATTTGGTTAACGATCGAGACTGTCGCGGAAGCGACAGTTTGGCGAATAATATATATAAACGCGAATATCTTTCTAATTCGGATACTTGGGTATTTTGATAATGGCACAGGAAAGAAAAGCGACCGCGAGAGAGAGAGAGAGAGAGAGAGAGAGAGAGACATTCGACGTGTGACCTTTTGCACTTTCGTTCCGGTCTTTTAATTCGCTCTCGTTTTATCTCTCTCTGGGTTTCTCACTTGGGCAGAAGGACGGATACAATGAGATATTCAGCAAGCGGTATATTTTGGGAGACTGATGACGTTAACGTGTCTAGTGACGTGTTTGTAGTCCCCTTGGGAGGGTGAGGCGGTCCGGGGCGTGGCGGGGGGTTGGAGGCTGGGGATCGGTTGGGAAGGAATGAGAAAGCGAGAGAAAACGGGGGCGCGAGACCTGTCGGCTCTTTTCACTTGTCACAAGGCGGGCGGTTAGAGTAGCGCACACGTACACGTACACACAGTGCCACAAACGAATCACGTATGTTTGCATTATACGTTTTTGAGTTTTTTTTTTCTCTTTTTTTTTTCACCATTTCGCGTGAACGGAGGCGAAATACGGGCTTGGAAAGGCGCCGTTAAAATCCATAACGACTGGTACGTGTGTCTCTTTCTCGTTGTCGTTTGTTGGGACACAAAATCGAAAGAGAGTCTGTATGGAAGAAAACCAAACGAGGAACCAAATGGTAAGTATCTCTGATGAGGCCGAGGGAGCGAGACACAAAGAGAGAATTTGTGAGACTCTTCAGAGGAGCTTTTGCGGTGAGTTCAAAGAAGATACTTTACCGTTAGGCAGAGGAATCGAAGGAGAATCTGAAGAAGAAGAGAAAGAAGGAGGAGCGAACACAGAGAGAGAGAGAGAGAGACGCGAGAGCTGTTGGGGAGTATAGACGCGACACGTTTGTTGCCGCTCGTTTATCTCTCATCTCCGGCGAGAAGAATGATATAATGAAGTCACCGATATATACAAGAGCATTGACAGGCTCCGCGCTTAGACTCGTTAACAAAACCTTCTGCATGCGCGCCGGAACTATATTTAGAAGCTTTTGAGAGTGAAAGTGCGCGGGAGTTTAAGCCGGAAAAAAGGGGAGAAAAGTAACGTAGCAGCAGGAAGAATAAGAATAAGAAAAAAGCGAGAATAAGCGGCGAGAGTTCGCGTCCAGTGGCAAGGGTGAGGCTGTTGGGTATTTCCCCCAAGGGTAACATACATCGAGCATTTTTACGTTTTGTTGTTTTTGCAATAAACTCGCTCGAATGTTCAGACTTAAATATATACACATATATAATTGTCGATATATATTACCAAGCAAGGGAGCAGTACATTTCATGGGGTTTGTGTATATATGGGTGTGCTGTCGCGATGCGTACACGTGGGGGCATACTGAATAGCGTTAATTGGTAGACAACACGATACAGAGAGCCTGGACTGAGAGAAATGGAGAATGTGGGGGTGAGCAGAAGCCGTGAGGCATCGAGCATACCAGGAATATGTATATTCGTGTGTAGGGGATGATGATACGGAGAAAGCAGGAGAAAGACAAGAGAGAGAGAGAGAGAGAGAGAGAGAGAAGAGACTGTCCCGAACGATCCCCCTGGTATGACAGCCCGAGGGTCGACAGCAGAGCGCTGCTTCGTCCTTCACTCGTCGTGGGAAACAACCGTTCTGTTCCCCATAGCCTCTGGGCCATCTTCCTGTTCTCTCTCATCCTTCTGCAATATCCCGACATCCACCCTCGAAATATATATCTTTGCAAATATATACATATGGACAAAGAAATTCAGTGGAAAGAGATGATACGGTCCGAGCGATCCTCCCGAATCGCCACTCCGCACACAGTAAAAAATCTACGACAACTTTTTCCTCTGCTATTTGCCTTTTGCCAGAGTTTTGGGACACCCGGTACGTTACATGAGAAACGGATCCCTTTGCAGCGTAACACACAGTCAATTGAACAGACACACGGGCCTACCAATGGGAGCGAGACGAGAGATCGGCACAACAGCGTGTATTATTGGGAACGATAGAAAGGGGTAGGTTTGGGAAGAGAGTACAAAGAGGGAGAGTATCAGACAACACGAGGTACCACGGAGGATGGGGAAAGGGTTGTGACACGTTAGTGACATTGATACCGCGTATGAATATCATTTCTACGATGCTGGACAGTTTGTAGATTCATGCCGAAAGCGATAAACTATTCGGATGATCGAAACAGTGATTTTTTTTCTATAAGAAGAAACAGTTATTTTTTTTTTCTATTAATTTTTGAACTCTTGAAGCATTGACCGTGAGATTTTTCGTTGAGCGAACTATTCGCCATTTTGTTTTCGCGAAAATAATTCATAGGACGAATCAGTGAATAATGATGGGACACAAAAAGTTGAGGGTTGATGCGCGTTAATGGAATAAGTGTGCCGCGGGAGAACAAGAGCAGGAGGATGGCAGAGGAAGAGAGGGCCAGCAGAGCAGGGTTCGAGACTTTGGTGGCTGGTTCGACGACGAGAAGAAAAGGTCCATGGGAATCGCATGTTGTCAGGGTTTCCCCTTGGCAAGGAAAGAGGGAACGCGAAGGGTTCCTACGCGGCCAAGAGGTGCGAGAGACTCCTGACTTTTGCATGGAAGAGCAAAGAGATGGAAAGGAGGAAGCCTTACGACGAGGGAATGAGTCTTCGCGAGTCATTCTTCATTAGCCTGCCACCCAACGGTAGGCGAGCACGAAAACCGCGTCTCTCTCGGTCTCTCTTTCCCTTCCTGTGTGTGAGGAAAGCGCCACTCTGAATATTAAATGAGGAAACGAGGCGAGAGCTGAAGAGGCAGGAGCAAAGCAGTACCGCAAGGAGGGACAGAGAGAACCGGGGCTTTAAGGACGAGAGAACAAGAAAGGGAGAGTGGAGAAGTGGCAGCAGGCACAGGAGATCTCTCTCTCTCTCTCTCCCTCTCGCTCTCTCTCTCTACCACGCCCCGAATGATTCGATTTAAATTGAAATCGAAAGGAGGCGATGTGCTCGAAGTATCGACTATATATACGACTCGATATATGAATGAATGCATGTGAAGGCGAAATGTGTGTGATACTAAAAGAGAAGAATTGTAAGAAGGCGCGTAGAGATTGGTGGAGCGCGAGAGGATTCCAAGAGGACATCCTAATCCGGAGCTCCTCTTACCCTGGGCGTTGTCCTGCAGCATCCCATCCCTTGATTTACGTCTCTACTCTGGGCTATATATAGTTAAAGAAGCATTTGGCTAAGTTAATGAACGAATAGAGTCGCGACCCTCGCGGATAGTGTCGTCTCATTGCTCCGTTCTCTCTCTCTCTCTCTCTCGGCTTTCCCTTCTGTTTTCCGTAGGCAATCGAAAATCGATAAAGTCTGTACTTTCTTCTCCTGTTTCTCCGGCACTCCAGAGGGCCAGGTCGGGAGGTAATGAAGGGAAAAAAGCTGGCGATGGAAAAGCAAAAGAGAGGAAGGAAAGAGTCGCTAATTTATCAGGATGAGGTAAAGCCATTCGGGTGGAATTGAATCGACAGGAAGATCCGATGACGGGTCCGGTGATCGGAATAAATGAATTTTCTTTCTTGTCTCCCTCTGTGTAAAGAGTGACGGAATTTTTATAAACTCTCGCCGTATCTTTTTCCCTTTTACTTCCACTATCGATTCGGCGCTCTTTCCCTCATATTTTTTTCTTTTACGCGACTTTCTATATTTTATGGCCCACCGCGATTGACAGTTTGTACGGATGAATGCGTTTTGTACAGAAAGCCACGAATTACCAACCAAATGGGCTTGAAACCAGAGCTGAGCAGGGAGCGACGAGAGCTTCACACAAAATAGGCCCTAATCAACCGCATACAGTGCTTCGCCATAGTGCAAAGCTTCCGTGTATAATATGCGCGTGCTGCCTGCTGCTGGGTGTTCGTCCAGAGACCAGCACGTCGAGGGCGTGTGTTCCGTTGTCGAAAATCGAATTTTCCAAACAATCGAATTTTACCGAGTGAGTTTGAGCTTTGCCATTCCATTCTACGCACGCAATATCATCTGCATCAACTTGTGTTACTCTTCAAAAATCGTATTCCAAAAATTGTTGAAGAAATCGTAGCGCGAAGCAAAGTTCTGGCTGCAAGACTGTTTGCGAATTTGCAGCGTCGATTGCACATTTTTTCCCGCGCGCTTTAGTGTGGAATATACAAAGTTCGCTTCCTTTTATAACGACGAGCGGTCAGTCGAAAAGATTTTAATTGAAAGTCACTCATTAGCATGGCCAGTTTCCCAGGAACCAGTTGATCTCAAAGACTGAAGAAATATTTGAAAAATTAATTATGGAAAGTAGCAGGCAATCGCTAAAGAAAAACTCGTCTTATAGTCGTGAGCGTGAATTTACAGAAAATGGAATATTTCAAGTTTTGGATACTCGAATATCTGTTTGAATTTGTTTGAAAATATAGAGGAGAACAAAAGTAAGTTTATTCTTTTTAATATTTCCATAATATTCACGAGCAGGAGGAGTGCGCTGCAGGGTGAAAACTCCTGGAAAGTAAATTCTTTGCCTAATGAAAAAATGACAAATTGCTTTTGAATTTTGACAAGTTTCAAACTAAAATATGTCAAACTTTATAATTAATAATAAATAAAACGGTAACAGTGACACGAAAGTTGCAGATGAGTTGAAGTTTAACGAGAAATCGTAGCGTAAGATTAACATCAAAATTCATTTTGCCAACTTTTGATATAAAAACGGATGGTTTGGCTTGCGGGAATGGCAAAACATCCGGGATCAACAATCAAGCTTGTAACGTTGGTTGCTCACTCTGTGCGAGCCATTATGTGTATTATGCACGGAGTATCGTACACGTGGACAAACGCAGGCACGCGGAATCGAGCCAGGAACAAAGAGAGCAATAACAAAATGGAGGGAGGAGGCAAGAGTGAAAAAAAAACTACGATACACGAGAAGCATCGTGAAAATGATGAGAGAGAGAGCGAGAGAGAGGAAGCGAAAGATACACACGCGTAGAGTACCAATCAGGACTTTATTCATCCCCGAAATCACGAAATTATATGGTCACGTGCGGACGATGAAAGGAGAAAGGTTTCGTGAGAGTCTGGGAGTGAGAGAGAGAGAGAGAGAGAGAGAGGGCGAGGGAGAAATGTGGTTAGAAGAAAATATTGCCGGGAGCGCGGAGGCGCGGTGAAGGATGATCGAGCGAAGGGGTTGATAAAGGGTCGAGGCATTTTTTCTTCGGACAATATTGCCGGCCAAATAACGAATCAAATATTGATACGCCAGTGAATTTATCACACTAATGATAGCCTGAAATATTAAAGCGTGTAACTCGATGAGAACCGGCGGGCGGCAAAATGTCGTTAGAGGCTAACTTTTATTTTATTTATCGTGAGAGAAAAACTTTTCGTACGGGACTCAAATAAGAAGCATCGCCGCGTTGCCCAATTGAATTTTTTCCTAAAGGAACAAAATTACAGTGCACCTTTCCAAAGAGTAAATAAGAGTCTTTGATCTTTTTGATTTTCATTCGTTATTACTTCGCAGGATTCAGCGATTATTTTCAACCGGTAGATATAAATATTTCGCGAGGGTTAGTTTCGATGCTCACTGCTCGAAACACATGGGTATTCTCCAGTGCGTAGTAACAGAGCAGTAACGAGGACATTGTTCCTTCGCGAATAGAGCACGTAATTTCGCGTATTCCTGATTATTAAGCTCATCGAGTACATTAAGGGGTAGGTAAAGGGGAGAGGCTGCTGCACGTATGAGAGAAAGAGAAAGAGAGAGAGAGAGAGAGAGGATTGCCACATAGGTGGCCACAAATGTGACCCCGTAATATAGTACCGCACGACGATGAGTGGGTATGGAGGAAAACCAGGATATGCTGGGACCCCCCTTAGCCCCAGCTTCGTCCCGCGCCGCTATCCACGTATCTGTAATTTTGCGCTCTCGTTCCCTCTACGGCTCTCTCTCTCTCTCTCTGCGGCTGGCCCTTTCATACGAAATATCATGAGAAGTTTCCCCATGCGGAAGGGTACGCCTCTTGAATACAAAACGTCCATGTGCACGAAACCCCTTTTCCAAAATATTATTCCGATGTCTCTCGGTTTCGAGCATTTTGCCACAAAACTTCACATTTCTCGATCATTTTTTATTTTCACTCTGTTCCTTTCATTTCATTTTTTACGACATTTTTTTTCAAATCATTATTCATTAACGACCTTTATTTCCTTACAAAATAAACGAAAAATTATTCCACCTTAATGAGCATCGAAAATTACGAAAGATTAGACTAAGTAATTTGCCAAGAAATGAAGACAATTTCCATTTAGTCCAGTGTGGATTTTCGGTGTTCAATTTCATGTGCTGCTTGAGAAGAGGTTTCGAATAATATAACAAAATCCCACTTAATGGAGAGTGTAGTGAGTCTAATTATATTTTATATATAGACAATAATGTACATTTGTTTCTGCCGGAGGTATAATATTTTCTTCATCCCCTTAGCAGCTAAATGTGTCGCCATTTTCGGCCCTTGGGGTGCAATCATTGAGAAAGTCTGGTTCCGCAGTACATATCTCGACCCTCGAGCGCGATCAGAGAGACAAGGGTGGGAAAAAGAAACGAGCAAAGGAGCAGAGCCTGATCTTTTGTTATTAAGAAATGTGGAAAAACGCGGAAGAGAGTCGAGCGAGAGAGCAGATTGCGGTTTTTGGTTATATTGGTTCTGGCACATTTCGCTAGACTGCCAATCACAAATTCTACACACGTCCGCCACTTTTTTTTGCCATTAAGACAAGAAAAGAAAGCTAGATGAAGAGTCTCGTATGAAGGAAGAAAGAAGCAATGTCTGAATACTCAGAGAGCTAGGGAGTGTCGCCGAAAAGTGTGTGAAATTTTTTTTCTTGAGAAAACGACAAAATATAATAATTTCGATCCTCGTTAAATCATTCGTTTGGAGAGTTGTGAAAAAACGTCGACGTAAAATTGAGGTAAAGAGGGAAAAACGTGACGAAAAAAAAGGCACGAGAATATTGAGAGAGAAAAAAAAGGGGCGAAAAAAAAGAATGTTGATGCATGATGGCGAGATTGCAAGCGTAATAATATCTGAACGCGTCTACGTGGTAATTCGTCTTGGAGCAAGCAAGCGTGTTTGGCATGTGTTATTCTTAGGCATACACGATAACGCGAGGCGCTCGCGTTACCAACAAAATCGGCGACTCGGTGAGCACGCACGCATTATTATCGCGTGCCTTTCACTTGAGAAGCCTCGTTGTCGTAATTCTCGTATTGCACCAACACGCCGAGAATCAAGAAAGAAAAATAGAACTTGAGGGCCAAATTATTTGGAAATTAAATTGTGTGTTAATGCGGAATAGTCGATTAAATTTGTGAAATTCTCGAGTTCTTCGTCAATCAAGGACCTCGATTTATTCATTCCGACAATAAAAATGACATTATTATTTATTCGAAAGGTCCTCGCGTTGAAAATGTTGCTGGATAATCGACTTTCGCGATCGGAAAATGCTCGCGTTGATGGGTCACGGGAGGCAGGGACGAAGTTATCATCTGCATTCGACGTTCAACAACGTCGACAATTAATCAATTGAATTTTTCGTTATTTTATCAACCTCTCGCGCGCCAAGGGTTTCAATTTTTGTCGGTTCGTTTTTTGGTTCACGTTTCAGAGGGTGAGGAAAAAAATTGCTCCCGCAGCTTCTCCTTTTACATTTCATATACCTTTTTTCTTTTTTTTTTTTTTCATTATTATTTGCGTAAAATGTTTTTTTACTGCGATGAAAAAAACGTTGCTCCCAGGCTTGAAGATAAATTCCAACGAGAACAGACACGCGGAGAGGGACAGAAAGAAAAAGAGAGAATAAAATTGTTTCTCTTCTGCATGACCAACCGGCATTTTTAACCCAGTGTGTCAGTTACAGCAGGTATCCATACACAAGCAATTAACAGAACTATCTACGTGCCCACTCCCTCCTCGTCCTCCCCCTTTCCCTCTCTCGCACGAAAGATTCATTTTTTCAACATTTCATCACTTTTTTCTTCCTCCAAGGATATTTTCGAGGTTATCTCGAAGAATTTGTCACGAAGAAGAAAAAATACGATAGAGAGCATAGCGTGCATCATCGCCGCGAGTGTCGCACGGGCTCTCGTGTGATTCATACAAAGTTGCATCATGAAATTCCAGAATTACTGCCGACGCGAGATAAACAATATGATTCAAGAAATTTCCAACTAATGATGGCGATGAAGAAAAACGACAAGATCGATACGAAAAAATGTTTTTTTTTTCAACATGAAAAAAAAAAAAGGAATAAAAAAATTTCTCCGAAAAATTATATTCGTAAATATCAGCCCCGAGTTTTTTTTTCTTCTCATTCCTGATAGAGGCTCCGGTACGAGCAGGATTATTTTGGGGAAAATGCGTCGGAGATGATGTGAAAATGCAAGCGAGCGTGTGGCGCGTGGTCCATTTGGTGGGATCTCGGATTATTGCCAGCAGCAGAGAGTGGAAAGCTCCGCGTTCGGACACGGCAACAGGACGGAGGAAACGGGAGTTGCGTGCAACGGTATAGAAACGATCGTAACATTCAGCGCAATATGATTCTCTTCCCCTGCGGAGGTTCCTTCTCTCCACCGTTGACTTGATCCGCGCGTGCCGCCGCTGGATTCGCAGCAACAGCATCACAGAACGCGTTTGTGTGTTTGGAAATGCAATTACGCCGAATGTCCAAAGCAGATGCCTGGCGGTCACTCCGCCGCGAGATCCTTTCCGCGTACACAGCACGTATACCAAAATGCGTGTATATATACGTGTCCTGCTGCTCTTATTCCCTCCGCGCGACCCCTATTTTCTCTTCACTCCCTTTAACCCTCTTTCCTCTCGCTCTGCTGTTTCCCTGCTTCGTTTCGCTCTCTTCGGGTCCCCTCTCCAGAGCACGAGCTTTGAAAGGAAACGGGAAGAGAATGAGGAAGGAGGGAGGAGGGGGTTGTTTCAACATCCCTCATCATGTCTGTCCGGCCTTTGTTCCTGGAGCGCCAGAACCAATAAATGCCCACTAAATCCACTAATGCATAGATCCGGAATTGCCTAAGCCCAACGCACACACGCGGATGCACGCAAAGACTATATAGAGGCGCACAAATTTTGCGACAAACGGCGAGCGAGAGCTTTCGCGTATATAGTGTGGCAAATTCAACTTATTCACGTGCGACCCATAGCCTCCGGGCCTGAAGCCGGAAAATTTATTCATGCAGACTCAAAATAAAAAAAAAATTTTCACAATTTTCAAAAACGTGTTTTTTTTTTCTAATTATAAGCGACCGGCAAATTTTTTAATGATCCTGCAAAAAGGATGAAATTCATTCGGGAAAATAAACGAGAAAAGCAATGAAAAAAAAAACATTGAAAAACCGAGGAGATTAACGAAAATGAAAAAAAGCCAAAGGCACATTATTATTTTCGAATAAAGTTCAAGGAGCTTGACAGTAAGGAAAAAAAAACTACCCCAGTACGAAAAATTGAGAAATTACGAGCCACCATATTTTTAATCGATTTAGAGTCCATTGAATAAGCCTCCGGGATGCTGTGGCGAGGGTTGAAAAAAAAACCACGTGGATATGAGAGGCAACGGCGGGGAAAAACCGGCAGAAAAGCGGATGAATTACACGAGGAGAGAAAAAAATATAGTGTATTTTCATGTGTTTCTTAGAGGCGAGAAGAACTTCCGTAGGGCAAGTTTTTCCTGCCCGGCTCCGCGATCGAAGTGGACACATCAGTGAACTTTTTCTCCGGCACTGGTTCTCCCCCCATTGGCCTTCTTTTGTATAAAGCACACGTGAGCAAACGAGGTTATTCCAGGGTCTTGTGTGTCCCGTGAAAAAGTGACTTTTTCTTTGACTTAGTTTTGCGACCGTGAAACAAAGCCTCGAGTCCAAAGGTTGACCCAATATCGCTGCTACGTGTGCGTGCGTCGTCCCCGTCCATGTGTTTGTCGTTGAAAAACTTTTGCAGCATCCGTGACGTAAATTAGTTTACTCTCGGGGCAAATTGTAATGAAGAAAAATACACGGTGGAAGCAAAGCTGCACGAGCGGTAAAGTAAAAGTGGCTGTAGTACAAAATAACAAAAAAAGACAATAACAAACATAGAAAAGAATGAAAGAAAGAAAGAAAAAGGATAAAGACTGACGAAGAGACGTGGATGAAGAGAAAAAATAAATAAAAGACTCAACAAGGAGAGAAAGAGAGAGAGAGAGGGAGAGAGCGGAGCGTTATCAGGGGCTTCGTTGTTGGCAGACGGTTTCCTAGCCGGCAGTTGGACAAAAGATTTTCTCGTCGTTGTAACGACCAAGCTTGATGCGACTCTGGTTGAGCTTGGGGCCAAGTGAAAGAAAAAAAAAACAACCAAGTGAATAACAATGGAAGCAAAAGAGTACCGAGAGCCTTGAGCGCGAAAGAGACAAGAGAGAAAGACAGCCGGAGGGGCAGAAAGATAGAAAG
Organism: Hyposoter dolosus; assembly: GCA_963921915.1. NCBI lineage: Eukaryota > Metazoa > Arthropoda > Insecta > Hymenoptera > Ichneumonidae > Hyposoter > Hyposoter dolosus. The sequence goes on from OY998138.1 coordinate 8,991,031, forward strand.
GGCTTGATGAAGCTCGCGAGACTCACGGATTCCGGAAGTGAGGACATCGCGTCGGGGTTAACCTCGAAAAGTACCTCGACATTGGCAACGACGCATTACAACATATGTTCTAGCCTGTAAAAGGGACTCGGCAGACTAGGGAATACGCTGAACTATACAAAAAGACAGAATAGCATAGCAAGGACAAAAACTCCTCTAGGACTCATCATCATTGTCATAGGCCGCTATATACTCTTTCCCAGAGTACAATATCGCGGGGCACGCGACCGGAAATCATTCCAGAAATGGATTCGGCCATACATCGCCGTTTTGTAAAATATGTTTAAAAAACAATTCTCTTGCAACTCTCCTCAACATTTTTTTGATGCACTTCATATTGAAGAACTTGAATAAAATTTATCCATAAAAATTCGCACCCCGAAAAAAATATTCTTCAAAAAGTAATTGAAATATTTCGGTTGAGTTTGTCAATTTATCGTTAAATTTCCACTAGAGTATTAAAGAAATAGAGTAACGTGTGAAACGTGTCATTGCTTCATACACTTTTTTCGGTCGTTGTCAGTTAAGTCTTTTTTTTTTTTCCTTTTTTTTTTAAGACAATGGATCAAGCATTGAAAATGCAGAAAAGGGGCAAAGGAATGGGGGAGCTGGGATTCTTTGCTCGGAAAATGGCAAAATATGAAGGATTCCGTTTGAAAGTTTTGCTTTATCTCTTTGCCAGGGAGAGAGAGGGAGAGAGAGAGAGAGAGAAAGAAAAAGACGAAGGTATAGAAGAGCGGAGGGGCAAGGAACGATTTAAAATACACTCGCGGCTCTCATCCTCTCCCCTTCGGGCTTTTCTTTACGCTCGAGGGAATAAATCCCGCGGTATTGGAAGGTAATACCCGGAGGAGCCGAGGCAAGCCCAGCATCACCACCGTAACCACCATCAGCCCAGCCGTTCCACTACATTTCCCTGCTGTGCATTGCATCCACTCGAGGCTTCGTTCGCGGATAAAGGCGCGAGCGAGCGAGCAAGCGAGAGAGTAACAGAGAAGAAGGACGGTGAATTAAAAAAAAAAAAACTCGGAAAAAGGAAAAGATAAACCAAGAGAAAGAAAGAAACAAAGAAACAAAAAAAGAGAGAGAGAGGGGGGGGGGGAAATGAAGAGTAAAAGTGGAAGCGAACCGTTGGTGCACCGGCCTCGTCTTAAAGAGGACGTGTTCGGATGTTGCAAGAAGAAAAGAGAGTAAGAAAATCGGAGCCTGCGAGCAGCAGGCAAGAATAGAAGAAAAGATCGTTCGGACCCTTCGCGCGTTCGATCGTGGTACGACAGCTTCCCGAACAATCCGAGTCACACTGCGGCGTAGATAAATAATAAAAGGAAAGAAGCAAAAGAAAAAAAAAAGGAAAGGAATAACCCTCTTCTTATTTTTTTCGAAAAGATTCGAGTAAGTGGCTCGTGTGGGCTCAATCTCTTGCTTTCCCTATATTTCTCTGTGTGTTACTCGCGTATATAAAAAAAAAAAAAAAAAAAAAACACGTATACACGTGTGTGCGCGCGTTTTTGCCTTTTCCCTTCGTTTTTACTTCTTTGAAGGAGCCTTCGTTCGTGTACACAGAGCGCGTACAAAGTTGAATGGTCTTTTGAGAAGAGGAAAGATGAAGGGAGTGCGCGGCGTGTGTGGACCAGCTGTCAGCGAAACACCCTCTCAAGAATTTATTTATTTATTTTGTCTCTTTACATTTTTTCGTTTTATTACGAATATATACATTTGACCAAATCGATACGAACAAGAAAAAAAGGAAAAAAAGTTCAAAAGTGGAAAAAATGTCATTGTCAGAAATCAAGATTGGTGGGAATCGTTAAAAACTAAAAATATATTCATAACAAGCTGTGCGTCTTGGAACGCGTGACAAAAGTCACGGAGGAAACCTCGAGGAATTAATTACGCGGAAAAGGAACGGCGAAGAGGAGATGATGAAAAAAAAAAAAAGAAAAAGAAAAAAAAATGATAATTCGCAAGCCTTACATCGCGCGTTTGTCGAGTCTGCGGGACAGTAAATTCTTTCCCAATGACACAGACCGAATGCCAGTGTCGGACCGCCTCGTAAACACAATAAAAATCTGTCTACGAGATTGCTCTCGAGAAATTTCTTCCGAGATATCGCATTCTCGGACAGTTGCTTGTCTCATTTTTTTTCTCTTTCATTTCTACGTTTTTTTTTTCGCTCCTCAACCCTGTACGTTTACCGTGGAATTCCGTGGGCCAGCAACGCGAACCAAGGTCGAAGATCGTCGACCTAAGCCGCCCCTCGTCCTCCTCTCCTCCCTTTGCCCCTTTTCATCCTTGGCGAATTGCTGGTTAAAGGTATTTTGTAATATAAATTATTTTCTTGGGCGAAAAACTCCAAGAATCTGCCATCAAAAACAGCCTCGTAAAGGACGAGGGTGCAATCCCAAGTTCCTTCAACTTTTTAAAACTTCAGACTCGCGATATTTCATAAACAAACGCAAAAATAACACGTTGAATAATATATTTCCTCTGTGCAGCATTATTCCGGAGACAAAAACTCGACGATGCTGATCGTACATGGTCGATTACGACGGCTAATTTGATTGCCTAATTATTCAACTGTAATCAAGCCCATCAACGAGCCAGAAGAGAATTGATGATGGAAGATGATTGAGATTGAAATTTACCTCCTAATTAATTAATTACATTGACGCAGCTCACAATGTCGAACTTTGAGGTTCACTGGTTACAGGATACTTCGGCATAAAAATGATTTAAAACCGCAGAGCGATGATTGAAATGGAAAATTAACGTGACAGCATCGAATCTGGAGACGATTTTCAATTCTGCTCAGTAAAAAATGACTCAATAAACTTTTTGACCTTTTTTCATTCTCTCAGTCTATGAATTTTCGTTGAGAATGCAAAATAAAAGTCTCCCAAGGCGGAGGAAACATTTGAAAGATTTCCAAGGTTCGAAAAGCTTGTGGAAAGGTGCATCACGTAAAAACACAACAATTTCGTAATCCAATTTACGGGAGAGGCAACAAACGCCAGTGTACTTCCGGCCCATAATCCGAAGGATTAAGCCAGCCTCGGTCGTAACACTCCTTACTGTCGCCTTCCCTCTGCACGGCTTCCCTCTATATATATTTATATTTATAAATAAATAACTCGTGTATATCGTTTTTTTTTGTCGCCGTCATCTTCGCAGCATCCCCGCGATTTATGTACTAATCCGTAAGGGAAGCCAGAGCTCTTGTCGAGAATCCTCACGAAAATGTTTTACTCTCTGACATACGACTGTCTATTTTTAGTACATTTGTCTCTGGCCCTCTCGCGGTGGCTTTCGCTCCGACGATTATTTTTTGTCTTGTTTTCGATGTTTTGTATTTGACTGGAAACATTCACCAAGCTTTATTTGTCTGTAGCAATTTTGCAATATACAACGATCAACAGAGAATGTTCAGCTGAGAATTGGCCTTTTCAATTTTTCGAAATGTTCAACGCAGCAATTCAAAATTGAGTCATTAATGGATTGTTTATTTTGACTCGAGTGAAAATCACCAGAATTTCTCGTTTTTGCATGGCTCGTGTTTTCTCTTTTTATGTCTCTTGGAATATATGAATCATCAGGATTTTCCATTTATTCCAGTGAGAATTTATCGAGTCGAGACGAGGGAAAGGGGGAAGGACGAGGAGGAAGAGGAAGAGGTGAGCGAGGGAGAAAAAGGGGTTGTACGAATCGAAGAGGCGATTTAAAACGAAACGTCCGAACGAGAGATCGGGACAAAAGCACATCTATCCATCCTTCTGTAGTATTTTCACTCTGTTGGCAAAGCTTCCTGCCGGGTGCTCTCTCGAGTTTCGTAAATTTTCACGTCGATACATAGAGCGAGATGGAGCCAAAATCGGAGCCTCCTAAATTCTCAACCAAAACTGGCACGATCTATTTTTCATTTTTTTTCTTTTTTTTTCGTATTTCAAACATCGATGAATGTAAAAATAAAAAAGCTCTGGTTGGAGAGACGAACGACATTTCCTGGATCCGAGTGGAAAGTGCTCTCGAACGAAATATTTCTTTTTTCATTCCGACCCCTCACAAAAAAGGTTTTTGTCTTTTAAAATCGCGAGCATATTCACAGAAAATACTGAGAAACTGAAGAAATCGTTTTTAGGGGTTGTTTTATGAGGATGTTCATTTTTATAAGTAGAAAAAAAGGAACCGACCGTGTCTTGGGGGAGCTCGAGAAAAAAGAAACAACAAGAACAACTTCTCGTACGAATCTTGAATAATTTCAATCAATGCACGATTACGCACAAATCTCTCGCCGTCCCCTCGCACGAAAATACACTTTTTTTTTTTGAGCACCCTGTGTACACCCTGCCGAGAGAAAACAGGGGATGCGAGTAAAAAAAAAACATACTGAGGAAAAGGAACATCGCAAAACGGGTTCGTGGCATCTCCACAATATTTTCCCTCTCTCTTTCTCTCTTACGCTCTCGCCATGTTTTTTTTTTCCTGTTTCGCATTTTCTCTCACTCACGCTTTAGTCGACATTAGCATATAAATACAATTCTAACACCCCGTTGGAAAAAGTTTAGTCCTCGGGACCGAAGGATCCTGTATACAAGAGCCAACCTCTGCCAGGTAATGCGTTTTACTCGGAGACACACTTGGATCCAACTTAAATTTGGATAGTTAAAACGTGTTGTACAAACGCTATATTTTCCAGCTTTACTCTCTTATATTTCTATTTTCGTTATTCCCTTTCCCTGGGCGTTTCCATTGCACAAAAAGAAATCAATTTCATCTCACCAACTTGGCAACGTAAACAACCTCGATTGAAAAACGACGAGCTCGGCATAGCGGGCTTTCGAATGGAGCACGAAAAACATTGAAAATATATTAAAGCTCAGAAAACAGTATAAATTAATGAATCTTTAGACGATGAAACGAGACTATAAAATACAAATGCAAAATAATTTATTAATCAATTTTTTCAAATTCCATCATTTTTACAGCGCACCCGATGATTTTTTCTCACCGAATTTCCAAGATTGTATCACATTTCTCGTGCGCCCTTCAGCGAACTATACAAAAATTCGAGATTTGAGAAAAGTGGTTTGCTATTGCGTATTTCGTGATCAACAGGGTTGGTTCGATCTCCAAAACAAGAATAAGAGAAATAGAGAGAGAGAGAAAGAGTGGAATGAGGGGCGGGGGGAGGGGGGCGAGGGAAAAAGAAAATAGAAGGACGATCGGAGCAATCGAGGCGGTAGGACATTAAGGCCAAGAGGGGGTTGTTTTCTGGTATATACAGCCTCTGGCGGAAAACCCAGCGAGAGTTCTTTTCAATACGTATACATACACAGATATATATAAGTCTCGAGCTGAAAGTCTCACTGAGTTATAGAGCGACCCCTGACCCCAACGATTTCTCAAGTGGCGACGATCTTTTTTCTCCCTCATTTCGCCCTCCGCGCACCTAAAGGCAGACCAACACATATCGACGTTTCACGCAAACGTTTTCCTCCAATTTAACGCTTTCCATCGTCCAAAAATATTAAGCCAAAATCTATCGACGATCATAAAACATTCAATTTTCTATTTCGATTTTTTTGCTCGATCCCAAAATTGACGAAAGAAAAAAAAAAAACGTTTCAAATCGTCTTAAAATGAACGTGGAATGTCACCATCATTTTTATTCAACGTTCAAAAACTTTCAATCGAGTCTCAACTACCAAGAAATTGACTTCAAAACTTCAAAAAGTCGATTTTCGTATATACAACCTCGATAATCTCACCCCCTTTGGATAAACACGAAAATGTGCGAGGACCACAGGACTGAATAGATATTCATGCATGTGTGTGTATTAAGCGAATATAATCCGGAAATCATCGATATATATAAACAAATGAGCGTAGAGAGAGGAAGAGAGAGAGAGAGAGAGAGAGAGAGAGAGAGAGAGAGAGAGACTGTTCGGAGCCAAAACAGGAAACGGATGTAAATCTACGATCCCTGAGCCAACGATCCGCGCACCCCGTTTCTAGATTTCTAATATATACATGTACACATATCTATGCATATATGTATATACGTAAACATGTATGTCTGTCTCTCTTGATTACGACGCGGGCCACCTCCACATCCGGGACACACCGACTAATTAACCATGCGGCAGGCGCACACGTTCGAGGGTTGTTCGCTTGAACATAATTCCCGCGCCCTACCCCTCTTTACACATACTCACGTCCAACATTCACAGTGAAACGCGCGGAGTCCTTGCTTTCTCTTATCTGTTGCAACTAGCTACGAACCGAGAGAGAAAACGAGAGGATGAAATCGATAAACCGATTGGTACGAGAGCGATTATTATCAACGCTCTCTTGGACCAAAAGCATAGACGGCGCGGGGGTGAGTACAGAGTGTAGTCAGGACTGAAGTTTATACCGAGAACGGATGCAAAGTGAACTGACGTCCGAGCGAATTCGACGTCCCGGGGCAACGATAGCTCTCTTTGGCCATAAACATATTTGACTGGCTGAATAATCATTCAGTGAATTATACATCGATATACGCTCGTTTTGTACACGTGTATTCCTCGCTGTGTATACTCGTGTATGCTGTGCATCGATTAATATTAAGTCTGGCGGCAAGTAACACCGACAATTTACCGAGTCGAGATATTCGATGAAAATTACAGCAAAATTTTCTGTTCATTAATGAGAAATAAGGCATTGATGAATTGATGAAAAGACAAACTCGATATTCTCAGTTGGAAAGTCGATTTGATTACTTTTCATAACTTCTTCCTTCCTCCTCTGTTTCCGAATGGAAAAAGTTCATTTCATCCTGCCCGAGAGCCGTAGGAAGCAAGGTTTTTAAATCAACCTTCCACGTAATAATCTTCACTTTTTCAAAAATATTCATCAAACGTTGTGTAAATTTTTTTTTTCTGAATTCACGAGGTAAAAACTTTCGGTGCACAATGTTTTCCAGCTCTAATGGCATTCAATAGAATTTTGAAACGAAATGCCGTCAAAAAAATGTCCCAACGACATTAGGTCGAGAGTCATTGGCCAAGGCGGTCAACCGTGGCGGGTGAGCGTCTCTGGTTGGCCGGTACATTCGTCCGAAACGATGCACATGGGAATATATAAACTGAAGAACCAACGGAGGAGCATCATTCTGCAATTGTCATTGCTAATAGCAAGATCATGGATTCTTTTGCAAAGCTCATGAGCTCCATAGGAGCCAATAGCTCCAAAGTTGACTTTATATCTTGCTTGCCTTTGGAAATTGCAGGAATAATACTTCGGAAACTGGACTCTCGTTCTCTGCTGAATTCTGCTCAAGTCTCCAGGAAATGGTTGTCTGTCTGCAAGAACTATTCTCGTTTGAGAAAAACTATACGACATCGTCTACGCAAGGAGAATTTATTCAGATCTCACGGACGTAGACCTCCTTCGAAAAAAAATAAAACTAACAAACAAGTTCATCGCTGCATCAACCTCCCCAATATGCAGTTCAATTTTACTCATCGACCACATCCACCTGTAATTCTCCAACTCCCAACTTCCAGTACGAAGAAACAGTCCCCAAAACCTCGTACAAACGACACTAAAAGTCGTGATGCTCCGACGAGAAGTTCTCTGAGACTTCGATAGGCATAAATACTAATTAGATTATTATATTATAATTATAAATATAATTCTCTGACTCTGTTGCTGCGCAGTAGCTATTTAGACTTACTATTTTGTTATTTACCTTTCGTATTAACTTATTTATTAACTTCTTGTAATTCGTAAGTTTATAATTATTTCTGCATAAATTTTTAAATGTCATTCGACGTTTAACGACAAAATGCTCTCGTTCTGCCTTTATATTTTTTTGTTGCTATAGAAATTATATAATTTATTAATTTAACTCAACGACTGTTTGCGTTTATTGTAATTTCTTTTAGAGGGACCAAATTTAATGACGTTTTTGTATTAATGGGAAATAATAACTGAAAGAACGCGTCCGGTAACTCGGTGTTGAATTAGTTGGGAGCGAGTCCTTGATTATTTTAGAAATCAAAACTCGATCGCGAAGGGCGAAGGAGAGAGAGAGAGAGAGAGAGAGGAAGAGAGAAATGGGCAAGGCAGTAATTTGAAGAACGTTAATTTTCGTGATGGAAATAAGAAAACGTACGGAGGCGCCAGAGCTTGATTTTCCACCTGTGGGAACTGTCCCTCGAACGCATCCAGGAAATCATATCCTTGCGTTTTTCTATTTTTTTTTTTTTTTTCTATTCGTGTCCACCGGCTGTCCGCTCACTACCATGTCCAACCCCTTGGCTCTTTTCCGCATGTCAGAGGAAGCGAGGGAGAGAGTTTGTGGCTCTCTCGTTCTCTAATACCCTGGCATGCTCACGCCCCAGCACTCATCCTCTGTTTCGTGGGCAACGATTTACCGGGTGTCCCAAAATTTGAGGTGAAACTTTCTGGGATTCAGATGCGATCGCGAAACTCCAAAAAAAAAAAAAAATAATCGACACGTTTCCCTGGCAAGTACCATCGTCGAGATATTAATTGTTCGTTTTCGGAGCTAATCAGACTATTCATCACGTCGTAGACGAGACGAGAACATTTGTCGAGCGCTGCAAAATCGAGAAAAATCGTCCAAGAACTTTTTTCGGTGAAACTTATTTAAAAGATTCGAGCCTGGCGAAATTTCGCAAAAAGGGGAATCTGGTCCTCCGTATATGTAACGCTACGAAATGTTAGTTTGAGGCAGCACCTCACGCAGTAATTGGAACGAGCATCAATCGGACGTTAGCCCAGGGGCGAGTACGAAGCTCTCCGCAGTAGTGTAGTCGTAGTTTGGTCGAAGAGTAAAACTCCCTCGGGGGTTTTGCTTCAGCCAGGAACTCCCAACGAACGAGAGAGTGGAAAGAGAGGGAAAGCGAGAGAGAGAGAGAGAGAGAGAGAGGCGAGGGGTAGCGAGGGGATGGACATATAATAGGACAGCCGTGACCCCGACAGTACAGTGTTAAGCCTTCAAACTGTACGTCGACCAATTCCACACACCCTTCTCACCCTCTCTTTTTCTCATACCAGCTGTCCAAGCCACCCTGAATAACTCCAGAGTCCAGATAAGTGGTTGTAAAGAAAAATATCGAATGGTCTTGGCTGCGTGATGTTGAAATCGACCAACAGGCTGCTTCGACACACGTAGTGACGCAACTAGCCGCACGAGCCAATGGATGAATTTCGCCCAAAACTGATCCACATGGTATACATAATACGAAATAACAAACAAAACGCCACTTTTTAATAATGATTCATTTTTGTCTCTGCTTTTCTGTTGTTGAGCATTGACGAAAGCTTTTGGACGTTTAAACGCATTACTCCTGTTTATTCCTGATGATTATTGTTGGGCGCGTTAATCCCGAGAGGGAGCAGAATACCGAGCAAACCCTTCATCGTCCTCCCTTCTCGCGTGTGTTGTTTTGTGTAATTCAACTCGCATACGCATTATCCGATTATTATTATTACGACAATCATCATAATCATTATTATATCGAGCTTTTGCGTTTCGTTTATCATTATTTTTCTTATGGTTATGATACGCCCACGAGCTTCGAGTTTCTATGACTGCAGGGTCGATATTATTTGGAGGGTTGAAGGGATTGAGAAGAAGGAGACGCTCGTACAATATTTGCCCTCGCGGAATCGACGATGAAGCTCACTCTCAACTGTTTTACGCTTTCCTTCCGTGCGTTACACATATTCTTCGTGCCTGATATTTTCTCAGCATAACAAATATTGTTGTACGTGCTTTTCGACATGGTTTATTTTCGCAATTTCTCTCTCGTGCGATTAAATACCAAAAGCCCCAAATTAACCATAGCAACCCCTCGATTATTATCCTTGCGGTCTGTATTTACGGGAGTACGTAACGCAGGCTGCTGCTGTTGCTGGTTGTTTTGCATTTAGGGTATCGAGAGAACAAGACAGAGTGAGACTTTCGGCTATTTTTTCATGGATTTTATACCCTCGTGTTATTGTCCAGAAAATGTGGCCCATCGCCACGATGGTACGCGGCTCTCGCGTCTGACAATCCAACGCGTCAGAACGCAGATGTCTCGACCAGATAACGTTTCTTTCTCAATATGAATTCATTCTCTCGCTACGTCCCTTTTTTTCGATTCTTCCCCCTCTCGGCTTTTTATCCCTCTCTCTCTCTCTCTCTCTCTCTCTCTCTCTCTCTCTCTCTTCTCTTGTCTCGCATGTGGCCGACTCCAAACGCCTCTCTAATTTCTATTCAACTCTCGTATTCTATGCGCGAGCCATCAGGAATATCTCGTCGATTAAGTTCTCTCAACTCAGAGAATGATGGAGGTTGATTAGTGATTGACGCCATGAATGGAAGTCCGTAGACTGACCGGGATGCCTGGGAGATTCGAATCTCCCAGGTCTCTTACTGCAACTTCGTTATATCGCTGTTTAATTCATCGTTTCCATAGTTAAAACCGTTGAATCTGACTTTTCGACCCATCGTTCGAGTCCCCTGATTAAATTCGAAGGACCCGAACGAGCTTTAAATTCGTAAGCAACGTTTTCGAGCTCGCAACTGATTCCCAAACACTGCAAAAACTTTGTATCCGACTCCCAGAACGTCATTCGAGTGAAATTTCATCTTCAAAACGGCCAGTTGCATGACGTTCCACAAAAATTTCATTCTCCACTTAAAATAATACGAATTCGTATGGTCATTCGATTATTTTGAGTAACGCGAGAGATTTAAACTTTTTGACGGGTCTTCGCGTTTGAATTGATTCAAAAATTCATAACGCAAATTTCCAGAGTTTATTTCGAAACTGACAGATAATCGATGCAAAGTTGTGAAAGCTGTAGAATAAAAATGCTTGAAAATTCACCTCGTCTTGTCACAGAAACCGATGAATCCACGTTTAATGTTTTAGGGGAGAAAATGTCTATTTGTCAAAATAAGTATGTAATTTCGAAAACTGAGCATCTGTTGCACTGTCTTTGCGGAGCGAGTGAATATAAAGGGAAAAGATAGTGAATAAATTGGAGAAGGAGAGAGAGTTTTATCGACATTAACCGTGTATATATATGTGAAGCGGAAAAATCCTTTGGGAGCGATTTATTATATTTACTTATTTAGGTGTGGGAGGAGGTGGAGGAGGAAAGAAAGGAGGACCCAGGTGTTTTGGGCACGAGAGGCGCTTAATAGCTGTGCGAGCAATAAGCTTTAGGCTGCAGAGGGAGGGAAAAACGATATCGATGCTTCGTAAGGGAACAAGAGAGAGAGAGAGAGAGAGAGAGAGAGAGAGAAAGCGCGGGGGAGACTAAAGGGATTGGAAATCTTCGTTTTCTTGGTGCGTTTCGTTTCCGACAGGAAGGCCAACGATCCGCCAGTTTTATTGGAAGAATTAAAAGGCCTCGTTCTCTTTCTCTCTCTCTTTTGTGACGGCCTCAAGCTGGGCTCGTACTTCAATTAGGAAAAGCCAGCTCCACAGAGAGAAACGTCCACATTCAGTCTCTTTCTCTCACACTTTCTTCCGGTCGCTTTTTCGTGACATCGTTCGGGGAAATGGGCAGGGGGGAAGGAGGCAGAGCAAAAGAGAAAAAAAATGAAGCTGTCTTTGCTTTCCTAGATTTACCGAAGAGAGACCCGGGCGGATTTGTCACAGATGACGGCTCAATTAAAACGAAACTCGGGGCTTAAGGAACTCGCACAACGCCGCAATATCGTTGAATCAAAGCCACAACTTCATATAAAATTTACACGCCATTATACGCTATTCTTTTTTCGATGAAAAAAAAAAAAATGAAAATCTTTGACATACGCAAGGAAAAAAGAAAAACCACAAAAGTGACGAATATTTCGAATCAATTGTTTTTTTTTCGTATTTTGAGTGTTTTATTAATGCTTCGTGTATTTTGAATCAGAGGCGCGGTGAAATGGATGAAAACGCTGAACCAATCGATGGCCTTAACGAACGATTCGGAGCCAAGAGTCTGGTTGGCCTATAATTAGTAGAATCGTCGTAATGAATATTTAATGAGAGAAGATTAATTATAAAAATATCGGTCAGCCGAATGGAAACGAATGCAAATACGTATGAGAGAGTGAAGGGGGGAGTTTTCTCAATTCGAGAAACCACGAATAAAAAATTAATAGTCGTGTCATTGGGGCGCGCGCGCGCGCGCGCGAGTTAATCCGCTCAAGCGTTTTTCCAACATAAATTATATAATTAGTAAAGTCGTCCGAGTACCGGCTGCTCCATGGCTGCTGTTGGGTTTTCGTTATATATTTTCTCTCTTTTGCGCGAGTCTCGCGTCGAGACACAGTTGAATTAATTGTTAAATAGAAGCTCGTGAATCTCAATTATGAAAATTGTGAGAGGCGACGAAAATAAAGGGGAAAATAACAGAGAGAAAGAAAGGGCGAGAGATAGGAAAACAGAGCGAGATGGAGAGAGAAATTAAGCAATTGAGAAGGAGCGACGGAGCACTCTAGAGAGAGAGAGAGAGTTTCGAGATCCAACGATAAATCTCAAGTGGATAAGAGCTAATGGGATATCAAATTATATTTCGTAATAGTTAATGGGAGAGAGGCTGCGTGGCTGGAAAACAGCTGAGAAATGGTTGACGATGATGAGAGAAGAGCTGAGAAATTTGCAATCGAGAAAGCGGAAATAGGATTGCAAAAAAAAACAAGAACGAGAAAAGAAAAAAAAAAGAAGGAAAAAATCAAATCACAGAGGGCGAAAGAAAAGGAAAAAATAAACAAAAGATTAAATGAGTTATTAAGATAATAGAAACAACGAAAAAAGAAAGTGGCCATATGGAGAAGGGGGAAAACAAAGAGCGAGAGAGAGAGAGAGAGAAAAAGGTCTTTTTGCTTTTTACTTAAACAAACGTTCTTAAATTTCCACGACTTCAGGCAACGAAGCAACTCCCTTCCTAAGGAGAAACGCGTACAGACGGAAGGGAAAGAGAGAGAGAGAGAGAGAGAGAGAGAGCGAGAGCGAAAAAGAGAAGAGCACAGTTAATTATTTTTCACGTCGTCAACGACGAGGGAAACGCGATATTCGCGAGCCTCGCGCTCAGATTTCTCGTCTACATCGCGAGTAAGAATGAGAGCGGAAGAGTAAAAAAGAAAAAAAAGAAAAATAAAGAAAAAAAATATATATATGCAAGGTTTTCCTTTTTATGCACAAAGCAAAGGAGCTTGAATATCTGTACAACATAAAAAAATGGAAAAAGCGAAACTCTTCGTCTCGAGGATATATCTCGATGGCACAAAGGTATTGTTTATAAGCGTTACATAGCTGTGGAAATACGGCATAATTATCCAGAGTGCAACTAAAGGCCGATTTCAGCATAAAGAAAAAAGAAAAAAAAACAACGAAAACCAGAGAAACAAAACTGCAAGATTATTTTTACACTCGCTAAAGCTCGAAATAAAAGTCAGGAAATTAAAATTAAGTAAAAACCAGAAGAATCTAATAAACCAATGTTTTTTTTTTCTCCGGCAACTTGTGAGTAAATAAAAAATTTCTGTCACCAGCTGATTGGACACTGTTCCCGGTGGCGAAAAAAATTACCTTGCACGTAATTTTTACTCTCTACCTGCCACGAAAATTTCAAATCCCAATCCGAACGAAAATAAAAGGAAAAAGCTCGGCAATAACAATCAAAAAATTGGTAGACAATTGATAAAATAAAAGAAACACAATAATCAGCATCAGAATGAATAAAAATAATGGAAAGTTTCGTTCAAAACTTTTTGGCAAATCTTGCTATTTATGCGCATAAATAATTCTTCTTCTTTCTTTCTCTGACTCTCTCCGTGGCTCTCACCCTGCGCCTTCTCTCTCTCTCTCTCTCTCTCTCTCTCTCTCTCTCTCTCTCTCTCTCTCTCTCTCTCTCTCTCTCTCTCTCTCTCTCTCTCTCTCTCTCTCTCTCTCTCTCTCTCTCTCTCTCTCTCTCTCTCTCTCTCTCTCTCTCTCTCTCTCTCTTCAAACATACATGTGCACGCATGTATGTATGTATACACATGAGATTAGTGAGAATTATCTCGAATGTAATCCGCGAAGTGAATTCGTGGGTTGCGAGAGAGCATGGGACACGGGCGACAAAGTCCGTGGTCGCGACGCGACGACGAACAATGGCAAATGCCAACGAGAACACTGAGAGTGCCTTACAATGGAGGAGCTATACCGCAGGATGAAAAGAGGGAGGATGAGAAAAAAAAAGCGAATCGTGGACGAGAGAGCGAAAAAGGAACAAGAAAGAATAAAAAAGAGGGAGAAAAAAATCGCGACGGAGCTCGAAGAAACGATTAGTCTCCATTCACACGTTCATCTTGTCGGTGGCTCTTGCAGTTTCTCTGTACTTTCCGTTGGAGCCTTATTAAATATATATACATACACATGTGCGTATCTATTACGTGCGACAGGTCTCGCATTGTTCGGTTTGTTGTACCGAGACATCATTTAGCACACACGCAGCGGGAACGAGGAATCTTCCAGAGCATCAAAATCCGATAAGAAAATTTTCGTCTCTGAATAGAAAGCTCGCGCGTGACGTAAATGTTGCGCAAACGTTTACAATTAATTTCAGCGACATTGTTCCTCAATCATATCTGCAGTCGCCTCAAAACATCTTCAACGAGACTCCAAAGAAATAAGGAACAATTCATGAAAATAGTAGTGGAGTTTTACATGCATACCCTTGTCGGGTTTTTACATGGTGTGCTTTTTGTATTTCCTCTATTTATTTTTATTTCCACTATTTGTTTCTTTTCTTCCCACTGTTTTTGTTTTTCTCCACTACGCACACTGTGGACCTACATTTTTTACGTGGGTTCCGAACCACAGAGAGTACAGCTTAGGACACTTAGAAAAATCCATTGGTGTCGGCGGCGGGAATCGAACCCGGGCTCGCTGGGTGGGAGCCGGGCCCGTTACCACTGAGCCACTGCCTCTCTAAATTCATGAAAATATAAATCTTTGAAAAAAAATTCAAAAAATATGTCGCAAATAATTTTCGAAAATACGTCAAAATGATAAGATCAGGCTAGTGAATAATATTTCATAGTAACTGAGAATAAATTGAACAAATTGTTTGAAAATAATTGCAAATAATAATAAAATATTGAAATACAGGAAGTAAACGAAAGGAAAAAGAGGCGAACACGTAATATATTATTAATTCGTAGCACGCACAAATGTTGTTGCCGATCAATAGTGGGTTATTTGCGAAAAGAAGAAAAAAAGGAGAGAGAGAGAGAGAGAGAGAGAGAGAGAGAGAGAAAGAGTCGTAAACTTTTCTCCTCGGTTGTCGATCAAATGCGAGGAGCACAAGGAGCGTGACTAATGTCAATCGGGCCAAATATCGATTATATTTTTTTTCCCTATTTATATCCGGAAGTATATACATGAACAAAGTACTCTTTGTATACCCACACACAGACCCGAACGTAGTACATAATACAGTGAAAATCCATGTTAATACACACACACACACACACACATATACAAAGATTTAAGGAAGACCATTTTCTAACAAAGATTGGCTAGTTTGGGTTCGACGAAGCAGCTCGACAATGAGTTCAACGCACCGAGCAGCACGAAAGCAATCTGTATCCCTTCCGTGAAATGGGTACGGACGTTTTACGAGGAGTTCGGAGCGTGCCTAAAGCGGGATAGGTTGGCCTTACATGCGATAGTAAAAATGACGAAAATAAAAAAAATAAAAAATAAAAATAGGAAAAAAAAAGAAAATATCCAGAAGAGAATGAATGTGCGAGAACGAGAGAGACGGGAATAAAAGTGCATGTGAAAGAAACTGAGTGAAAGAGGGAGATGAAACCAGAATGAAGAGGCCCAAATAAGTGGAAAAGCAACGAGGCTTGTCGGTGCAAGATCTGGGCAGATCGACCGGATCGAATCTATTCTCTCGCTCTTTCAACTTTTTTCCTCTCTCTCTCTCTCTCTCTCGCTCTCTTTCTCTTGACACTCTTTAGTCTCATTCCTGCAGCTCGATAGACCCGACGTTCGATAGACTGTACAACTGGGAACAACAACTATGCAGGAGAAATGAAGAGAGGAGCTCTTGTTCGAAGGGCTTACACGAGTGTTAATCCGGTAGGGTCGACCAGTCCGAGAGGGGAAGGAAAAAAGCGAGCGAGAGAGGGAGAGAGAGAGAGAGATCAACGTCAGGGAAGCTCTTTTCTCAAAACCTGGACCAGTGTACCGAGCCATAAAATCGAGACTATAATACCGTTGGTCGAGAAAATACAAAAGCAGACTGAGAAACTCAAAAGACAAGCAATTTGCAGCAGCATCTTTTGACATGATTTTTCTCTCGTCGCTCGCTGTGTAATTACGTGGATTTTCCTCGTGAGAAACAACAAGGACTGAAAAGCATTGAGGAGCTTAAGTGAGAGCAGGTTTTCATGTTTTTACCTTTCGTTTCTTTTGGCACTTGATAAATGTTTCTCTGTCTGCACCTATAGATTTATATCCACACGTATGAGTCTGTGGACACGGTGTGTGTATGTTACAGATTTTTACCAAAGTACAGAACGCGAAAAGAAAAAGAAAGAATTTAATGAAAGCCTGTGTAACGTTTCGTACACACGTGGATGTTGCACGTTGCTATTTTACGCTGCAAAACATTTGTCTCTGTCAGAAAAATGATGCACGAGCTGATTCTGGAAATCACGTATACACAAATTTTCATAATGTTGCGAATTTTTTTTTTTTTCACTTGTGCAATTATAATGATGATGGAAGATTTTTTTTTTTAAATTATAACGAATAAAAACCTTGCGAAACGCGTGATGAGAAGTTGCGAATTTTGTTTGACTACGATTTTTATTTATAATCCGAAGATTCAAAGCCTCGGAGCCCCAAGTCGTCGTCGATCTCACGGCGATTCAATGTTCAAAGAGCCCAAAAGGCCGTTTTGGTTAACGATCGTAGAAGGGAACGAAAAAAGGCGGGGTGTGCGGCAAGATGAGGAAGAGGCAGCAGCAGCAGGGGATAATTGATTGAGAGAATAAACCGTACGACAGGCCAGTCGGTCGAATGAGGTCACTCTTCAATGATGGAAAACTATAAACTGTGAATTAAGAGCCTAGGGAGAAAGACAAATTGAAATGGAGACAAATCACTGTGCCACTCTTCGCCCTTTAATTCCTCGCGAGGGGCAAAAACCCAATGAAAATTAGTTACGGCGTGAGTTTCAATTGGGAAAAACAAACGCCGAGACCGATCTGTTAAATTGTACGTTCTCCAAATTGCAACAATTGCAGCAACGAAAATCTAAAGTTAAAAAAAAAGATATTAAAAACTTTTTAAAAACCGGGGGTTTTTTTACTGATTTTTTTCGAATTCTAAATCGTAACAAACAAAGACGAAAAAATTTCACGTACATCGTAATTTTTGGTACAGCGAGTTTTTAATGAATGTGCAAAAATTTGGAACGCGTAAAAAATTGAGAAAGTTGGCAGTATTTTTTGTAAAAATTGCCATGAATAAAAAAAACGAGATTATTGGTGCGGTTGCTTTTGAGTAGCGATCGAAGCATCTGACCGGCGTGGTGCCCGGCTCTGTCGTCCGGTAATGCAACGACGTGAAAGTCGATCGATGCGACCGGGTGCAAGGGCACGTGCTAAAGCTGCACGAGGACCAGTGAGACGAGAGCCTGGAGAGCAGCGAGGTTCGGCGAAGCATGCCAAGCACATGAATTCACAGCATTCATATTTTTTGTCGCTCTCACTTTTTCCCTTCAATTCCACGTTTTCTCTCCTGTTTTTGCTCTTTTTTTTCAATCATCTTCAACCTCCTTTCTCTGTCTCTCTCTCTCTCTCTCTCTCTCTCTCTCTCTCGCCTCAATTTTGTAACATCACACCGGGCCGAATGATCCGAGCCACGAGAGCGAAAAATCGAAGCAACGAAACAAGAGAGAAAAGGTGTGAGAAAAGAGAGTGAACGTCGTCGTCTCATGGCGAAGAATGCACCTTGCACATGCTCTTTTCGGTACTCTCGTTATACACCTGCCCCATAAATAGTTCGACATCGTGTTCACCATAAAAATTCGACAGCCGCAAAAAATTAATTCCGATCGAGAAAATAATTTCTTCATTTATTTTCAACTTGTCTCGAAATTGTCAAAATTCATTGTGGCATAATTTTGTCAAGATTGAAAAAACGAACGACACAAAAATTTGTACAATTGTTCGTTGCCCTGAAGCCGAACAATCGAATCAATCAAAATTTGCGCCTTAAAAATCTAAAGACTCACGAAATTTAAGTGGAAAAACAGGATCTCAGCAAATGTAACGTACCTGTAACAAAAAAAAAACATAACTGTAAATTTTTACATACAAGAAAAGCCTCAGGATCAAAAAATTCGATAACGAGACGTTATTCAGCGATAATGTTTTTTTAAGTGGTTCCCGATGTGAAGTGGACACGATTTTCTCGTATTTAAAAAGTTGTGAAGCATTTTTAAAAAGGACAGGATCTCGCAGTAGAGGTTTAAATCGAATGTAAAAAAAAAAGAAAAAAAAAAGATGGGCCAGCTGGTAGTCGATGAATGAAAACGATAAAAAGCCCTACAAACCGGTAGTCACAATACTTAAGGACGTATAGCTATATATACAAAAGGTCGGAGAGGGAAAAAAGGTTTTCAGTCTCTTCGCGCGGGCCCCATCGTCGTTTGCCTCTTGTTTGCCTTGCTCAACGATTTCGATCGATACACGAGGAGGGGAGAAAAAAAATGGAAACAAGTCGCCGAGAGTCCAGAAGTTAAATTACCGATGTTCACGATCCTTATCGTCCAACGAACTTCACAGAAGTGTAAATAGCCCAAATTCAGTGAAAACATAAAACCAGGCAAATATATACACAGTGACGTGTGTCCTTCAAATAATTTAATGCGTCGATAAAAGAAAAAAAAATCATTAATTATTATTCATTAATCAGAATTTCTATTGAAATAAATAAAATTTCGTCATTTTCAGGTTTTTTGCAACTTCATTAAACACTGAGCCAAGCTTGAGATAAATTCGACGGTCCCTCACTTCGAAATAATGGTCGAAAAAAAAATTACAATTGAATAAAAAAATAGTTTGACAATAAAAAAAAAATTCCTACTCCTTGAGGAAATGTTTTGTGGGATAAAAAAAAAATTCACAACGCGACGAGAAAGAGAGAGGGGGAGAGTTGGCAAGAAGTTACGGAGAGAACGGGTAATCGATCGAAGGAGGTCCTTCCTCCTCCTCCTCCTCGTGTCTCTCTTGTCCTGAAACGACCTAAGAAGAAGAAGAAGAAGAAGCGAATCTCCTTGTGGCAGGAGAGCAACCAAGTGGGACCAGCCAGAGAGAAACCGAGAGAGGGAGAGAGAGAGAGAGAGAGAGAGAATGAAAGAGAAGGATCGAGACGACGCGATTTGCCTAGAACTCGGTTACCTAGCAACACCACATCACAGATAGTGGCATATACATGAAAATATATATACAGGGTGTGCCATAGATATATCCAAAGAAAAAAACCCCTGAAATCCAAAAATCGGTACGACGAAATGAAAAAAAAATGAAAATCCATCGAAAATTATGTTCCACCAAATATACACGGAGAGAAAATGAGAATGAAACGTCAGAACGTTTCATATTGTTCAGAAAAAAATAATTTATTCTGAAACTCGTGAGTCATTGTCTGTTTATTAATCCTTTAAGCGGATGAACCTCCTTAAGGTAATAAATACGTATAAATTAAATAATTAAAAATTCTTTCTACGCATTTTGTCGGAATATATATTTTCGCGATTCCTGCTGCGTGTCGCGTCGCTCGATCTTTATTTCGCAAAATAGTGCATACACACAAAGTGCCGGTCCCTTTGTCGCTCAAGTCAATATTCTCACAGAACGGGCGAGAGACGAGAAAGCGCATGGAGACGCACATAAAAACGTAAAATGTAACAACATCGTCTTGGAAGCACGTACCCGGTGTGTAAGAGCAAAAGCAGCGCTGCAAGCGCGTTGCTAGACCAAGCGAATGGGAATTTATACGCAAGGACACCCTTTCCTCAGTCCCTGGCTCTGTGCTCCCATGCAACAATCTTCTTCTTGATATGCAGTGTCTCCGGACTAAGCCAGAACGAGAGCGCAGAAAAGATGAAAAAAAAAAAAAAACGGAATGAAACGGACGAGAAAAAGGTGCGAAGAAGATCGAGAAAATAAATTGAATAAAAAATCTTCCACGAACAAAAAATTACAGCATCCAAGTGAGATTCCATATTTAAAAAAAAAAAAAAACTCCGTGACAATTTCGTTTTTGATAATGAAAAAAAAATCGAAAAATGGACTCGATTATTAGAAAAAAAAAAATAATAAGAGAGAAAAATTTTGATTGAAACGTGATCCGGAGGGTAAAAGAAAAGGAAAATTGTGGAGAAGCCTCAACAGAAAGACGATCTCTTTATCAGGTCGTAGAGACAGGTGGATCTTGTTCGATGTCTCATTTATCTTTCCGGAGAAACGCGTGAATTCGTAATGGACGAGGATTCGTCGTAAAATGTTACCGAAATTCGAACGAACGTAGATACGATCCATTGCGGTGGTTCTTTACGTCCACGTGGATGTATAGATTTATGTATAGACGTAAATAACCATAAAGATGTAGCTGAAAAGTTTTTTAGTTAAGCGAGGAGGAGGGGAAGAGGGTGAGGGAAACCTCACGATGACGTGCCAACCGAGCCCTTACAAGAGAGGACTTCAGGCTGTGGAGTCTTCGATGGTGGGTGGAAAATAACGAAACATGCGGAAAAAAAAGAGAGAGAGGAAGAATTGAAAAACAAAGCGAGAGCAAGGGACATGAAGGAAGAACGACAAAAAAAAAAGAGAAAGCTCCATTTAACTCATACAATATTCAGAGGCCCTTTTCCCTTTCCATCAAACCTTGAACATTTGTTATTCTCCCTTGACTTTTCTCTCTCTCTCTCTCTCTCTCCCCCTTATTCACAAAATTATATATATACATTGACGAGTGTATGTCCGGAACGTCAAAAACAAGTCTCAAGTTGCCAAG
This sequence comes from Hyposoter dolosus, assembly GCA_963921915.1. Classification (NCBI taxonomy): domain Eukaryota; kingdom Metazoa; phylum Arthropoda; class Insecta; order Hymenoptera; family Ichneumonidae; genus Hyposoter; species Hyposoter dolosus. The sequence continues at coordinate 9,012,150 of OY998138.1, forward strand.
CTCCCCAAGTATGAAGGGTCGACAAGTAACTAAAGTGAGAGGGGCAGTGAGAGAAAGAGAGAGATGGAGAGAGAGAGAGAGAGAAGGCGTGGAGAAAGACTGCTTTCCAATACTAAATATCGCATGGATATACATATATATTGACAAGAAAGTGAAGAAGAGCGTGCAAGAGGAGAGGAGGGTGGAAAACTTGAGATCGAGGGTGGAAAGTCGCGAGGCTACAGTCCCCATAGTCGGGATCCCCTTTCCCCAAGATTGTTGTACCCCCTAGCTTAATATTTAGCTCTATATATACGTGATGTTCGGGTATTCGCACTATCCTCCACTAGCAAGAAGCCTTGAAAATTTCCCTCCCCTCAGAATTCCACTTTTTTTTTTGCATTTTTCCATATTCAGCATATTTTGCATTTTTCCTCTCTCGTTTTTTGTTTCTCCTTTAGGGTCGCGTCTTTCTTTCATCCTTGAGTATATGAAAGCGACGTGGCTCGTGTATGAGTCCTTTGTAGGGATACCAAAGAAATATAATTATTCATTCCCATGCATATTCATATCACACACATAAGAAATATATATTCACGAGAACTGATGAGAAAAATTGATATAATTTATCGATCAAGTTGCGAGGTTATAGTCGCGGCTTTAAACGCGCGGATAAATCGAGTTGAGCAGCAGCGGTAAAGATTCACAGGCGAGTGACGTATTAGAGCGTGGCAACATTTTGCCACAGTGTCTCATTGTTCCCATTACTTTTTTTTTTTTTTTCTATCCTATACGAGCAAGAAAACGGAAGATCCGAAGGACGTAAAGAAAGTTGCATAGAAAAAAAGGAAAAAAAAAGTAACTTGCAAAAAACTGGGGGCAAAAAAGTGTGATACGCTTGTGCATTTTATCGTTTTAGCTCCTCGCAGCCTTTCGATCCACAAACTCGAGTAGCGAGCACGAGCAGAGATGAAAAAAAGAAAATTATAATAATCGACAACGTACTGTGAAGAAAAACGCACAAGCAAAATCCAAAAGAAAAAAAGCAACAACCTTAACGACACGAAGAAAAAAAAAAAAGTGAAAAGTAGCAAAAGGACGAAAAGAAGCGAGAAAAATGAAAAAAAAAGCAGGAATTCCGCGTACGAAAGAAGAAAATGGGATAAAAACAAAAAGAAAATGTGGGAGGAAACGTTTTGAAAAAGGAACAAGAGACAAGAGCGAGCCATATGACCGGAAGCGCGAGGAAAGAAAAGTACAGAGAGAAAAATGAGAGTGGACAAAAAAAAATTGGTATCGCGCGTAGTGGAACGTCGAGACAAAAAAGAAATGGCGAAAAATGAGAACAAAGTTTCCGTACATATATATATACACTATATATATGCATATAGACATTCCAGAGAACGCGTAGCATCCAAGAGAGCACAGAGTCTGTACAGCAGAGTAGCGGAATGGCTGTAACATAACCCGTCCTTTGTCGTCGACGTCGTTCTCGTCCTCGTCGTCGTCGTCGTCGTCGTCGTCATTGGTCGAGCGCGGGGTTTAGCGAAGCGCTGCAAGAGAGAAAACGCTCGCGCGGCTGTTGGATCGCCGAGAGTCCCGTCGTCAACATTCTTATCGGAATCGGTATACATTACGATACGCAGTCAAGCAAGAGCGAGCTATTTATCCTATACATACATACATACACATATATACGTACATCGTCAGGTACATAAACCTGAGCTTATATGAGGTGGGGGGGGGGGGGGGGGGGGGCAACAAAATGCTAGATACAGTCGCGTGTGCACGACCGGAGAGCAACAACTTTTTTCCGTGTCTACAAGGTGTTCCGAAATCCGCTATAAAGCAAAGAGAGCGTTCACCAGAGCAATCAATGAGACTTTAGCAATTGAGAGGAGCGAAATATATGTGCAAACGCCAAGAAAAAAACGCAGACACACACGCAAGTGGATATATCGTTTATATGGGATACGATAAGAGCAGATTACGTTTTTTGTTTGTGGGTTATCATAATTGGTCACGCCTGAAGAACGAGCTCCAATTAGGCTCGCGTTGACAACACACATATAAAAGCACACGCAGGGCTTATTTAGATATCGAGCAATTAACATATGGCGAATAGTGTTTTACGAGACGCGAGGGATATCTCAAATTTCTGATAACATTTGGACCAACGAGATGTTCTCGTATTTCATTTTCTCGATATATGTGGGTCTTGATCCGAAGGTCTGTTGCAGCATTTTACAAACTTGGTGTTGGATATTACGTGTTGAAAAAAGAAACACGAAGAAAATGAGAGAGAGAGAGAGAGAGGGAGAGAGAGACTCGATTACAGTAATTACCAACGAGGGAGATTGTAAGGATGCATGGTCCAACGTGCAATACGTTCTTTCGTACCCTCATCTCGTTTCTCCGACGCGCATTCGTATATATCGCGGTAATTTATCTGAGCCGCGGAGAAGCGTGTATATATAAGGGGCACACAGGATGCCAATGGGCCTGCTCGGACTACCGTGAGTCAGGGAGTCTCTAACACGAGAGAAAAGATTGGCGAGAAAATATAAATGTGTGTGTGTGTATGTACAAGAGACGAGAGAAGCAAAGAGCTGATGATGTGCAGAAGCGAAGAAAATCGTATATATAGAGAGAGAGAGACTCGCAATCATCGAGAAACGATCTTTGCGAGTTGCTTCGTTCTTCGCGGTGCCAGAGGTTTAAAAAATGGCTAAAGATGCTGGGACGAGTGTGTGTATATAGAATAAAGACGCGGTGAGGAGAGGGCGAGGGACTTTTTCAAAGACAGGCAATGGCACGGGGGGCAAGAAATCACGATGCAGGAGTAAACGATGAGCAATCTTCGAGAAGCGTATTATATATGAAAGGAGCGAAGAGTGCGAGAGATCGCCGGAGGGGCTCGCTCGATTGTACACGCTCGAGGAATCCGGACAGGTGGAATTCTCGAAGAGGCTACCTCGCAGTTTCGCCGAGTGTATATCGAGGCTCTTGCTTCGTTTTTTCGCGTTACAGCTGTGTCGAAATATCAAAACATGCTTAATACACGTTGCATTCTCGGTTCATCGTTATTTTTTTCCTTTCTAACAAAATTGATTGAACTTGAAAAAATAAATATAACTACGAAACATTTTTGTTCAAATTTTTCATCGTTGCCCCGCTCTGATCCAACGATTTTTCGAACAAGATTCAACGTCGAATCAGGTTTCCACGATATACCACGAGAAGTATCAGTGGCAGCTTCAGAGGTTAGAGCGAGGAAACTTGTTGGAACGTCACGTGATCAATTATCACTTGGAAATTCGGTATTAATTGGCGAGAGAGTTGGCGGCGGTGGTGAAGCGGTTGCCGCCGAGTGGCGCGTCATTGATCGCGTGGTGGGAGCAGGGAGGGCGCTAATAAGCTTGGAACAATCACGGGAACGAGGTTCTAGTCTAGACGAGCGCATGCAGCATCGCCAAATGCATGCATTTTGTCGCGGGATTTCTCGCCGCAATATGAATCGAGCGAGAGTGAAAGACATATTGTTGCCAATCCACCAGACTTTACATATAGATATATTTATACGTGTTTGTACGTTAAGAATGGCGCTTTCGCATTCGCAAGAGCGTTCTCCATTCCGCGGGCGTAAACCACCAACTTCGTTAGTTACGCAAACTCCAAGTCGCGCCATTGTCTAAGCTCGGGCTTTATTACGCGAGATGCTGCTCGCGTCGCTCTCTTCCGACGCTCTCTTGCCATTGCACGCTCTCGCGGTATTTTCGAGTCTCTCTTACGCATATACATGTATAAATTAATTCACGTCTCGTCCAGAACTCGAAAATTATAGTTAAAAGTACACTCCAACTGTCGTTGTCGTACGATTCGTTGCTTCAACTTATTTGTACATAAAAGATTTTCTAATATCTCGGGCGCTGTGGATTCCAACAAAAAAATCGTCAAATTATATCGGCGGCAACGTTAGGTCGAGGGTTCTGGTCGAGGAGTTTTTCTTTATTCGAGCTACAAAGGTTTTGGCGTGACCGGGGAGCGAGAAGCCTGCTTTTGCTCAGGTGAATTGCCAAAAAAGAGGCTACGCTTGCTCATCGAGTTTTGGATGCTGGCAATTTTTCCGAGGCTTCTGTAGAAAGAGAGGGAGCGAGACAGCACGGGAGATAAGCTAATGCACATATTAGTCTCGTGGAATATCGTGATGAAAGCCTCGGGGTACCGGATTTTTTCTTATCAGTCAAGTTTTCATCTCGGGAGAGAAGGAGACAAGGAAAAAACGATTATTATTGAAAGATCTATTCGAAGCTCTGTTTTGTCATTGTGTGCTGCCGGCGTATCGTAATTTCTCATCTCTGACGAAGCACTTTCCCTTCTTACTTCGTACAAGACACTTCTTACACGTCTGTCTCCGTCTCGTCTTCTCTCTCTCTCTCTCTCTCTCTCTCTCTGGCTCTGCTCTCCGTCACGAAGACACACTGACACGCACGCTGCACGTTCGTTGGAGAGAAAGAGAGAAAAACAAAATATAGAGACTGCACTCAAGCGAAGAGCTATCAACGATAAAAGCATCCGAACGTGGGCGAGCGGACGGGTGATGGGAAGGCGGGGAGGGAGTGAGGGATGAACGATATCAATGCTAAAACGAAGAGTCAGTCTTGATGGCGGGGAGACTGCAAGAGGACAAACGATCGAGGGACAGAGAGAGAGAGAGAGAGAGAAAGAGGGAGAAAGGTGTGAGCGTCGATAAAATCGATCAAAGCGACTGATACGAGATTCCTGTGCAAGTTCCACCTCCGAATGAGAGTTCTCTCGGCGTCTCCTTTCCTGTACAACAAGTAGCATCACTCGCGTCTTGATTTTTTCCTCTCGTTCTTCAAAGTGCGAGAAGAAAATGCGCACGCAAACTGATTTCCCATCGCGTTCTCGTTAACGTAAAAAAAAAAAGAAAAGATTCTATGAACGTAAACTCCGAGAATGTGTACAAGGAGAGAAAAAAAAAGAGCTCAAACATTTCTATGCGACGATGGAATCAAAGTTCAAGGGGATCGCGTATCCACTGGAAAAGATATATGGAAAAAAGCTCGCACACCGGCCAGAGACTCCAGGCCAAAGCAAAGGAGATGATTCGAGAAAAACTGAGAGACAGAAAGAGAGATACGAGAATAACATCCTTTCTGTGTACCATCCACCTATATATATGCATATGTACGCCATTCCAAAAGTCCAGGAATTCCACGAGCGCGATATACCGATTGTTAGAGAAATCCCCAAGCGAGCTTTCAAACTCTGGTGCATCAATAAATATACATATACATATATATATATTCACATTTATTGGATGGACCGTTTGTATATATATTGGCAGGGTTTGAAACATACGAGCGATATCAAAGCGAGAGCCCCGCGAGAGAAGAGAGAGTACGATTTTCCAAGGAAGCAACTCAAAAGCTTTCGGAAACGGAGAGAGAGAGAGAGAGAGAGAGAAAGTTGCGAGAATGGACGCATTTTCTCGCAGACTGTAAAACCCGTTTATTCTCACTGTGGAGTGTTCATTCTTGCGAGGCCCTCTCAATGTTAAATGAGAATTGTAAAGAGCGATTCAAATATTGTTTTCCTCAAAAGGAGGATGTAATGAAGAGGATTCGTTCAGTATCCGTATGTAATAGAGAACAGAACAGATCGTACAGTCGTAATCCCTCTGAGCGATTTCTTCGTTTGAAAATGACGTTCAATTGGTGAAAATATGTGTAGTTTACCGCGTGGCAACACACCAGCAGCGAGGAAGACAGAGAAACAAGGAAAGAAAAACGAGAAGCTGAATGAAAGGAAAAGAAGAATAGAAAATGTAATTCCAAAGGAAATAACAAAACGAGAGACGATAATTGTGCAGTGCAAATTGTTCATAAAACAAAGGATCAACAGCTTCTTTTCTCATTTTTGTGCTCGGAATATTTGTTAAATCCGGTAACACCGAGCGAAGGATTTAGAAAGAAAAAAACAAAGGGGATTTTCCTCTTCGCGCGCTTTCATAATATTCGAAACGCATATACGAGGAGGCATCGACGATGAGAGCAAAAGCAATGACACGAGATGATGCGTCCGAGGGAAACGATCAAGAATCGTAATCGCTTCGAGTATCGAGAGTGAAGTCGATGATCAGGAACGAGCCATGCAGTGTTGTTCCGACAGACAAAAGGGCGTAATTTTTGCAATACCGACCAATACTCAAAGCAATGTGTACGAGGATGAGAAGCAGCCGCGTTTGGGACGTGAAAAATGTATCGACGATGACTTTGCCAAGGGAGAGAGAGCATCTGTGCCGCGCGAGACTTGTACAACAAAGTGGATTAAATCACGTGGCGCGTTGCTCGCGTGACGCATGAAAAATTGGCGCATATTATGTGAAAAAAAAAAAAAAGCAACGACCGGAGGAAAAACGATAATGCAGCAATTATCGAGATTGGCCGAGCATTTGTTATCCATCGTGATATCATAGCCAAGCATATATCCTTAAGGGAGAAAGATTGATTGAGTGATCTCTGTGTGTGTTTTTATGCCTAAAAAAAAAAATCAATTTTCGATCGAAATTGGAGAGAAAGTCGTTTGGTCAACTCCTTAACATAAATTGCTTAAGAAAAAAAAATCGATTTTTCTCGAGTCACCCCAAAAGGCACAAACGAAAGCCCCCCCCCCCCCCCCCCCCCAATTGAAAATTCCGATGAAAAATCATGCGCGATGATGAACGCCAAAATAGAAAAAGAACAAACCGAGACAAGACTCAGTTAAATATCTCCTCAATTTTCCCAGATAATTAACACAAAATCAATCAACAATTTGCTTGCTCAACAATGAAAATCAGGAGGAAAATGCACAACATACTATTTTGAGCCTAAGCAGCATAAAGATACAGACAGTAATAAAGAAACAAAAATAATAAAAGTAATAAAACACAGAAATGGAAGTACAAATACGAGAATGAAAAAAAAACGATAGCGAATACACGAAGGAATGAATCTCTTGTTGCTATAGCAAAGTGAGGAGGAGAGACACAAAGAATCTAAGAGCCGAGAGAGAGAGAGAGAGAGGGACACGAGACGATGCTTAGGAATATATATCTCCATGAATACAGATATATAAAGCAAAAGGTGATGCGATCCTGGCTAGTCCCTCATTCTTTTCCCGCTGGGAGTGACACAATGCTTCTGACGCTGTGATCTCGGGAATCCCCGCGGTGAATTGAGAGAGAAAAGGGAGGAAAAAAACGAGAGTGAGAGAAAAAAACATCAACGAGAGAGAGAGAGAGAGAGAGAGAGTAAGCAAAGCGAGCGAGCGAGAAGAAAGAGAATAGGGGATGAAGAAGACCCCAGGAGAATCTTAGCGACGTCTCTATGAGCGCCTGGACCAACCGACAGCAGCAGGTATCCCGTGGCTCTCAAATTAGAAGAATATGTGTGTCGTTCGTCTTCTCGCGCGGAGCGTCTCTTTTTTTCCACGTTCCCTTGAAACCCACAAATATCAATCTATACAGTGTCCCAAAGTCGTCACCAAAAGTCCAGAGAACTCCAGAGAACATATTCATAGATTATTAAGGACCAAAGTTTGTCCGTACAGAGCAGAAACTTTTGTCAGACACGATTTTGAGGACTGCCTGTATTTCGCGAGTAGCAAAGAGACGATATTTTTCAACTTCTTCGTATAACTATGCGCTTCGTGAAGATGAGACAGAAAGGGAAAAAAGTGAGTAAAAGAGACGGTTTGACTGAAAGAAAAAGAGAGAGAGAGAGAGAGGGAGAGTGTTCCTCCCCCTCATGGGGATTCACACCAGGCGCTAATAATCACGAGGTCTTGTTCACCAAGATCGTAAATTACCACCGGGAGGCCAGAGCGCGCTTTAGCCCTGAGGTTTAATTGCTCGAGACGCTCTTGCGCATCCCATATCCATATACACACACACACACGTAGACACACGCACACACACGATTATATATGAATGTAACGGAATAGAATTGAGCAAGAATAGAGGCGGAGAAAATGCTGCACGCTGTCGCGCCTGCTATGAGGACCGATGAGTGAGGAATTTAGTCGCCGCGGAGATATTTCAATATCAAGCTGAGAAGGAGAGACACACGAACTCTATCCAAAAAGTACATCGATATGTATATAGAGGAAGAGGATATAGAAGAAGAAGAGATCAAATTAATCGATGCTGTGTACGAGGAAGAAAGGTCTCGCGCGAGTGTCTTTTATAAACATATAAAAATCTCTATATAGCTGAATAAATAAATGAAAATATATCATAAATACATATACGAAAGTATAGTTTTTAATGGGCCAAAAAGGTCGGTGGATGAAACGCGAGTCACGTTTCGTGAGTTACACAATATCGTGCAGTCGAAAGAGTCCTAAGAACCAATGGAATGAAGAAATGAAAAGACACAGAGAGAAAAAGAGCGAGAGGGAGAGAGAATGAGGAATGCAGGATATTTGGTCGTGGAAGAGACAAGGATATAATGGCTTGGTGTGTCTCTTTGTCTGCAGAAAGTTATTACGATATGGTTGGTCGTTGCAGGGGATAAATATTTTCCTCGTTCGGTCTTCCTCCTCCAGCCTTGTCCCTCCGTCGTCTCTATCGCTCGCATTTTATCTCTATAGATATCAAATACATCACGGAGGTGAGAAAAGGACAGAAGAAATGGATAGAACGAAGAGCGAGAGAAAAGCATAAAATTTTGGAGATTCATAAAGCTACTTGCTCTCGTTAACTGCAGAAAGCGAAAGAAGAATGGGCAAGAAGTGCGTGGGGCGTTGAGAGAGTGGTATGGCAAGAGAAAGAAAAGAGGGTATCGAGCGACCGAGCGAGGAATGCAAGTTGAGGAGGGTGGCTTTCCCGTTCTCCTTTGCTCGTGCACTCAAAAAACTTTTACTCCCCCATTCGGCCCTTCATTCCACGAGTACCAAACCGCGAAGCAAACTTCTCCGAAACTTTATCTCTCTATTTCTCTCTCTCTCTCCCTCTCTCCGAAATCGTTCACATATGGTGCACGAAATAACGAAAAGAAAAAAAAATATAATAGTACCAAAATATCCGTTCGGGGAATACAATTATGATGGTAATTTGAATGATGGGCACTTAATTTTCAATTTCCTTTTCACGGTGAGTGGAAAGCAACGAGTGCATGTTCACCATTGACCCTCCAGGGCTCCAAAAAGGCCCAAAATTTCGAGGGGCATTTCAAGCGCCAAACAATTTGATTGCATTCCGCGTTTGTTTGTTTATACAGCGGTTCATACACGAATTTACATACGGAACTACGATGGAGATTCATCCTCTCTCTCTCTGTCTCTCTCTCTCCCTCGTTTATCATACATATATATGATTCATACAGCGAGTCGAGATCACGAGCTTCGTAGGCGAGTCAGAAACGCGTAGTGCGTGCTGAATAATGAATGCATATCCGCGGTGCAACCATAATCTGGGCAAAGCTTTGCAATGTATTCGAGCGTGTACGAGAGCAATACAAAGAGAAAGAAAAAGAGAAAGAGATATGGAGAGATATTGCGAGCGAGAGAGAGGGACGAACGCATGAACAACACGATTGGTAACACGTTTAGCCGATCGAACGAAGAGCCATCGAGGCAGCCAGGTGGAATCGATTACATTCGATTAACCGCAAAATATACATATACATATACCTTCACGTATATAAATATATCGATATATATTCGATTACTCGTTCGCTGCATACATTTGAGGTAAATTTTCCAGCATGATATATGACGGCACAAAACGACGTGAAATTCCCTCCATTTCTCTCTTGCTGCGCAGCAGTATGAAAATTATTCAAGAGGCTTCATTACATCATCGACTTGTTGGTTCGTATACAATTGTACTCTCGGTGATTACACACACACACACACACAAACACGCGCATAAAAAAAAAACAGGCACACATGCGCGACATAGTCATAATAAATAATTTATAAGCGATTCTCAGAATGAAACGTCACAGAATTATTTTCAGGACGATCAATTGATAAATTTTTCTATAAAACAAAAAATTTGTGCCTTATCCGTAGAGCAATTGTTCGAAATTTCATCCGCAACGTAAAATTGGCAAAAGCCCATTCGTTAAATGAAAATAAAAGCTTCGCCCTATAAATCCCGATGAAAATATTGAAACGAGAAAAAAAAAAGTTTAAAACAACAATTTTTGTTCAGTATTTCAATTAAATTTCATTACGACGTCGAGGAGATATTATTGATCGATAAGAATGTGAAGGAAATATCGCGAGTGAGCGAAACGAGGTTGGAAAAAGCTGTTTGATTTGAAGCAGCAAAAGCTGCAACGAGAGAGATTCTCGTCGTATAATCGCATGAATTAGTAGCGGAGGAGTTATAGGTGCGAGACGAGAGGAACGGAAATGTTACGCATTCCGATCCGTACGGCGTGAAATTAATAACGTCGGGCAAGAGTCTCGAATAGAGAAGGACAGGAAAAGAAGGAGGAGGCGAGGAGGAATAACAGGGGTCTGCGGTGTTAATTACGTGACATTTATCTGCGCGCCACCATCTAGCCGAGAAATCTTGGAACCCGCAGGAATTCCTAAAGGGGTTTCTCTCCCGTCGTTCGTAAAAGAATACACGCATACAGGAGAGGCAGCAGCAGCAGCAGCAGCAGCGAACTCATGTCTAAAGTGTATCCATAGGTTAGGCTCAATGTTGGTTATACACACGTGGAGTATTTAAGTGCGTTGCATAGTAATGTATACGAGGACCATGTGGTTTATGAGATTCTGAGAGCTCGCTTAGAAAGAGAGCCCAACTCCGAGAAAATATATTACAGCGTAGCAGCAGGTTGTGCGGATTCGCAGAAAATTCACTTTCGCTTGGTAAATGACCATGCAACGAGTTGCTAACAAATATGAATATAAAAATGTGGAAAAAGTGTTCCTTAAAAGGGGCTCGAGTACAAACAAAAATAACGGCATCATTATGACCAACTTTTTTTGCTATAAAATGACTTTTTAATTGCTCAATTGAAAAAGATCGCGCAAATCGTCGTGAAGAAGGGAAATCTTAATGATAATTGCACTCGCAGTCGTCGCTTTAAATTTCCATCGAATTGGATGGACAAATTTCATTGTTTTTCCGGCTCGAGAGATGAATCGTTTTTATGCACACGTGTGTCTCGATAGGTAAGGGTTCCAAGTTAAGAAATGATCCGTGACGAAAGGCGGCGATGGTCTGTCATATTTTTTTTTCTTCCTACTTCCGCGCCCGCCCTGCGTGTTCGTTGATGACTGAGCATCAAGTAACTGAAGACGCCTACAGGCGCAGCGCCGGTTTCTGGCTTAAGGTACACACACGAATCAGTGGGCGAGGTTCATGGCCACAAAACGAGGCTCTTGTGCTTCCACCCGGGCGCCACGTAATACGAGAGCCGACCTACAGAGTGTCACAAAAATCGTTGGCAAAGCAGTTTGCAGAAAGAAAAATCGGTCGACACGTTTGTCTGGGGGGCATGATCGTTGCTGAGTTATTAATAAATAATTGGTACAAGCGAAAATATTTGAAACATTTCATAAAACCGATAAATGATGATCCTTAGAATTTCAGCCTGTAAACGAATAATTGTTCCTTATCCATTGGATAAAGAATTTTGAAGCAGCTTGTACGCATCGATAGGTCAATTCGGTCGGTGGCTCGCTGACCACACCGCGATGCCCAAGAGATTTGGAGCAATACACTTTGCCAACGGAAGAAGGTATGTGCTCGAAGCGTGAAGGAAGGGAAAAGAGGGTTGAAAAAAGGGGTTGCGAGGGGATTGGAGGGGTACAGAGTATAGTAGCAGCAGGACGACAACAACAAACGCAGAATCGCTCTCACGCATACCCGGAAGAGTGGTGGAGGAATAAATAGGTGGAGAAAAGGAGGAAAGGCAAAGGGAATTGTTCGTCGGGGTTACCAACGCAGAGGGGAAAGACGGGGGGGCAAAGGTTTTGTGCGGGGCTGCGCGATTCGTTTCTCTCTCTCTCTCTCTCATTCTCTCTCCGTCTCTTATACTCTTTAATCTTTTATACATGTATATACGTATATACAGCATACAGATATATATTTGGCAGAGAAACGCGCACAGTGGTAGCGGGTTCGCGTTTGCTCGCCAGGATATCGAGCGGAGCTTGAAATACGAGGGGAAAGGGGTTCAAGGGAGGAAGAGAGGTAAAGAGGGAAGGGAAATGAGAGCTTGCACCAACGCCACGTTTCACAATCGCAAGCCCCCCCCCCCCCCCCCCCGTTGTTAGGCGGCCGAGCCGACGCAAACAACGTGCTGCTGCTGCTTTAGCTGTTTCCACAGCTTTCTCTCTCGTTTTTTTTTTTCGGAGCCTGTTCGTACAGTTCGTACACCTCGGTCCCCGCACCAACCCCTTTTTTTTTCATTTCGCCTCTCGCCTAGTTCAACTTTAACTCATTTTGCAACTGCGGTCTTGATACGCTCGGTATGTGCCCTTGACTTTAACTTTCCGTGTCGTTTGTATGTTGCGCCGCGGAGAGTCAGTCTGGAATCTACCTGTTACACATTCCGAATCATTAACCCTTGCAATACAGATGTAAATTTCCAAATATATTCACACCATCGACAACGAAGCGAATAACAAAGGAGAAGAGAATAAAAAAAAAAAATCAAAGTCTCCGCGTCTGTCTCAACGAATCAATTAAAACGAAATCTTTCATTTTATCACAACGCCAGAAAATCGACAAGTTATCTGGTCCACTGAGAAGAAAGTGAAAAACGAGAACGCGCGTGTCCGCAAAGCAAGAAAATACGTTGACGAGAGCGATGACAGGATTCCTTCCCGTCTCGAATTCTCAAGTGGAATTATATCGGAATTATGGCAATTCGTGCAGACCAATAACATAGTACAATCATCCTAATATATATTGAGGCAAGAAAATAGGATAATAAGCTTCGGTGAATGAATGCGAATAAGACGAGGGTAGAAAAGTGCCTCAAAGTGGAGGGAACAAAAAAATGGCATGTGTAGAGGAAGAGCGAGCGAGGCGGGGGTAATCGGAATCAGAGAATATCACGGTAATCAGATTATCATGCTCGAATAATTCGAGTGCATTGTCGGCATCAATCTCTGCCAAGTATTAGATTAGTCTATTATACATACATTTGCGAATGTGCTTATGCACATTATATACATATACATATGTATATATAAATATATATATACGCATGGATGTGTGGTGCCCTTTATATATTAAAGCGGGAACATTGAATTGACCGACGTATCTAACATTAGCCTATTACCGGTGTGCAAAGTGAGGGCATAGTGAGGCAGAGAGAGAGAGAGAGAGAGAGAGAGAAAGAGAGGGAGAGATAGGCAAGTCTCTACAGTCTATTGTCCTGTTATGTCTCGCTAGACTAGTGTATCTCGGAGACGCGCAATTTGAGATGGTACAGATCGTAGAAAGGAGAATGAGGAGAATGAGGAGGAGGAGGAGGAGGAGAAGCGGTTTTCGGTTGATTCTCTGGGTTCGGAAGGGGCTTTGTTCGTGAAACAACGCGGACAAGGACGAGTCTACGTACAAGCGAGACTACGAGACACGTTTTGCATGGTCGGGGGGTTATCTTCGACAACGGAGAAATTGCACGTGTACCGAGAGGCAAGGCGAACGGGAGCGCGAGAGGGAGAGATAGAGAAAGCGAGAGAGAGATGAAGCTTGACATGTAACCCGTAGATGTACGTGGAATACAGTCCGTGACAAAAGTTGACTTGAGAAGCCCGGCGTAAAAGAAAAACAAAAGTCAAATTTAACTACAGAATTGAGGGGGAGATTGCGGATTCAGGCTCATTGGGTAGGAATGAACTTTGGGAGCCTGCTCCTGTACATAGTAAAATATGAGCCGATACACAATGTATAAATAATTGGATTGATATCCAGGAAAAGTTGGCGGAAACACGTACGATTGACAAATATAATGGAGCAAGCTTGAGGATCGGTACTATATAAAAAAATTTAAAAATAAACATGCAGAGTGGAGAAGCGAAGTTGTCCTTTTGATAGAAGGGAAGACTCTGGAGTTTATAACCCTGAAGAATAGAACGCGAAGTAGTTGATGGGCGCAGAATGAAGGAGAAGGAAAAAAAGGTGGAGGAGAGATGAGAGAGAAAAGGACGATGCTGATGATGATGATGATGATGATGATGACGGAAACGACGACAGTCGAGGGGAAAGAAAGATTATAGCGAAGTAGAAAGATGAGTGGCAAAACGTAGGGAGATAAACTATCCTGACGAGACGAAGAGGATGCGAAGAGAACGAAGAAGAAGAAGAAGGAGGAGATTATGATGCGGAGAAGAGGAAGAAAAAGAGAGAGGAGGTTTTTGCCTTGTGAAACGAGACATAGCAAAAGAAGGTCCAAGAGACGAGCTGGATGACAAGTCAGCAAGCCAACAGATCAGTAGAGACGAGACGAGAAATACTTCATGTAACTAGAACGAGCGAAATAGTGAGAGAGACGAAGAAAACGAACAAGTAGAATAAAAGGACTGAAAATGACGAGTACGCACACGACACTTGGTCTTTTTATCTCTTTCTCTCGTACGTGCAGTACAACGAGATTAATTCCAAAATACTTTGAAACGAAGTAAGCGAGAGAGAGAGAGGGGGGGGGGGGCGGGGAATTAGAGAAAGAAAAAAAGGACGAGAGGAAAAAAGGATGGAAGGGAGAATGTCGCGGAGGCTCGAAGACGAGAGACGAACGTAAGATTGTAAAGTTAATTTAGTTGTCAGCCGGACGATGAGAGTTTTCTCTCGTTTCTTCGTTCTCTGGCTCGCTTGCTCTCTTTAGCTCGATCTTTGACAGTCGTTCTTGCGTCGCAACGAGGAAGATGGGCAGAGGAAAAAGGGGCGAGTACAAGAGTAAAGAGAAAACGCGAAACTATTCTCATTCGGGTTCGGGAGTCGTACGCGCGTCTCGGCGCATTAAATCCCATACTTTAATGGGAAACGTCAGATTTCAAGGGTTACGAGAAAAAGAGAATGAAGGAGAATAAAACGAAACTGGCAGAGAGCAAAATGACGTCATGCCAAACTGGCAATATTTTTTTTCGCTCCGTTGAAGAAAACTTCATCATCCATTATTCGCGAAATATTAAAAAACTTGATACTCGTTTTTCTTTTTTTATGTCGCGAGTCGTGCATCAAAATTTTGTTCCACTATTCGAGGCAAAGATGACGACGAAAAAATTTCAAGGAAATATGCCGACTGTCTGTGTTTCGTGAGAAGGGCAAAACAAAGCGTCAAGGTCTGATAACTCCGAGGCCTGAAAAATTCGCACCTGCGGCTTTAGTAAATATGCGTGAGTCAGTTATTCTGTGTGGTGAAAAACGATTCGAGTGGAACATGCCCTTGAGCAGGAGGGCCTTAATCATTTGCCAACATAACGTAAAGCATCCTCGGCCCTTCGCGAGAGCGAAAGAGAAAAGACGAAAAAAAAAAAATCAAAAAACCCTCGATGCTTTCGATTCTCGCGGTTTCTCGAGCGCGACCACGAAATTTCTCCGACTCTTTCGCACTGGCCATTTCCGGCGGTGCTGGTAATTTCTTTGTCCCTATTCCCGCGTGGGCGGATACTCATTAACTCACCAGAGTGAGAAACAAAAAAAAGAACCGTAAAAGGTTCCGAAACAATTTCGGTCGAAAAGTTAAATAGAAAAAAAAAGAAAAAAACGATAAATAAACATTTTAAAAAATATTCGTCACGAGTATCTCAAAAAAAAAAATAACATTAATTAGCGTAATTAAACGATCGACACAAGAAACGGCAAGAAAAAACGATTTTTTGATCGATCATACATCTCGACGATTTCTTAAATTTTCACTGATCGAATGCCCCGATCGTTCCATCACTTTCATCCAGAATCAACCGCCATAATTGTCTTTTTTTTCTCCATTCGTAAAACCCCCGTGTTAATAGCGACGGCAACCTTCGGCGTCCTTTGTAAAGTTTCCAGGACGAGTTAGAAAGAGTTTTTTTTTCTTGAATCCGAGGTCGAGACATTAATGAACGACTTGACACACGCTGATGACTTTTTCATGATGCTTTCGAGTGAATTAGGCTTTGCCGCTTTGTGTATATGAATAACTTGTCACAATAAATAATGAAGATTATTATTACGAGGAATGAAGGATATTAAGCACAACGTAACTCTTGAGAAAAGAGAGAGAGAGAGAGAGAGAGAGTGAGAGTCTCGAATCTTTTCACGGGAAGTTAGTGCGCGGCCGCCGCATTAACGAATTCCCAACTCCATTTCGGTCTCTTTTCATTCGACGAGAAAGAGACAACAACAACAAAAAAAGAGAAAACTACACAAAGAACAAGAATAAAATAAAACGATCGAAAGATCTCGTCTCGGTACAATAAACGAGCAACGTGTTGGTCTTGTTTTTTTTCCTTAACCCTTCCTTTTCCGATCGCTCATTAAACCGCGACCTAATGTGCTCGAAGAAGGCAGCGAGTAGAAAAAGGAACACCTTTACGAGGGAATAATGGTGAATAATGATAAAAAAAAAAAACAAAAACGAAAGAAAAACGAGACCACAGAATCACTAAATTCCCTCGAAGCGATTATCTCTCGAGGTGTTTCTCGATCTCGGAAGAGGCTTCGAGCTCTCATTACCAGTTGAAAAATTTTCTGGACCATTAAAAATGCTGAGTCATTGAAAATTTCGACCTGGACACGCTCACCATTAAGACTAATGTGTCTCGCTGGCCAAAAAGTATAAAATAGTCACTGCGATGCATCAGGATCGTGAGAATAAAAATTCCAAAGGAAATATTATGATAAAAAATTAATCAGATTTTTATATAGATAAAAAGAGTGTCGGAAAAATTGTCATCGAGATTTTCGGGATAAGTAAATCGAAAGGATTCCGAAGTGAACATCTTGAGAATACAGGCTCCCCCTCCTCTCCGTTACATATCCGAGGAAGAAAAGTGGGTAAAAAGAAGAATAAGACGACTGTCCGAAATAATTTGCCTCGAGGGAGGGATTTTCAGAAGAACAATTCTCTCTCGACCTTTCGTTCTGCTTTCGAGAACGATTTTCTCTTTCTCTCTCTCTCTCTCTCTCTCACACACACAGACTCTTCCTTTGTACAGACATTCGTCGTCGATGGTTAGAGGAACAAGGACAGAGGATTGAATCTGCAAGAATGTTCGCTGCGAGTGTCTCTTCGTGATTTTTCCCTTTTTCATTTTCTCCAGAGCTGATAAAACGCTCGCGAGAGCGCAACACGACGATAAAACTCCTCGCTCCATCAGAGTATCCCGATTCTAAAAAAATCTCTCCTCTTCATACATTTGTCTCTATATATTTTCATACATAAAACAAAGTTTTTAAAAACTTACGAGCTCCTGGTATCATAAAAATCCAAAATGAAGGAAGCCAAAAAATAGAAAATGAAAATTTATATTCCTGATTTATCCTCGACGAATTTACCATCGATAAATCCATCCTATCAATTATACATTTTTCGAATTACAATTCATACCCAACTGTAATTAATCCCGGCCCAAATCAATATTTCAAAAGGCCAGAGATCGAATAATTACCAGCCTGCAATTATACTTCACGTTAATCACATTTTTTTCCAAAATCCTCTCACCCATTCCGAGCATTCTCCAATTTCGTGCATACTAAATTGAAACGTATAAAAAGGATCAAGTATTCATTTGGAAATGTTATAAACATATCAAATCGGCTGTCCAAGTAAAAAATCGATTTACTGTATAAAAATAATTGCATGGAAACAAAAAAAAAAACGTGGAAGCATTGAAAATACATTTTACGACCAGTAACTGCCTCATTGTGAGATTATCTTCGAAAATTAATTAAATTGCGTGCCACAAATGCACATTTTCCACAAGATCGAATCTGAAAACTGAAACGAAAAAAAAATGAAAAGAAAAAACTATTTATAATATTGACAGACTTTATTTACGTTTTTTTTTTTTTTTTTTTTTTTAAATTCAGAGATAGGTAGAGAGTGGAGATTCTATGTGGAGGTTTTGTCAAATAGATATCAGAGACAGGAGAAGAGAGAAGCTATATCGTTTTCGTGTACATACTCAGAGTGTTCACTCAATTGCGGAGGCGCTAATGGGCTTCGAGGAGTGGCAGGCAAAGAAAAAGAGAAGAGACGAAGGAGCAGGGTAAAAAGATTGTGTGAAAGAGAAAGAGAGAGAGGCCAGAAAGACCGCTTCTACGATGAGAGAAAAAAAGACAAACTCTCGACCAAAATAAAAGTATTTAAATACGTATATAATAGTAAGTACATAGAAATATATACAAGGAGAAAAAGGGAGAGAGACCGAGAGAGAGAGAGAGAGAGAGTTCAAGGTGGTCCGGGCAATTCGTCTTCGGTTGTACAGAGGCTGTTTGGTCTATGCAACAGAGCAAAGAGTCTGTGAACGATTGGAAAAGTCTTGTCCAAGGATCTCCGCCACTTCAATGCTCTTGCTCGTCCCGTTCTTATTTCTTTCCTTTTTTTTCTCTCTCATTTTCCTCTTCTTTTCATTGATGGTTCTCGATGAAATCGAGACGATCTTCGAGACTTATCGAAGCAGCGGTGGAGTGTAAAATAAACTAGCTAAAGAGAAAGAGAGAGAGAGAGAGAGAGAGTGAGAGCAAGAGAAAGCGAGAAAAAGAGGAGAGAGCAGAGAGAAGGATCCTCGACAGGGTGATATAGTTGGCAAGATGGAGAAATAAAGTCGATAAAAAAAAAAAACGCTGACACGGAGCCTCGTATTTAATGATATGGACATCGAGCAAAGGAGTCGAGGAGAGCGAGAGAGAAATATTGAAAAATAAAAAGGAAGGAAGAGTCTCGGTGCCATAGAAACGCGCTTTAAAAAGGTGTTTACGAGGATTTATCGTAAAAATACTTCCAACAGCTAATGGCCACTTGGATCCACATTATATACATAGAGACGACATCTCCTCATGAGCTGCAATAAAGATTGTTGGTCCAGGGCATCAAGACCCAAAGGAATATAAAAAAATATTAAAAAAACTCTCTAAAGTGTTTGTAACGAGCTCCAAAGTGAATGCATCTAATCAATTGATTAAAAATCCTCAAGATTTAAAAACACTCCGTTCCACAAAAAAGTTCCACCAGCAAAACAATAAAAAGTGCTGGATAACTAACGGCTAATAAAATCGTGATTAAGACCTCGCACATCCGAGAGTAATTGTGTGAAGATAAAAAAAAGAAAAGGAACAAAAGTGCTCGAAAAAGACCAAGAGAGAGAGAGAGAGAGACGCAGAAGGAATTGGGCATCGAGCACGTGATTCGAATCTCGGTAATTTTAGAAGTTTAGAATGCGACGACGAAGAGCAGGAGGAAAGAGGCAAGGATTCACGAGCACACGCCTTTCCTCTTTCGAAATTCCACATGGTCGTTCATCATGCGCACACACGCATCTGTTTTCATTTTTTTTGTTTTATTTCATTACCTTTTTTGTTAGTAATTTTAAAAAATAATAAAAATCAAAAATAATTTTTTTTTTTTCTCAAAACTTGTCACGAAAAATGGCGCGAGTTTCGAGAGGCCGAGACGGAGTTGACAGGCGTCACGTGTTGGGCTTCGTTTCACGGGTAACCCGCAGCACAAAAACGAGAAGCAGCGCGGTTCCGTCCATTAATATCTCTATATACAAGAGAGAGAATTATTTGGGATAAGCATCTCCGAATAGGAAAAAGGGGCGAGAAGGGCAAAGAGGATTGAGGGGCGCGCGAAGCACGTCGCATGGCGGTTCTCAAAAGTCTTGTGAGCGAGACTCGCTTACTTTTTCGGAGACGAGTATATAAGAAAAGAGCAGAACAGGAGGAAGCACGAAAAACTTGTTAACAAGCCAATCGTCACCCAAATTGCTTGAAAATTGTCGGAGGATAATTGATCGCTCGAATTTCTCGTCCATAGAGGCTGCCGGAAGCTCGCATCGAAAAACGAAGCTACACATTTTCTCAGACCTCTCGTATTCTTACACAGTCGCAGTGTCGTTTAACGATTTCGTTTTATTTCCGAATGGAAAGAAAATTGTGATGCGAAAAGAAAAATTAAATAATTCACTATTTATTATGAAAATGGTTCGATTTTATGCAAAAAGAAATTCCGTTTATTGCAATTATATAATAAATGATGAAATTATTGCTCGAGAATGTAAACAATCGCTCGTTCCCTTCAACATTCATAATAAGCAGAAATATGGAAGAGAAAGAAAATAATTTAGAACGAAACGGATGCGTTTAACTTTGAGTATCGTTCAAACTATTTTTTCTTGCCTCGCGAGGAATATAAATTGCCTTTTCGGTGTGTCGTTGTCTCTGGGGCTGTTGGGAGTCTAGTTGCCCGAAATTATCGCGGCAACAGCAGCGAAGAATGATTATTTCCACGCCCTCGTTCTCACCGAAAAATGATGGATCGACGAGCTCTCCAAATGTTTTGAAAACATTAATTAAGAGAGCGAGAAGGAGCGAGCGAGAGAGAAACTCTCATATCCTGAGGAGACACGTATATTCCACTTTTTTTTATTTTCACGTGCTGCGCGCTCGTGCTCCCAAAAGCGCGCGCGTCGCGAGGGAAGGAAAAAAGTGAGTGAGAACGAAGGAAACTCGTGTTCGACGCCTTTATTCACTTTCTTTTATTTTCTTTTTCCTTTTTTCAACCATTTCTTGAGCAACTTTGAGCAATGAGACAAGATAGAACGAAATGAGACAGGCCTGTCACTCTCTTTTCTTCTCCCTTTCTCTCTTTCATTTTGTCTCGTCAGTTCTAAAAGTGTAGCCGACAGTCGCAAAGTTGTTTCGAGAATTAAAACTTTATTTAGAATTTTCGTAGAAGCATCAAGCAAAAGCGAGGAGAGCAGGTCGAGGGGGAAAAAGTACCATATGAATCCAAAGGGTTGGGTGATTACGCATTAAAAATATATTTCATCAAAAACATAAATACAAAAAATTAAAAGATTTTGAAAAAAAAAAAAAATTTAACTCAATGTTGAGAAACTTGGTAAAAAAATTGTTCCATCGTAAATTTATTATAAAATTTAGAAAAAAAACACTTAATAAGGATAAATTTCTATGGTACAACAATTTAATTTGGTGCGATAAATTATCAATATTTCCAGCGACGTTGTGTTCCATTATTTTAGTTTTTCGTTTCAAGATATTTTATAGCCTACGAGAGGTTTTGAGGAGAGGTAAAACCACCAGTAAATCGTGTCGTTAATCAGGATGAAAAGCCCTGGGATACAGTGCCAAACCAAGCTGCCAATTCCCTCCCCCAAGGTGCTGGCTGCCCCCGGAATCCCCTTTTTATACCTCGCAGGCAGCAGTATATACGCGGATACACACGAGGTATGCGATGCCATAAACGCGTCGGTCATTTATCCCCGAACGTTACTGGCCAAAGGAACAAGAGGCGATGCTGAAGTTGACGATCGTAAAACGTCATCCGGTTGGCGTGTCTAACACGAGAGGCTGACAAAGGGGCAAAGGGGCAAGGGGCACCATGTTAAGTAATATAAATTGGAGGATAAACTTTTCAACAAAACAGTTGACCGCGCTAAAGATAACCGAGCACTATATATACGGAGCGTTTCATACTAATTTTGTTAAGACTTGATAAAACCAAAGACCTCAATTTTCAAATTTTGACAATTTTTCTATCAATTTCATCTTCGTCATTGTTTTATTATTTCCATCAATTTTTTTTTGTCACAATCGCCGAATTTTTCTTTAATATTCTCCAAGGCTCGCGGTTCCGATAAAACGGAAAACAAAAATTTCTACAAATCAATGTTGAGCCTTTATTTTTTCCAAATTAATAAACCGAATGACATCCAGTCCCCAAAAAGTCGTTGAACTTTGAAATAAATGTCATCATTGACGTATGGAGAGGGTAAACAAGAAAAAAATCGAGTATAGTGAGTGATATGAAGGAGGAAAAACCAAGTGTGTATATGCACAAACCGGTTGTCGCGTCTATAGATGTATATGTGCGGTGCAAAACTAGCTGGCGGGGGTTAAAAGCGTTCGAGCTGTGACCACAGCCAAGATCATCAGTGCCGCTGGTACACGATTTGTCTATTTATCCCTCTCGCTTTTTCCCATTCGGTGCGAGAGAGCGCCGCGCACAGTTCTCTCACCGCGTGTTCCCCGAGCTATTAATTACAACCTCGAGGGTAGAATTCGAGTCGCGAGTGTAAGGAGACCACGAGCACGAAACGAGCGCGACAGTGTTCACCAACTATAAAAGTAGAAATAGAAGGGACGAGAGAAAGACAAAAAAAAAAAAGAGAAGAACGACAACTCGGGATTAAAAACAAAAAAATACAACAAGAATCATAAAAAATAATGACCAACGATTCCATAAAAAAAAAAATCATCACGCAATTCGCGAGTTTAAACGATATGACGAACAATTTTTCAATCTTTCAATTTACGAGCAAAAAACCATCAGCAGTGCGAAAAAGCAAGAGAGGAAGCGCGGAGGCGCGTGAGGCGGAAGAGGAAATTGAGGGTGACGTTCGACCAAGCATCAGGACAGACATGCGGTGAAAAAAAAAAAAAAGATAGAAAAAAAAAGGAACCAAAAAGATTCATCTAGGCCGATGGAGACGACGGAGACGGAGACGGAGACGACTACGACGACGACAACGTCGACGACGTCGACAAGGGGTGTGTCATCGAGATATAGTGGAGAGGAGAAGTGGGGAAAAGAGAAAGAGAGAACAGCCACTCGAAAAAGTACTCCACTATCGACTCCATATACATATCCATGTATATAGGTCTTCATACATACATATTGTACCCTCGATCGCACTCATTTCCTCTCTTTTTTTCCCTTCTCCTTCATCTCACCACACTTCGTCTGCGCGTTCAACAGGATTCAAAGCCAGAACTGCATAGAAAGAGATAGAGATCGCGAGAAAAAGAGAGAGAGAGGAATCTTCGAACGATGTGTTCGTCACGAGATCGTGGCTGGACCAAAAGAGACGAAATTTCTTCATTTTTTTTTCATACACGCTCATCCATACGAAGAAGCAGCAAAAAAAGAAAAAAAAAACACACACACCCAGATACTCCAGAATCTTCAGAAACTTTAACAAGACAGAGGTAAATTGTTTAAAAAAAAAAAAAAAAAACGTTGGGAAATGAAATTTCGAAAAATTCTCAATGAAAGAAACGATAAATCTCAATTTTTCTCTGATTCTTTGATGTGGGATCCTTATCCCATGGGATAATCTGCATCAACGTATAAATTCGTCATTATACAAAGACGCGGATATAATACACACTCTCAGTTCTCAAAGATATATTTCGTTGTTTTTCTCTTACATGGGTTAAAAAGTCACCAGAGAGTATCGTCTTCATTCAACACGCGAGATTTCATCGTGGGAGCTTGAAAATACAACAAAGGATGTGTTTTTCATTGTAGGAGGGAATAAGAGAAGAATGGAGGAGAGTAAGTATCTCGGTTTCGTCCACGTATAAGAAATGAGAGAAAAGAAGAGATTCGATGCTGCTTGTGGTCAGGATAAATGCATCCTGTGTATGTAACCACGTGTCTCGTTGTGTCTGTGTGACCGCGAGCGTTTTTTGTGTTCTTGTGCCGCGAGGGAGAGAGCGAGGGAGAGAGCGAGGGAGAGAGCGAGAGAGAGAGAGAGAGAGGGGGGGGCACGGCCCCGCGGATTCGGGATTTATGGTGCAGCCATTAGTTTCATGGGGAGGACACGAGACGGCAAACAGAAGGACCATTTCGCTTTTCTATATATGGCGAGTATAAAGCGTGGCTTTTGGCTCTCGATAGTTTCTCGAGACGAAAAAACGCGCGGGCGAGAGAAGAACAATCGAGCAGAGTCTTTCTAAGCGAGCGGAGGGATGGCAGAGAGGAGCAGGGCGGGGGTGGATTTTTCGTGGATATATTTGAGAAAACACCCCACGATATGAAGCATTATGAATGCTTAAATGGTGTAGGGAACATTTTTTTTTTTAAAGTGACGGCTTCGAGGAGAATGAAGAAAAGATCGATGAGCTTTGCTGTCGAGGAATAAAAATTCGACGACACAAATGTATGTCGAAATGATTAGGAAGTCACTTTGCGGCCTTTTTCCCCAAGTCACCATTGCCCCAAAGAGGCAAACAAAAAAATAAAAATAAAAGAAAAATCGCAAATCTTCTTTTTCGCTGCAGTGTTGTTCGTCGCTATAAATAGGGCCTTAATTAGCATATTCCTTTGATTCGGGGGCTTGAGCATCTCGTGTAAATCCCGTAGGAGGACCGCGAAAGAGAGAGAGAGAGAAAGCAAGAGGAAAAGAAAAAGAGAAAAATAGAGAGAGGGAAGGAGACTATTTCCCGAATCTCCTTTTTCGGTTCGTAAGGAGCAAGGCAAAAAAGGATAAAAAAAAAAGAGCAGGAGCAGAAGGAACAAGACGAGAAACAAGTGAGAGAAAAAGAAGCAGAAGGATATTTTACACTTGGTCATTCTCGAATGCTGGAGTCTGCACTCGAGGGAGCTGAGACACGAGTCTTCCTCCTCTCACTCTCTCTCTCTCTCTCTACTCCTTGGTTTTCTTCTTCTTTTCCACCTCGTGTTCTCTTGTGAGAGGGAGAATAATCGATGGTGGCGAAGACATCGAGAGAAAGAGAATTTCTCGACGACGTCGTCGTCGTCGTCGTCGTCGTCGCCTTTCACAGAACACGAGTGTACTGCAAAGTGTATCTTGCCACACGAACATATCTATATATACAAGTTTCCCGTGTACACCGTGTATATTGCCTTAATAAGTTTTCACCCACGAGACAAGCTGCACCAGAAATAAAGAACCAAAACAAAAACAAAAAAAAATCAACCTCGAGAAAGCTGCATTCTATATTTTATGATAAAAAATGACATTTCAAAACGCAATGAAAACAACGGAACAATAATGACACTGAAAATAAAATTTTGTTGAAAAAAATCGATATTTTGTTCGATACGTTCGACTAAAATTTTTGTTGAATAATCCCAAAAATGGTGTCATTGCAGCAAAGAATATTTTCGAAAGTCTCTTCGGAAGCAAATTTTAATCGTTCCACTCGTAAAAACAACGAAAATTTTGCAATTATTCAAAAACATTTAGTTTACCGTATTCAACAAAATATCGAAAAAAAAATAATATAATTTAAAAAAACAAGACATCCGGTTAAACTAGAAACCAGGATTAAAAAAAAAAAGAAAAAAAATCATCATCCCGAGATCCTGTGTGTCGTCCTTGTCAAATTTTCCAACGGAAGCAAAGAGTTGAGAATAAAAAATGATCCAAAAATTATTGAATAAGTATAAATGCCCATGTGTGTGCGTCAATATAAAATTATCGAGGCGGATTAGTTAATAATGTATTTTTTATCGTTCCACTACTAACGTAATTGCATATTGGTCGGTAATAATTCGAGTGTGTCGTCGGATGAAAAGCAACGGCGGCGTATTATTGCGGCTGTGGCTGAGGAGGGGCACAGCGGAGCTAGAGAGCAGAGCAGGGGGTAAAATGTAAAACGAAGCGGTATGACCTCAGGCACAAACAAATAATAAATTGGCCTCGTGTCCGAGGTTTGCACGGGGCTGTTTCGCGTGGGAAACCCAAGTATTAAAAGGTTGAAACGTGTGTATTGGGTGGAGAGAAAGCCACGAATTTTCCACTTCGATATCTCTCGTGCGAGAGTTAATACACGACGAGTATATATATAAAAATATATGCACATGTCTGTATTAAGGAGCGATCGATTTTGCATAATAGTTTCAATATTTCCGAATATAATGGCGAGTGGTGGAAAGGGTGATGAAGGCGAATGAGAAGGATGAGGATGGGATGAGGCAAGAGCAGCCAGAGAAATCCCGATATTGCGATCGGCATCTGCGTCTGCGGTCCGCCGAGACGAGATCATTGCAATAAAGGGAGCGAAAAAAAAGAGAGAGAGAACAAGAGAAAAAAAAAACGTGAAAAAATAAAATAGAGGCAGCAGGATAGACTGAGGATTTCCTCGAGCAACATAAAAGATTTGTCGACTCATCGTTTCTCTGTATCCAACAATATGAAACATTCACCAAATCGATGAAACATTCGTCGATGCGTAGATCTTCAGAAACAACTTTTAAACGGCAAAAAAAGTATCAAAATCATTGAGTAACCGAATTTTTGTATTTATAGTTGAAGAAAAAAAAATATAAAAATATTCTGAATTTTTATGTATTCAAAAAATAATGAATAAATTTCATTCACTGCGAGGGGCAAGATAACAAATTGTGACATTCAAAAATACGAGCCGCAGAGTAAAATTACACGTGCAGGGAGAGAAAAATATAAAAATAGCAAGAGAAAGGAACAAAAAGACAGAGAGGCCAGAGGAAAGAATTTGTAGAGCAGAATCGTTGCTGTCATCGATTTGATTAGGAGCGTTGAGAGCTGACAAAAGTCGTAAAGTCTCTCTTCGTGAAGTGGAGACGATATTGCGGTCATCTCTCGTCAATCTCATTTTTCGCGTACACATAAATATACATATATCTATATATATAGATATATAGACACATTGAATAAAAGGGAACTCGCCCTTAGCTACTAAAATCGACGACTTATTACGTCACGGGCGATTCGCCCTCTCGTGCCCACCGAATTCATATACAGAGTTATTAATTTCAAGAAATAAAGTGCACGAGCCGTTCCATGTCGAATCGATCGTCCTCACGATCATAATTACGACTTCCCGCTCCCTTTTCCCCATAAACCTTATCGCCTTAATGGGCAAAAAAAAATGTCATCGAAAACGAAAACAAAAAAAATGTGACTCAAATTTCGATGCATATCTAAAAAAGCAGACGAAAAGTTGTAAAAAAAAAAAAAAAGGAACAATTTATCAGATATTCAATAAGAAACGTCCTTTGGAATCGTCCAAGAAAACACTGAATAAGCATCGCGATGCGCGCATATTTTTATGGCTTTTACTGAGAGCAATAAAAATTCGTTTCTTTTTTTTTTCCTCCTTCGCGCACTTGGAGGAGGAGATCGAGTGGTCGAATTTTTCGTCATGAAAAATGTATCGTATATATTCCTCGTCGGAATTCGAGTATCGAGTATATACACGAGGGACGGAAATCCTGTGCAATAATGGACACGAGGGATGTCTTACGCGTGGTGCTGCTTCTTTTGTATGCATGCCCGTTTCGCGGGCACAGAAGCAAAAATAAAGTACGCACACATGTACGAGCAACAACGTTAGCGAGAAGGAGATTTCTCTGTGTAATGACGCATTCGGTGCGATAATGACCTCCGATGTATCGCATAATGGGTGGTTACTCGTTTTTTTTTTTTTCCTCATCCCCGCATTCGACCCTTTGCCCCTGTTATTCGCTCCCGTGCAGAGGAGCAAAGGCAAAATGTTCTTCCGGCACGTGTCGAGTCTCTCGCGGCTCAACGACAATCGTTTCTCATTGTTGCCAACCAAACACTCCTTTCTTCCAACCCTCTTCTCAAACATCGTCCATATCTGTCTACCAAGCTTTATTGCTACCCGTGCGTCTTCCACCTTCCCCTTTTGCCCTTGCCCAGCTCTCCTGCCCCCCTCCCCTGACCCACATACATTTACCGAAAAATCCAGTCAAACTACCGAGAGATTTATGTCTCTCGATCTATTGAGAACAATTGCGTCATCATTTGAAGCAGCGCCGTGATAAAAAAATTAAAATTTTTTTTTTTTTTCAACATACAAAAACGTTTGCGAATCAAAAAAATTCAGCCACATGCTGGTTATTTGGGAAAAAAAGATACTTTTTCGGCAAAATTTCATAAAATTCAACATTTCCAGAGTCTGATGATTTTTTTTATCAATATTTCAAGAAATTATTATACAGAAAAAATCTATCAACGATCGGTGCAAATTTCGGCTGCAAGTTTTTCTATTAAATTTCGTACCAAAAATATATATATTTATCCGTGTGCTTGTGTGTGCGGGGAGGATATGGAACGATTTGGTAATGCAGGTTTATTCGACTGGGGAGTTGACAAAATGTCTCGTTGGTTGAGAATAAGAATGGCCTAAGGGAGAAGAATTGGGCAGAGGGAAAAGAGGGGTGCATTGTGAAAAGAAGAGAAAGAAAAATTGGTAGGAAAAGGCGGCGGTAGGGGAGAGAAGGTTTTGTCGGGAGGGAAGGAGGGAGGGAGGGATGTAGAGACTCGAGAGGGCTGCGGGAAATCGTTCCGAGGCTGCTGTTTCTCTCCGTTGCTCGGGCTTGATCGTACGAAGGGAAAAAGGAGAGGAAAGACTTTGAGAGAATGCCACAGAAGGAGGCTAAAAGTCCGAATACTGTAGATAAGACTGCAAAAAAAAAAAAAGAAAAACGAAAAGATGCAGAAGTGCGGGAGAGAGAGAGAGAGAGAGAGAGAGAGAGAGAGAACAGAAAAAAAAGGAAAGAAAAAATCGAGGGATAGCTCGACGAGTCACGTGAAGACACCAACGGAATCGCTGATAACTTTTCGACCTGCTACTTCCTCCCGCGTTTACGTCTCGCTCGTTGTCTTGAGGGGTGTGTGGAAAAACGCACCCGTCACGTATGTGGCATTTGCAATTTTTGTTGTCTCCTCTTTTTTTTCCCCCCGAACGATAGCTAAGTCGAAAACCAGAAAAAAGAAGATGATGAGACGGTCGAATAAGCAAATAATGACGAGCACGCGGAAATAATCGTCGCATTTTGTCCTGCGGCTGCCAATTATAATGCTCCGGAGCTTCGTGAGAACGCATTTTGGACGGTCTGTCGTTTAGCAAATAGAAAGTATCGATGGGCTCAGTTTAAAGAGAAACGGGAGAAGGGAGAAAACGTGTGTCCCATTTGTTTCGATAAGTTATAAAGTATCTTTGGCAGTTAGAAATATCGAGGATAGGAAAGAATATATTTGTATTTGAACGATGCTGCTGCTTGCGGATGGGAAATGGTACCCTCTCGGTCAACAAACCGTTCATTTTACTTCCATACACATAAATACGTGTCACTCAGAGGATAGAACCGCGAGCGACGAAGAAACGGGGAGGTATAGATTTATGCGGTTTATTCGTCCATCGGAATCACAGCAGAGATACGTGAATCTTGGGTTACCATTTTACCACATGAGAAAAAATAGAGAGTGAGGAAGAGAGAGATAGAGAGAGAGAGAGAGAGAGAGAGGGAGGGAGGAAAACGCGGTGAGAATTTCCCGTGGGATAAAAACGCTGGGGACCATCTCGTCTTATTGCGAGCCACGTTTTCTCTACGCTTACTGAATCCCCTTCCTCCGTCTCAAAGGAAAGCAAAAAAAAAAAAAAAGAAGAAAAAACCAAAAGTAGAAAAAGATGCTTCACGCGAAAGGAGTAAAAAAAAAAAAAATATCGCGATCCTCCCATACGTTATTACCCGCCACATTTTTCCGAATTTTACGCTTCTGCTCGTACGACGACTGCAAAGGGGCCAGAGAGAGGAAGGGAGGCCAGGATGAAGGAAAGCGAAAATAACCACCCTGGGGAAAACATTGAAAAAAACACGTCCCTATACTATCCTAGTGTGTTTACGTGCAGATAATGACGATTTAATGGCTTTTCTTCCGAGAATAAAATAATAAAAAATAGACCAAGAGATAGAAACGAAGAGAGAGAGAGAGAGAGAGAGACCAAACAGACATTCTTTTCCCTCGCATGAGTATAATCGCGAGAGTCCAAAAGGGGGTGGTAATAATGACCAAGCGGTGTAAATTTCCATAAAAGTTTATGCCCTCGACTATTGATAAAAACTGGACAAACAGTATCCCCATGACCGTCAATAAACAAAGAAAAAACTACAAAACCCAAGAAAAAAAATCGAGTATCGAAAAAAAAGAAAAAAAAAAAATGCAATTGCATGCGTTCGCTTGAATATTTAATTACCATGAAAGTTAATAAAAATCCCATACGACGGTCAGAAGACCGAACGAAAAAAAAAATGAAGAGAAAAAAAAAATCAACAGCACAAAATTCCAACGAGCAACGAAAAAAAAAATGTACACACAGCCGAGTATGGGGAATCGATATTTAACAGCGAGCAACGTCGGGACGCGGTGGCGTTGGAACGTCGACGAAAAAAAAAAAAAAAAAAAAAACGTAAAAAAGTAGAAAAAAAAAAAAACGAATAAAAAACACACGAAAAAGTCGTATTTTCGTGTATACGAATTAAGGGTTGTGTATAGATGCGAAATATTCGTGCGTGTCGTGTCGTCGCGATCAGGACGTGGAACAAATCGGCTCGACTCTATATGCGCGAACGAGCATTATGTAACACGTATATACACATAAATATATAGATATACAGAGCATGTGTGCAAAGGGCCATTGAAAAGATATATATATATACATGGTGCGAGTTGAAAAGTCGTCCTTTTGGAATCCTTGTCGTTGTGGGTGCCAAGCGCGCGAGAGGGAAATCGGTCCATCGTCAGTGGGCAAGATTATTCGCCTATCTACACCGCACACTCGTACTTTACCCCCCGAGCTAGTATATAGCTTTCGCAGCAAGCAAGTCTCACTATATACGTGAACGATTCTCAAATATACATGCGACCACCCCCATGTACATACATATTAGTCATGAGTGTGTGTGTGTGTGTGTCTGTGAAATCACGAGTACATAGAGGCGATCAACGTCCCCAGGAGTCTTAAGTCGTACGACGCGACAGAGTGCGGCAGGGCGCCCACACGCGCGCACGCCTTTCTAGGCAAATAAGGGAGCAGCTTCGCTGACACAAGGGGGTGGTATTTGTCCACCCCCATACTGCTTTTTTTTTTTTTCTTTTCTTTGGTTGTGTGTTCGACTTATAAGTCCGTGTCTCTTATTCGTGAAGTCGCGATGAGAAAAAATTCCTTCATATCCTTACGAGCACACAACGCGAGAGGCGCGCGCGCGCGCGAATGCGAGAAGCGACACGTACGCGGACGGGAGAGCGAGATTCGTGAGATTTAAGACTTTACATCCCCCGCAGAGAGTGAGCGTGTGCCTCCTCTCTCGATATATATATCGAAGCCAAGAATCAATGCTGCACGCTCCGCGGTTTGATAAAATTTGTCTCTGCTTCACCATTTTCTCAACGCGCGAGTTTCTCGGTAAGCGCCCGGGCTCGCCCATTAATTTTTCGAGGGATATGACAAAAAAAAAACGAGAATGAGAGTCGAAAAATGATATGCTGGCAGGAGGCTGTAAAATATTGTGTAATTTCTTTCTCGAATCGTGTTTGTTGGCCCGAAAAGCGGCGGAAATTGGAAAAGTGCAAATATGCTTAGCATCAAGAATTTAGAAACAAGAGGGTGTATGGCTCTCGGGCGGGGAGACTGGGGGATGAAATTGTTGTCTCTTGAGAGTCTGTAAATTACAGTATATAGCCGCGAGTGAAAACCTGCCAAGTTGCTAGTCGGAGAAGAGGAAATCGGTGGTAAAAAAAAAAGTGGTGCACTGTGTCAGGAGCGGTAGACAAACAAAAAAAAAAACAAAAAGAAGCGAGGGTATCTGCCAGCAAACGAATGAGCGTACACGGGGCGAGTTAATGAATGAGCCAACAGAGGGGGAAAAATAAAAAAGAGAGAGGCAGTAAAAGACGAAAAAGCGAGCGCGCATTACCACAAAGAGAGACCACGCGCGACGACAGCAAGTGGAAAAAAGACAAAAAAAAAAGTAAAGAAACAAAAAAAAGAACAAGAATAGAGAAAGTGAATGAAATCTTTCTCATGCATTGCGATTTTTAAATAAGCGAAAAAAAGGGCTTTGATGGCACCCTTGAAATAAGAGGGGCGAGAGAGAGAGAGAGAGAGGGGCAAGGGGAATTCCGTTTCTCGCGTGAACGAGGGCGGTAAGAGCAGAAAAAAAGGGGGCAAAGGGCTTTTTTCGCCCTTAGGGAATGATGATGCATGCATGCACACACAGCAGAGGGCTCCCGAAAATTTTATTCCACCTTCCTCTCCCTCCCTCCCTCCCTCTCTCTCTCTCTCTCTCTCTCTCTCTCTCTCTCTCTCTCTCTCTCTCTCCCTCCATCTCCCGCGAACCGATACACAATTGTGCAACCCTCTCTCGTACAACTCGTTGACATTACCTACGTTTAACTTACAGTTCAGACACCCTTTGCCCATGAGTATCTATAAATATACATGCGTGTGTGTGTGCCCAAACTCTTATATATATATATATATATATATATATAAGCGTTTGGGCACACACACAATATATATCGAGTGAAAGTAAATATATGCGACGTACATATGTTGTTATATCAATAGATATACATAAAAGGAATAGTTGGTTAGGTAGTGGTAAAATGTGGTAGGGAAAAGTGACTCACCGTTAGCGAGGGTCGCGAGGCCGGCGACGAAAGCGGGTAGAAGCAGAGTCGGGAGTAGCAGGGTCGTTGAGGCGGGCCTCCCTTTCCGACACGCCAGTCCCTGCATCCTGTAAATTCACAAGTAGATACACGTACCATTAAATTCACCATTATATACATTTTTTTATCCATATGTCACCATAAACATATCATTATTATTAATATTGTTGCAACCGAGTGTATTATTCAATTATACAACGTGAAACCAATTAGCGAGAGAGTTTGACACAGAAAAAAAAACACGAGACAGTTTCGAGTATATAGGATCCATGAGAATGAAAAAAAAAGAATTCTTTCCCTTGTCCGGCAGTTGCGTAATTGTTGATTGAGCTTGAGAATTTATTTTCTCTAATTTAAATATTTTTATTTATTTATTCGATAAGGCCGAGGAGGATGAATGTAAATAGAAAATCTTATTCATCGTATTATTTTATTGTCTCGTCATTTGTTAATATTTTCTACATTTCTTTGTTTATTTGTGATTCGTATACGCGAATATTGCAGGGTTGAATTTGTTTGTATAGAGGAATCTTATTTTGACAACTCGTCCCTTCAGCCTCCCTTATTTTGTGAGAATCTCGTTCATATATATAACATGTATTTATATATATGTGGGTATGCGTATAAAATATACTGACAGTATGTATTACGTAAGCATTGAATTTATTTACGGATCCCTTTGTCAATTTTCTCTCTTGCCCTCGATCTCCCCCTTCCCTGCTCTCATTCTCCGTCTCTTTAGTCTCTTTCTCTGAATATAGAGGGCGAAAGCAAGAGTAACTGCGATATATATGGAGTACACAACAACGGGATGACAAAATTTTGTCCATCTCTGTTTTCAAATTCGTCTCTCCCATTGTATGTGGTCTCTTGGGGAAGAGAGATGGACCGTATCATTTTTCACGCTCCCATTTCGATAATCTTTCTCCCTCAAATTTTTCGTTGTTGTGTGTCCCTCGACCATGCACGAGCACCTGAGAGACTGGAAGGAAAGAGAATGAATGAAGAGCATTGGGCGAGGGCAAATGCAAAAAATAAAACAGGGAGAGAGAGAGAGAGAGAGCAGAAAGAGTTCTCAAAGCGTGACGAATTGCGTGACACACAGACCATAGTTTTTTGGCATTCTTAACGTCACACAGGTGAATCGTGTTTTGAGGGTGTTCCAGAGACTTTTTTGGGGTAGTGGGATCGATCGAAGCAACACACTGAATTTGGCACAGTTTCATAGTAACTAACATAAGAATCCCAATTCATATTCCTTCGTATTCATTTTATTCGCAGCATTTTTTTCGATCTCGCAACACTGAAAACAAAATTTTGTTGGAAAAGATCGATATTTTGTTCGATACGTTCGACTAAACATTTTTTTGAATAATCCCAAAAATGGTGTCATCGCAGCAAGAAATATTGTAGAAAGTCTCTTCGGAATCTAATTTTTGTCGTTCCAATCATAAATTTTGCTGACAATTCCGTTAGAAACCAAATATACTGCCAAAATGACGAAAATTTTGAAAAATTATCCAAAATATTTAGTTTACCGTCTTCAACAAAATATCGACGATTTTTAACAAAATATCATTTTCAGTGAATTCTTCAAATTTTCCATGAGCAAAAAAGCTCTGAGAATCGGAGCAAAAGTTCGAAAGGACAAAATTGTGCAACGTAAAAACTTAATTCCCTGATCGAATTATCTCAGCTGCATGCACAAAGATTCGCTAATTCTCCACGTTCTATTCGAGCAGGGATTAAATTTCTGGACGATATTTTCTTTGAACGTAAGAAGAATTCGTATGAATGAATGATAAATACGTGCATCGACGTTATTCCAGTCTGACGATGATACGAGCTAATAGGAAGAGCATCAGGCTGCTCTCGGATAAAGAGACTCCGGAATATTGACAAGAAAATTGAGAAATTTGGCACGAGAACGTAAAGATTGCCGATTCGGAATAACGGTACGAAATAAATTGAGAAATAAGAGTGGACAATCATCAAAGCTCTTTTTCCTTCATCGTTCCTCCTATTTCTACGTCGCCCTAGAAAATATATATATATATATTTCGGTTGGTAGATGAAAGCATATACGTGTGTATCGATGAGAAGAAAATGGAGGAGATTCCCAGGAGGAAGAGCATCAAATATACGAGGGATGTGCAACTCTTGCATTGAAATTCCCCGTGGAAAAAGTGTCTCTCCACGAAAGTTGCAATTTCTCACTTTAGAAAGAGAAACAAAAAGCTAAACGTATCCACGATTCTTTGGTATTTCATTTTTTTATTTTCTCATCATTGTCCATTTCGGTTCAACGATTTTTTCCAGAGCCTGCGTTTTATCGTCTGGAGAACGCGATTCAAGGGGGAAAATATCGCTTTCGATTTATTTCATAAAGAAAAAAAAACAAGTAGAAATCCCATTTTTTTTAAACGTTTGATAATCACATTGAGCCTGGTATTCTCTCGAAATCCTCTCTTGTTGAAATTCCAGAGTGGCAGCTGCTTTTCCTCGTGATAACCGGTAATTACCGTCAATTTCGCACTGCACACGCAAACACGAGAGCCTTCTCATCTCGCTCTCTCTCTCTCTCTCTCTCTCTCTCTCTCTGTATTTTTATTTATTTCTTTTAGTTTTCTGCCGCCGCCTGCCTATTCCCCGAGAATGAAGAGGCGGTGTGAGTTTGAAAAAAGTTGAATAAAGCCGCTCGACAATAAATGAATTCCTCGATAAACTTTCAGCAATATTAAAAATCTCGAAAAAAAAAAACCCGAATACTGTCAAAAATTCCAAAATTTCTTTTCCACTTTCATTGTCTCGCGGTGTATATGAGGAAAGCTCTGAAAAAAGGGCAAAATCCACTATCGTCACTATAGTTGGAGCGTATAAAAAGGCAGTCAGTCGAAATTCGTTAGTACGCGATAGTCTGGCGGGGAATTCGATCGAGAACAAAAGATGATGAGTACATTCCTTTCATTTTTTTTCGCTGTTCGATATTTTGAAAAAAACGTCGGTGTTGTTGTTGTTTTTTTTTTCATTTTCCACACGCCAATTGTTACGCGTTTTATTGTTCGCGATCTCGTGGCAGCTTTTTCTTTACCTCGCAATCGCATAAACGAATGACAAAAAAAAGTCTCGTGTGCGTTCTCGTACAAAACTTGGTTTTTATTTGATTAATCACGTTTAACGAACTGTCGGTACGTTTTTTTTGTCTTCTCGTTGCTACGACAAATTGAGCTATATATTGAATGGACCAGAAAGCGTTTCCATATCTTTTCACGTGTACAAATACATAAAATCTTGATGCCTATTGGAGCTGCTTGTTACTTTGGCAATAATAAAGGGAAACTCCATGCTTCGTTTACTCAGGACGTAAATAGGAAGCTTAATATCTGTCATTGTGGTTGGTTTCTGTAGCAGGGGCAAAAGGAATCTCAAAGACGAGGATCCAACGGAGAGAGAGAGAGAGAGAGAGAGAGAGAGAGAGAGAGAGAGAGAGATGCGAGAAAGAGGGCGAGAATGGCCCTCGGGGTACGATATCCCGTGGATATTTGGTATCGTAGGCGGTACAAATGCAACGAGAAGCCATATCGCCCCTGCTACACCATAAACGTTCTTACATTTTGGCACCCTTGCGGGCCAACAAACAAACGTGACACACCTCGGGCTCGCGGAGTTTGCCAAAAAGCGAGGCGAGGCGACTATCTCCCGAAGCGTCGATCCATTATATACACGGACACTTTGGCCAGAGACGTGAAAATTCATTTCAATTCGAGCCATAAACTAAAATCTGAACGATCAATAAAATGTCCAAAATTAATTCAAGCAACAAAAACTCATTACACTTGGTTATCCGAAGTAACGGAATAACAAACAGTAGAAAACTTTAACGCCTCGAAATAAAAAATTCGCCATGTACTTTGCCATAAAAAAAAAAAAATTGTTAATTTCATGCAATTTAATCGAAGAATCAGAATACAAAACAATACAAACTCGCAATTAGCTCGACTGCCTCGTAAAATTAAAACTGGATGTGCCATTAAAAACGTTGCAAAATTAACGCGCGATCTGGTTCAAGGAAAAGAATTCCCAGAGTTGTAAAAGGTGAAATTTTCACGATATACATGTTAGTGTGTGTGTGTGTGTGTGTGTAACTGTGTGTAGGCTTCCTCGGGAGTTTGAAAAGGATCGTTAAAACCTCTGCACTTAGTTACTCCTGGCCTGGCGGCCATTTTGGATTACCGGTAAATGGGATCGATCTTGGATCTTCGCGAGATTTACAACGCGATAGAAAGAGACCGTAAATTTATCCGTTTTCCTATGTGTATGTATTGAAAATATATATACCGAGAAATAAGGATTTCGAAACGGATATTGCCAATTTTCAGACGGAAGGAAGCACACCCTCGTTGCCCAATACTTTTTCTCTCTCTCTCTCTCTCTCCTCTCCCTCTCCTCGTGTCTTGCT
This sequence comes from Hyposoter dolosus, assembly GCA_963921915.1. Classification (NCBI taxonomy): domain Eukaryota; kingdom Metazoa; phylum Arthropoda; class Insecta; order Hymenoptera; family Ichneumonidae; genus Hyposoter; species Hyposoter dolosus. Next base: position 9,049,066 of record OY998138.1, read on the forward strand.
TCGTGGCCATACGGAGCCAATACACAGACAGACATCGTGCATTGAGATATTTTCTTGCACGAACGCTGCGCGTACATTTAAAAAAGAAAATTCTATTTACCCGAGTTACACTCAATCAAGCACGTGCATTTATTTTCAAACCTCGAAAACTTTTCATATTCTCAAAAAAAAAAAATCAACTAAAACTAACAAAAACAAGGGAGCTTCACAATTTTTCATAAATCCGAAACATTTCAAAAGGGACGAGACATGTCTCTCGTTAGACGTTATTCTCCGCATACGTGTAGCAGGACACTCGAGAAATTTCAGCGATTTATGAAAGAGCGTTTACAAACGAGCGTTCCTAAGTCCATCAAAAAGCATTCGCTACCAAAAGTCGAGACTTTTAAAAATGAGAGGCGATTAGATTCCACTTTTCAAATATTCACTCCGCAGACGTATACACAGAGAACGAATCGTTGAGAGTTGAAAGAAAAATCCGAAAGATGAAGAGAAAACACGCGCTCAAACGTCACGAAATTCCATTCGGAGCAAATCTTGTTCGTAATCTCGTAAAAAAAGGAAGAAAAATGACTTTCCAATCACTGAATAAACGCTCAATCAAATAATAATTACTCATTTTATTGATTAAGCGAGTTTTGTTTTTAATTTCCTTTAGTTCCGAGATATTTATATCAATTGTCAATTCCCATGATTGACTCCGCGTTATCGTATCGTGTCGTCATATTCCTCGTAATAGCAGAACTTGGAACTTGCCACTCTCTCCCCCCCCCCTCTCTCTCTCTCTTTCCGTTTCCAACACACAGACGTGAATTACATGTCCCACAGATATGTGTAAAAAAAAAAGGTATGAATGCATTCGTCCAGACTTTATACGCTCAGCGAGGGCCTGATATCGTTAAATCACACACACACACACACACACACACATACGTTATAAATAAACAATCCACATGTATGAACGGATGTGTAGTGAGTTATGAAAACCGGCTGGACGAGTTGGTCGGGGAAGATGGCAGAGAAGGCAAAGACGAAAAGAAGAAGAAAAAGGAGAGAGAGAAGAAGAGAATTGACCTTACAGGCGTTGTAGGAAACAACGACGAATATACAGACGAGATTAAGATCGACAAGCTGATGATAATGTCGCAAAAGTCATTGAAATTTGATGGGAGCAGGAGGCGAAAGTTTGAGAAATAATGACGTAGATTCCAAAGATTATTAATCAAACAGCGTCGATCCAATAAATAGTCGATAATAAAAGGGAAATAAAAAAAAAAGTGTTCGGGGGGTGTAAAAATCGTGTGGGCATGTTTGCGAACAAACTCGTTCAAACATCTCAAAGTTGCACGTGTGTAAACTGGACTCTGGCCAAGATAAGCAATCTCAATGACCGGTTGGTCGATATCCAGCAAATATTACGCGATGATGACCGATAGCAAGTTTGATGAACGGAAATATGAAAAAAAAAAAAAAAAAAACGTTCAAAACGACAACAACGACAAAAAAGTATATTGATCGATAAGAGAAACAATGTGTGAGGGAAAGAAAAAGCTAGAGGCAAAAAGAAGCACACACAACGAAAAATCGGGGGAAAAGATGGATGGTCGACGATTCGAGACAAAATCGTACGACGTACACGTGTATTATCCGTTAAGCGCTTATTTTCGCGACAACGATAAAAACAATATGCAAAAGTAGCCTCTGCATGAGTCAGAGTCATAGTCGAACAGAATTTACCTGCTAGCCAAGCGAGAGGGAGAAAGCTAAAGAAAAACCGAGAGAGAGAGAGAGAGAGAGAGAGGGAGGGAGAAGGAAGAGACGAAGGTAGAGAAAAAGTGGCATGTGGGTCGAGCCACGTACGCTCGACCGTGTGTATCTTCTTCGCGATGAATCTCGTCTATTATGTCTCTAATATATAAGTATCAAAGTTCACGACTCTCAAGTTTGCAACGTTGATATTCAACGAAAAATATTTTATCCATTAATTATTCATTGAATTTTGAAAATCGTGGCAATTTTTCGTGTCGATTAAGTTTTTGGGTGGCAAGGGAGGATCGTTTTATTGTCCAGACCAAATATTGAATAATAAATACGAGTTCTGCTAAAGAAAAAACAGAATTTCGTTGCATTCCAACGATGCAAACTTCAGCATCACTTTTAAAGCTCGTATCGTCGAATAGAATTGTCAAGTTTTCCGTAACGTCGATAAATATCTGAGCTGGATAAATTGATTATTTTATCAACGACTTAATTACTCGTTAACTTAATATTTTTTGGCATATTTTTCGCTGCACAATAATCGACCCAGTTTGGACAGCCAAAAGCGATGAATTATTTGGCAAACAGCTAGAAATTATTTCCTGCACGGCGACGATACCAACTGCATTTATATTCTCGATTAAATATCCGTTCCACTTTGATAATCGAATTTCCAAGTAATGCGCAAACCTTCAATAGCGAATACGCCAACGAAATAATTCGACAATTCGACTGTAATATCGAATAACTCATTGCAACAACAGCAAAGATGCCAACAATGTGCGTAATATTGAAACAGCGAAACGAAACATTTCTACTTTTTCCTCAAACGTAAATTCCCATTTATTCGATGCAAATATGACCCCAAAACCGCACGATCCATGTTTATTCAATATTTCCCAAAAAATTGCACAAAAATTTAAAAAAAAAAAAAAATCATGCCTTCTCGAAAGAGTAAAAACTTGCTCGTCCACGACAATCGAGTTTTATCGACACAATTTTTTATCTTCTTTCACGACGAAGAGAACGACCTACGAAAAAATAGAAATCGAAGAAAAATCAATCTCGAAAAAAAAAAAAAACTCCAAACGATGAAATTTCAAAATCCTCCAAAAATTAAGAATCCGGCAAAAAGGTGACCGCAATCGATCAAAATCAGAAAACAAAGAATAAATATTAAATAATTACTCGAATAATCAACCAATCAACGACGATTGATCCAATCTTTCATTGACAAGAACGAATGTTTAATGGAAACAGAGTGCTTCGCGATTAAGCACGAGGGCAAAACTTTTGAGCAAGCGAGGGTAAAATAACAAGAGTAAAAGAAAAAATGAGAGAAAAAAAAACCAAGGAAGGAAGAGTAAAAAGTCTACTGCACCCAAGTGCAATGAACATCCACCCCATTTTATACACTCGTATAAACACACACACACACACACACACACACACGCACGCACGCACGCACATACACGCGCGTCTTGCGTATGTAAAGTGTGCTATAGTAGCGAGTAGTGCAAGAACGAATTGTGCTCTGTGCTCAAGTACTCGTGAGAAAGGGGGTTGAAGAGAAAAGAGAAAAGGGAGAAAGAGAGAAAGAGAGAGGAAAGCACGGTTACATTATTTATCGCGGTACACGTGTCTCGCCCGGCTTGGCCAAGTGCACAGCGTTCCAATGTACGTATAAACATGGTACACGTATTATGTTTCAGAATATATATGTATAATCCACATTTTTCCATAGCTACCGCGATAAATAGAGAAATTGACATAAATTACTTTATTTTTATGCACAATTATATTTTATTTCACCCTCATAAAAAGTTGTCATTACTAATAACGAATGAAAATTGTCAATTTTTCCATCAGTATCGCCCCCCGGAATAGCGAGCAATCAGTATTTCGTACAAATGAATATAAAAAATCGTAAATCTCGTTACTGAAATTTACTGATGCCATAAATGACGAAGCATCGACGGATCGATCAAATTTTCACATTGTCAACGAGCAAAAAATCGAATAAAAGTTCGTGGAGTTTCGAAACAATATATTTTTTTGTAAAAATGTCAGTAATTCGATATGTCACGAATTTTTTATTGAAATATATCGAAAATTTTGAAAAATGTATAGAAAAATTTCGTGAGAGCATTTTCAAGCGTGCACTCGTATCATAATTTTTGAAATGATCGAATTTATGAAACCCAAGGGAGAAAATCTCGAGTGGCCCCTGGGAGTTTTATGGATGACTGAATAATCGAACCCTTCATTGCGAATAAAACGTCAACGCGTAGAATCGTAATAAAAAATAATATTTCCCAAATTGGCCAGAGTAAAATAAAAAAAAAAAAAACTATTAAATATTCTCGGCAATATTTCAACTGCCACTTTGTCACGTACGCTTTGTCCAAATTTACCGAAAACGTGACTATTCGATGCAATTAAAAATAAAAATACAAAAATACAAAAGTAAACTAAACAGATTCTCTGATGAATTCGAATGCGTGAGTAATTTACTGTAACAACCAACAAAAAAAAACACGAAACACCCTTTTCACTCCGATTATCGCAATTCGTACGAAATTAAAAAAAAAAATGTCAATACCACCGAAAAAGATTCGCCAATTTCGTTTTTCAAGATGATTCAATTTTTCGTAACGAGACAAAAGTGGAAATTGAAAAAAAAACTGCCCCGTTACCCAGGAAATTAGTTTCATTTTCAAAAATGCAGGTTTCACGAAAAAAGAGAGAAAGAGAGAGAGAGAGAGAGAGAGAGAGAGAGAGAGTCGGTAGAGTTGAAGGAGCTTTGGAGTTTGGTAAGTAAGTAGCCGTGGTCGGGCATCTGAACGGGCTCTCGCCTCTCGAGTGGCGAAGCACAGCGAGCAGGGAGGGGGAGGAGAAAGCAAAGGGCTCGAAAGAAGAAGAAAAAAACGAAAAAAGGAGAAAAAATCGTTTTAGAATGTAGTAAGTTGCAGACTGCGAGCTCGTAGGGAGAAAGAAGAGAGAGAAAGAAAAAAAAACATAACATATACAGATATATATCTATGGTGGGTATAGTGCATTTATATATATATATACATAACGATCTTTTGATGCTGAGTAAAATTATTAATTCCAGGCACTTTAGCGCCCGCGAACTTGAGTTTAACATTCATCTTCTGTGCGCTCTCGTAGCCAGCAGCTCGAGCGAGAAGGAAAATATTCTCTCGTCGATATTACGAAGAAAAAACGACAAAGAAAAGTAAAAAAAATAAATCGGGAGGGAGAAGAAACAAAACACGAAAAAATGAGAAGCGAAAAGAAAAGAAGTTGCAGGGTAGGGTAGTCGAGGATCAGCAGCACCGAGCACTGCGTGTTATTTATATTAATACAGTGTGCAACGTGCGAATGCGAGTTACGAGAAAGGTCGAAGAACGCTCGACGAAAAACAGAAAAATCAACTCAACATGAACAACAAAAATAATAATAAAGATAATGAGAATCAATTAAAAATAACAACGTGAAACAATTTCGAGTCAATCGAAAATTTTGATTCCTGTCGAAAAGCGTCAAGTGAAAAATAAAAGAATCAAAAATTTATGGAACGTGTGAAAAAAAAAAAAATTCATTTCTCGTAATCCGATACGAAATAATCAAGAATTTATGTTCGTCAAATCGGCAAGGAGATTGAAAGGTTTCGAGGGTACTCGAATTTTTTCGTCTCTCTTCCCTTGTGATCTTTTGACAAATCCCAGGTCGAGGAGACGTGGGTCGATTGCGCCAGGTGTTGGACGTCCTTGCCCTTTTGTGGCGATGAACATATACATATGTAGAGGCCCTTAGTCCATTATTATTATACAGCACTCTAGTGAGGAGGTCGAGAAAAGTTCCGCAGGGACACAAGTCCCTTGGATTTCGATTATTTTTTTTTTCCTGTACATAATTTCAAGGAGCCGATATTTTTTTTTGTCGAAAATTTTCGAGTGTTTCCTTCAATTTTTCCGAGAAATTTTCGTACGCACAAAAGTTTTTGTCTGTCGCTCAGCGTAGAGACTCGAAAAACGAAAACCTCATCAATTATTGCGGAAAATTGATTTCCCTTTCGTAAAAATATACCCTGTTATTTTTATTATCAATGCGTATGATTTTTTTTTTTTCCCGAAGACTGATAAGAGAAACGGTTCATCAAACTTCGTAGAAGATCGTAATCAGAAGGAGGGAGAGGGGAGGACAAGGGGGGAGATGTCAAATATTGGTTGAACGCGGCCAATCAAGCCTCGAGGGAACAATCTCGAAACGGTGCCACGAATAAATATATATATAAATATTTCTCTCTCGGGATTTTACTCGATCAACGAACAAAGCAGCGGCCTCGAGGATCGAGGAAATTTGACTGGGGGAGAGAGGTTAAAATACGAGTCTTAACATCCAAGTTTAATTTCGTTAAACATTATATACCCAGGGAAATTGAATCGATTGATTAATCAATTCAGTACGATCCACTCGCGTTTTGTGAAACAAGTGACATCGCAGCAAAAACACGACGATCGATTTCGTATTTTTTATTCTGTCACATTACGACTGGATAATTTGAAGAAAAAGTTGAAATGTTTGAGAGGTAATTACCTTGCAACGTGATGCAAAAACGTGAGCCGTGTGGGCGACGAAGAACGACAAAAAAATGCGCCAAATAAAGAGCGTAGAAAAAAATGGAATCCTGGAGTATCAAAACGAAGACACAAAATCACATAATGCACCACTGTTTATGAGAGAGCGTGATGGAAAAAAAAGGAGAGAGGTAAATTCACGCACTTCACTGGTCTCTACGAACCGCGAATATCGAAGGAGAAAGGAAATGACAAACGAAACTAAAAGAAAACTTGGAAAACACTGGCCGGCACACTGATCGACGTTGCGGAGAAGTGGTCGAGTGAGTGAACGTGATTCGCTTCGTGAAAAAAAAACGACGTTTCGCAGCGAGTTTCGAGAACACGAGATACGTTCGCGGGAATACACCTGAGTTTTGACAAAATATGGAACAAAATGTGAGCCAAGGTAAGAGGAAAAAACCGAGTTGGCAAAAACACAAAAGAAGCCGGTGAATAAGCCGGTTGTCGAGCCGCGAACGCTTCGGCAAATAGGAAAGGGGAAACGAGGAAAGGGGAAGGAGAGCAGCCACGATAAGAGACGAAAGTGCGAGGACAGGGGCAGAGGGAGGGGAGGAATCGTAAAAACGGTGTGTAGATCGGGCGATCACGTAGTTTTATTCCAAACACTTTTTTTTCTTGGCATAGCTTCGTCAATTCGCTTGTTTATTATGTCAGGAGAGCTTGAGAAAAGCACATTACTGTATGAGACACTTTGTATATAAATTCACGAGGAAACGAACGAGCATTCGACGTCGCGAAACTCGGTGAGGCACGCGAGAGCAAGAGAGAGAGAGACGACTGACAAAAATCGCTCTCTCATTCGCCTTCACGAGACTCTCTCGCCACAGACAAGAGGCAGAGATAGAAAAATATTGTTAGGAAGAGAGAGCGAATAGAATGAAATTTTGCACAGTAGCGTTGATTCGCTTCGCGTACGTTGATAACAATGGCGCGGTGGAGCACGTTTCGCGTTAAATTGTTTAACGGATGAGAACGAGAAGAACACAGTAAAAAATTGTGTTCGATAAAACAAAAAAGCCGGTTAGTTAAGCACACGCACCGGGTAAAATCGAGCAACCGCACGAGCAAATACAATCTGTCCGTGCCGAGCGTAAATTCGACCACGACTGGAGGCCGAGCACGTACTGGTGTTCTCGCTCGCTAGCGGGAGCCTGCTCGGCTCGCTCGTTTCGCCTCGCTCCCCCCACTCCGCGCAGTGGTACGAACGTTCGTTCGGCGGTGTTGGTGTCTCTGTCGCGCCTGTGGTCGCCGAGCGCTTTCCCCACTACTGCCCGGCGTCGGCGCTACGTTCGACCGGCAGGAGGAGTGGGGGAAGCGCCGGCATAGGGGGAACGTCAGCGCGAGAGAGACGGAGAGTGGGGAGGGTCTAGCGGCGACGGCGCGTGATGGGTTAGCAGCGGTGCCTCCTAGTACAGTGCGCCGGCGACCGGCGGAAGAGAAAGATCGCTTTCATGTTCGTCGCGTTTGTAGGACAAAGAAAAAAGATGGAAAATACGAAGCTGAGAATAAGACGGAGACGAAAAATAATGGAAAGAGAGAGATGTATGCGAACAAGGGAGAAGGATGAAGTATCATGAGCACACACCGTAGTCCTGGGGAATCACAGGGGAGGAAACAGCCGCAGGCCATCGCAGAAGGGAATTTTTCGAGTCCCGTGTACGTGTAATAAACGTATATATACGAATCAAGGGAGAGAGAGAGTAAGAGAGAGATAGAGAGAGAGAGGCGGGGAGATGAAATTGTAGGAGGGTTGGAGGGAGCAGGGCGAGTAGGATTGAGTTTTAGGAGAGTAGAGGGCGCGTCGCTCGATCGCTACCGCCGCAAACAGCTTCGGGGATCCCCGGTTGCCCTCGGCAATGTCGGCAGGTATAAAGGAAGAGAATTTGCTGGCACGTGCTTCAGATGAAACTGGCGCTATCTGTTGGCACCCTCTTGCCTGCTCATCTTGTTTCCTCATTCTTTCTCTCCCTCGCTCTCGCTTTCGCTCTCTCTCTCCGGCGAGACAGTGTAACATGTAGACTGACCTCACACACACACGCATTTATCCATACGAACTCTTTCTCTCTGACCATCGCAGCTCAAACACGATCGAAATATTCGCTTCGCTCTCGATTCATTATACTCTCAATAATGGAGATTTTTTTTTCAATATTTATCCCGTCATCCATGCAGCCGGAAAATCTGACGGGATTAATGATCATCTGTCGAGAAAGCACTAAATAAAAAATAAGAACGACCATGCAAATCAAGCGGAGAAGCAGGAAAAAGAAAAGGTAACGACCAGCTACCACTCGTTTTCGCCCCAATTCCCAACTCACTGATAAAGAGACAGAGAGAGAAAGAGAGAGAGAGAGAGAGAAAGAGAGGGGGAGAGAGGGCAGAATTGGAGAGGAGCGAAGAAAACGCTCATCGAACCGTGAACCTCCGTGGAGAAGAAAACCGCTAAAAAATCGGTAACTTCCGCAAATTCAACCCTTCGTCCTATTCACCATCTCAACGATGTGGTTTTTCCTCATTTCTCGCTTTTCTTTCACTGCATTTTTTTCTCCCGTTTTTTCGTTGAACGCATTTATACGCGAAATTGTGATGGCGTAAGAGGATTCGAACGGGTTGTTCGTTAGTCGGAATCGCGATTATCGCCCGCTCCGATTCCAGTGGGCACAATTCTTTATTGAAATATCTCGACTTTTGCTGCTCTTTCGGAAAATATATATATACCTGCACACGAATATTGTCCTCTGCTGCACTCTCCAAAGCTTCGAGCTATGCGTCAACACAATTCTCAACGGAAAATAAAAATGCACACGCCCAGCCTTTCTCATCAACATCGACGAGGGATCCACGAGCCCGTAAATGCATCTCGTTCATCGCATCATTTCACCATACACATTATTCACATCGCAGTCCCATCGAAACTCCAGTGTCTCGTGAATCGTTTATCGAATCGCTCGCCAAGGTGAAACCTAAAATTTACATGAGAAAATTACGATCTACACAATTCGCTCTCGTAAAATATTTCTTTCTCTCCGATGCATCGTTCTCCAAATATCGATTAATTATCGAGACAGCCTTGGCAATTGTGGAAAACATAAAATAACAGAGGAAAAGCGATCTGTGAATCGTTAGAAATAAATTTAGCCGTTGCACATTTTCAAAACTCAATCGACTCCCATTAATTGCATCTTCGTTGCCGCGTGTCCTTTTGTTTTCGATGACCCCGAAAGCTGCGCTCTACACGCCATCGTTCCGTTGTCTAATGAGCCAATTAGCGTTATTCGCGCGTAATAAAACGAAGCATGAAGATTTTTTCTCGTAGTGAAAAGCACGTATTTCGTAGGCTCGTAAATCCATCGGAAAGTACGCGAAAAACAAGGGAAACCGTGTGTGCAGTAACGCTGCACCAAGTAAAATGTCCAAGAAGTATAATTGGCAGTCTGCGCGCCAGTGAAAAATGTCTAATTTTGCTTCTCCTGTATTTATCCCTCTTTCTGGGCCAGCCTTTCGGAAAAAATTGTAAAAAAGTGAATAAAACAACAACAAAAAGGCTCTCACACATAATCCCTCGAGTTCGCCTTCGCATATATCCGACCAAACTCATCACCACAGTCGCGAGAGTAATATTTGCTCGCTCCCTCCTGTTTGAGGGAATACTACATGGCTTCATACGTGTGCACGTGTGTGCAGTTATGTCGGAATGTGCGGGAACGTGGGCGGACATATTTCCCGGCCTCGCAGGTTTCAGAAGTCACTCTCGCTTCCTCTCGATCCTCAACGTGTGCGTCGGAGAGAGATCGAGAAAGAGAGAAATGGCAGCAGAGCGAGAGAGAAGGACGAAGAACCCGCGACATCGGGGTTTAAATATTTAAATTCCATTTTTTGAAAAATAGTCTCGATTCCCCGAGTCAGGTGGCAAATGTGTGTACGCTAAATCCCTCCCTCGCCTTCATATACATCTATTTTTTACGTATACACACACATCCACCCACCCACACATATATATTCGGCACATTCGAGCAGCAATTCGTACCAACGGCTCAAGCTTTCTCTCCTCATGTAGATTTTTCCTTCCGAAGAAAAATACACACGCGCTTACGAACCAAGCCAAAAAGTCAAACTACCATCTCCGCAGAAGTGAAAGAAAAATGAAGGCGAATGACTAAACTAAACAAAATATTTGTCCCGTTGCCGAGCGACAGCGCCAAGAACAAAATTATGATAAGTGCTCCCGTAATCACGACCATGTATGCATTTCATTCATATTTTTCAAGCTTTTGCTATTACCATGAAAACTGCATGATATATACGAAACATAATTGGGATTCAAATCACTCGAGTGCATGCGCGAATGCAAGTGGCTCAAAGAAATAAAAATAAGATGAACAGTTTTTATTTTCATTTTGCCTTCTTCATCGCTCCAGATGGAAATTTCAATTTTCCACTATTTCTCTCCGTTTATTTCGCAATCAACATTCTATCCTTGTACGAAACGTGCGAATTTTCTTTACGGTTTTTCACGAATTTTATCGCCTCTGCCTTTTTTTTTTTTAACTTTTCTGACATTTTATACGAATCTTCTAATCGATCGAGTCCACGGCAGTGCATCGGCCCAATACTCTAGTTGGTTAAACCAAATTCCCTTATCTTTTCGATGAATCAGAGCACGACGAGCTGGAAAGACCAAAAGGCGAAGGTGAAAGGAGACAAAGATAGTAGCGAGCACAAATTGCAACGGATACCGGAGAAGGAAAACCTCAAGAGACACACGGGGCTTGGGATATTCGAAATTGTTCGGAAACTGTAAACGTTCCATGTAGACGAGAGAGAGAGAGAGAGAGAGAGAGAGAGAGAGAGAGAGAGAGAGAGAGAGAGAGAGAAAATTTCACGAGCAAAGTCGAAATACTCCGTTGAGTCTCTTAAGAAGATTCAATCGACGCGTGAACAAGAATCTCTGCAAAATTCCGTTGTACGATGCAACCGAACTGCATAGCATACAAAACCTTCGTTTTCTCTCTGTCCCTCGTATTACAGCCGCAACGACCTTTTATCGAACGCACCAAATCGTCGTCCCAGCCACACTCTCCTTTTCCATTCCCTCTGCAGATTCTCCAGGTCCATATTCCACACGATATTGCACAAGCCCGTCTATATTTGAACTGAGATTCTCCCATACCTCGACGCAACGCCGCGACGGACAAGGCTTCTCGCGCATTTATAGCAAAAAGAGCAACGATGAGTAAGAAAGCAAAAATTCCATCTCAATCAATTGTCTCCACAAAATTTGCAGAAACAATCGATTTTTCGCTGCCCAAAATTAATCATTCCCTAATTTTATCTTTTTCTGAAAAAATTGGTGCGACTGTGTTCACTCTGGTTTTTTATGCGTATAGTCTTACGAGTGTTTTTTTTTTTTTTCCTAGCTTCAAGGTGCCACTTTATAAAGAAATATGGAGATGAATATTTATTCCTATTTGAGCATGGCTTCTCGATGGGTTTCCTCACAATATACATGTTAATGTTTCCGTGGAGTTTGTCGAGCAAGTTCAACAAGACGTACGTTAATTCGTCTCTCGTCCGGTGGTGTACTCAGTAATGGTATATATGGCCACAGGCGCCTGACTAAACGGCTCTGGTACACATTCTATCATGGTCAATGGACTTTGCGGAGATCCCAAGTTACCCGATCGGAAAGCTCATTTTCATTTCCGTCCCTCTTTGGCCCTTCCTCATTTTCTATACACATTGAGAAATTGCTCATGTGTCGTGAACTATTAAGTCACCGACGATTAAGTCGAGAAGATTCCATTATTCAATTTTTCGATTATGTTAATATTTTTTTTTTTTTTTTTCTGGTGAAAAAGAGCCGCAGGAACTTTACCTACGTCTCCGTGATTTGGAGGATATATTAATCTCCCTGAGGGATTCACTGTATACGTGTCAGGGACAATCCGAAAGCAAGCTGGAAAAAAAGAAAAATTGGAGATCGAATTACAACATTTGTTCCTGCTCCCGTCCCCAGGCGATTATACGCAGCGTTTCAAAAGTCGCGGCTCATTTTCTTTCGCCATTTTCCTCTGTAAAGAGATCGTCGTGACTCGGTGAAGCAACTGTCGAGGGAATTCAGAGATTGGAGCGAAAAAACGGTGCGGGGATTTTGTTTTCTTGCAAGATCGTCATCTCCAGCATCGTCCTCTCGAGTTTGTACGTAATTTCTGGGCCATCCAGTATATTTTCATAGGATAAACGTGCCATACATCATTTTCCACAGCCCTTGATGCTCGAGGCTTGTTGCTTCCTCGTTCTTCGTTCCACTCACGATTTCTTGGCGTCCGCACACAACGCGCCGCATGTATTTAACTGCAGCGCTAAAATGAACGTGTTATTTGTTGTTTTCTGTCATTTTTTCGTTCCGTTTTCATCTCCATAGCCAAAGCAGCAGTCCGAAATGTTTTTTTTTTCTCTCGCGCGCGGTTCCACGTTTCTACTTTTCTTCGAGGCTCGTTTGACTTTTTTTTTACCCATCGTCTCCCTCCACCTCCGTACGCCACCGGACGAGGGTGCTTTTTCCCGTCTCTCGTATATTCGCGGCCGGAGAAACGTGAGCGTTCTTTTCGTTTGCGATGTTTCTGTTGCGCACCGTCACGTGGAAGCACGTACCAACCGTTTGAATTCGTAATTACGACTGAAAACAGCAACATACATACCCGCATATACATAAATATATTCTTCCCCATAACCTCCTCCTCCCTTTAACCCCCATGTACCCGGAGTATGGGACAAAAAAGAAAGGAAAGTTCAAGGTCCGTATAACAGTTGTAAAAAATGCAAGCCTGCCCTTCCTCAGCAAATGTACCAGCAGTTTAAAGAGACCGAATAATGTTACATTCAAAAATACATGGCGTCCAAAAAAAAACGTCCAGAAATCTACGTGGATTTTTATCTTTGCTACAAAAAAATAAGAAAAAAAAAAACTTTGCCTCGAATCTAGAAAAATTCAACGTTTTTCGTAATTTTTTGTATTTTTTTGTATCATCGAAAAATCATTGAACTCAAGTTTCCGGCATTTCGTTACATTAACAAATTTAAGGTTGTTCACTACTTTTTTGTGATTATGCAATTTTGTTTTTTTTTTTTGTGAATCATTGCTTCAGAGTATTCGGAAAATCTGGGACCCTGTACACGATGGAATCCGTGGGGGGTCGACCGTCCGGCCATCCAATGGACGAACAATGTTTCGATTAAACAGCATCGCAGAATTTTAAGGTCCGCGATGGAATTAAGATTTAGAGACTGCGAAACACGCGCGTAGGACCCATGCACGTTGTTGCTGGTATTTAAATATTCTTAATACGTTATAGAACGAAACCGGAATTCTCACGCGCATACTTTCGGAAAATTGTTCAACGCAAACATTAGGAATTTAGCCTGGGGAGGTTGCGAAAACCAAGTGGACATTTTAAATAAGAAATTTCTTCAGACATACTTCCATCTCTCTCGCCTCTCTTTACTCGATTTTCCGTACACCCGAGCTCTCAAGGTTTTCAAGCAAGTTTTCAGACTCCAGTTCCTTGCAAAATCGGACGAGAGAGCCAAGTCGAACCACTTGAGTTTGCGAAACTCTATACTTTTATTTTGTCTTTCCTTCCATCGCCTCTTTTTTTCACAACCTTCTCTTGACTCTCCAGTTTTTTCCTCCCTCATTCCTCCAACGTCACTCCTAAATGTTTAACTTACGTAACAATGTCCCTAGAATACTCAAAGACAAGCTACGAGCAGTTGGAACTGGCGAACACCTGATTGTTAATTGACGAGGAATAATATTGATTTTCACTCCAAATTACCAAATTAGTCGCTCGACCTTCTTCCTAATCACGTTTGCTTGAACAGAAAAAAAAAAAAAACTTAAAAATCTCGCAATTTTTTCATAAATTTGATTAATCGATTGTTCACGAATCCTAGAGCTCCGAAAAAAAAATCGTGACCGTTCGGAAGCGGAAAAAATATAAGAAAAAACGTTTCCCATACACCAAGAAATTTTAAAACGAAAATCTCTCTACTTTTTGGCCACTTTACACAAATAACTGTAACTGAATTTCTATTTCGAGTTGAACGCTAGGAGAATTCACGACTTCCGGTCAGACCAGAAGAGTATAGTCGCTCGTGAATCCAAGATATGGAATAAAATACCACGAGGGCTTGGCTCCTGCTGCGCGATATCGAATGGGGAAAAGAGAGAGAGAGAGAGAAACTCCAGTTCTTGACTCATTTTATTTCCAATTTATGAGCAAGTCTCTTATAAATTTAAACGATACTTTATAGTCCGTGTTTACGTGTTTTAAATAACGGATTTGAGCTACGCCGTGCACTTATTATCAAAAGGGCGTAATTATTGTTATTCAACAGTATTCTCCGAGACGGAATTCGTCCTTTCGTAAAATGATGATCGACGTTGGAATTATGTTTGAAAAATTCGAATAAAGGACATCGAACCAAAGTTACGAAATAAATTACAACTCGTTATTCACTTCTTTCATTTTTTTTTCTCCCATCTTTCCCTGCTCGACGCTCCTCTTCGTCGTCATCAAATAAAAAGTATCGATATAGCGAGACAACAAAATTTAACAGAAGCTTGTCACGGTAGAGATTTATCGCTCGTCTCGCCAAACTCGGAAAATTTTTTCTTCCAACGCCATCCTCGCTCATTTAACGTCACCCGACGTAGAATGTACAGTCCATGAAAAAATTTCAATGTTATTGACAAAATTCCATCAATTCCTTGTCTCCAAATATTTTATCGACAATTTTTTATTCTTCCATTTGTAACGTTGTTTTATTCATTAATTTATTTTTCATTATTTGAAGTTTATTCATAAAATATTCCAGAAAAATCAAACATCGATTGAAAAGGAATTTGGATCTTTTGAAAAAATGTTTTTACCTTGAGGAATTTCGTACGAAAAAGAAAACTACGATTTCGAAAAGAATGAAAAAGTAGAAACGTTTTTTTAAAATTATTTTCATTTCTGCTATTATCGCCGAAGTTGCTGTTTTTTTTTTTTACCCAGACTGTACATCGCGATTGTACGTCTTCTCAATTAAATATAGCAGAGTCCCAGTTTCTCAATATTCCGTAACTACGAAATTGATGGATCGGCCAGATTAGCCACCTGGTGCCATTTTTGTATTTATTTTTCCTCCTTTCCGAAAAGCAAGGGAGAAATTTCCCAACAATTTCCATCGAGATAATTGAATAAATAATAGCCGAGAAAATCAACGGGATTTTTTTCAAAAAATGAAATATACGAGAAAAAGTCATGCGGCGATAGGGAAAACAACAAGTGCATGGGGGGCACGTGGGTGCTGTTTGTGCTTCGCTGCACATGAAAAAGATCTAATCGTCGTTGTCTCATAAATTCTTGAAGTAAAATATCTTCGGCCGTGTAGCCTTATTCTCGCTTCGTTTGTTATTCATGAGTAATGTACGACATCCACTTAAAAATGTATATACGAAAAGCAACCAGCAAATGTAAATGTTCCCTGCGTCAAAATTATTAATTGCTTTCAGCCAAAATTATCAATAATTCACTAATAGCAACTTTGTCATTGAATCGTTAATAATTGAGTAATGACTCTTAGTTAAACAAAACAGCGAGGGTCAAATGTGAAACTCATCTCTTCGATCTATCCACTTGCTAACAACCCAAAACTGACGTACACCGTTGCTTAAATATTTATATCCGATCTTGAATAATAATGTGGACTCCCTTGACACGAGAATTTGAAAAGTGAATAAATCGATTTTTCAGCGTCCATTCGGGGCCATGATCGATTGATAAAAAGATTTTTTTACATTGAATTCTTTTAAAAAATTAAATAAAGAAATTTCCTCCGTGTCCCTTCGGCCTTTCGAAACTATTGCAGATTCCATTCCCGGGAATTTAAATATCCCGCAAATCCAAGTAATCATTACTGCGATGAGCAACGAATGTTAATCCGTCGGATTGCCTATGATGCGGAGGTAAATTGAAAGCAGCCCTGCCATTAATTACGATTTAATAATAATGACGAGAATATCAGGCGATTTGCCCCAATCCGCTTCCCTCCTTCTCTAACATGACATCCATTTCTATAGCTCGACGTTCGAAACACTTTTAGCTGTACCGCATCATTTTGTCAAGAGCATTCTTTCATTCAATTTTTTCTGCACTCGTTTTTTTTTGCCCCTCGCATTGCTTACGAAAAAAAAGTGATGCGGGGGTATGAAAAAAAGCGCGCCACACTCGATGAAGGGGAAAAACTTGGCGCGTGTCTCCTTCGCACTTTTATTTTCCGCTTCTCGAAGAGTCCTCCATTTTCTCGTGGAGAGTGACGTCATGTGCACAAACACGCGAGCGAGCTCGTGACAATTTGGCCCACGATCCTCCGTGACTATTTCCAGGGTGACTTTCTAATTCGTGAGAGTTTCGATCTTTATAATCATCATTTTTCATCTTTTCCACTCAAAAATTAATGAAAAAACAAGAAATATTGAAAAATATAGAAAAAAAAATCGATAAAAATTGGAAAATCGATTTAGTTCACGAGTGGCTCAAATTCCCACGAATCTCTCCCACCAGCTTTGGCGATCTCGGTCTCCGGTAAGTGAGAGATATCGGTTGCACGGAATCGATGGTCCGCAAGGGGTTGTGGGAAGGTATATATGGAAGAGAGCAGGGGCTCGAGGTAATGGTCGGGGGTAAGTGGTCGCGGCGCCAGACCTCAACGACGGAAGTCGAGAGAGGGAGAGAAAGAGAAGTGAAACGTGCCCTCATACACTTTTGTAATGGTTAATCGATAAAATTCCGATCACAATGCCAATTTGAAGGCAAAACAAATATTGTAAATAAAAATAGCTGGGCTTAGATGGGGGAACAAAAAGAAAATAATAATAATAATAATAATAATAATCTCGAAATCACGAGCATCGTTAAGGACGTCTTATGGCGATGGTTAAATAAAAAATGTGTGTTTTCAGATTTTCTTGAATACAAAATGGTTTGAGAGCCCAAGTTCATTAAAAAAAGTTGTTACAAATTGACTAAAGAACAACATACTCTAAATCCAAGATTCTCCGAGGTAATTTGCATTTGTTGTATAATAAACAAATTTTCGAAAAAATTTTACGACCGATTTTTTTGAAAAACTAAAAAAAGTTTCTACGATGTTACATTAAAGTGTAGGTAAAGTTTTAAAAGGCTTCACCATTTAGAAATCGAAATATTTATTGTTGAAAATTGCAACTTTTAACACGCGCTCTTTTATGAGAAACTACTGAAAATTTTGATTTTTATAAATAAATATCTCGACTTCTACGTGGCGAAACCTCTTAAAATTGCGCGAGCTATTAGATACCACGATTCTTCTTGTGTGGTGTAAATTTAACGGAATTCTATCGATTTTGCATACAACGTCCTTAAAGGCTCATTTCTTGAGAAATTTGATCGATTCAATTTTTCCATACACGATTTTAACTCGATCGAAAAAACGTACGCACTTTTCTGATCTGAACTCGATGACTCATCAATTTCCACATCCATCACACGACCAAAGATTTCGTAGAAAAGATTATTCGAAAAAAAAAATTGTCCCACCAGGCACTAGAATGATAAAAAAACGAAACAATCCATTTATTGATCTCCATTGTTTCCCGCATATCTATAATCGTACATGGAAAAAACTCGTACTCTGATGTGAATTAATATAAAGGATGAGATTCTTGAATGATAAGTTGCAGAGTAACACGGCCACTTGTCCATCGGGACGGGGAGATGATGGGGCGGTGTGACAAAAAGGGAGGCACAGAGAAAATGGAATGAATAGTGCGCGAGGGGTGGGGCGAAAAAACGCGCATAATTCATGAGATAATTTTTATAGTAGCTTTTGAAACCTCGAGGCAAAATTGACGCGATTCCACCGCGATGTGTCACGCGAGAAAATTCACTTATCACTTTAATTTATATGTGAATCTATATTTAGAAAAAAAAAAAACCTTTCTTTTTCGTTCGATTCGATATGGAAAAAAATTGACGAAAAAAAAAAACGAATGAAAGGTTCATTTTCACGTCGAACTTTTCGCCAGATGCTCACAAATAATTAATTACCATTTAATCAATTTGGAAAATGTGCAAGATCTTCCCTCCCCATTTGCTTTTTAGTGAACATGAATTTTTTTATGACTTTAGTTTTTAATGAGAAAGACTCGATCCAATAAATGAAACTTGTCTCGATTAGTTCGTGAATTGCACAATCTGAGAAAAAAAATACACAAAAAGGGCATGTCCTGCTGCGAGCAGGAAAAATAGCCTGGAGGCTTGAACTCGACAAACAATTACTGCTTTCAAAATCGTCCAGAGCGACTATACGCTTTTTCGACCTTTTTTTCAATCCTTTGTCTCTCTACTCGCGAATCAGTTTCATCGTCAACTCGCTATGCATTTTTTCCCACGATTTTTTTCCTTTTTGTGGACTCTCTCTTTTTCGTTGCGTTCCCTGGCCTCTCGCAAAACTCGTTTGGGCTTCAATAGCCAGAGAATATATTAAAACTCAATCACGAGATGATATTAATAAATATTTCCCTTCCTCGCTCTCTCTCTCCTCTCTTCATATCCATTCGTTTCCCTCTGCTCCGAGACGAAAACGACAGGATGAGACGAAGCGAAAAATATGCGACAGAAATATGCTGGCGATAAATGAAGACGACGATCTCATATTAAAATCACGATTTAATGAGAAGGTTATCAATTTCCTGCAATCTGACAGATGTAAATAGTACAAAAAGCCAAAATTTATCTCCTTAACTTCTGCGATCTTTTTTCTTTGCAATGATCTTCGTTTTCTTCCAGGTCACGAAGAAATAGGGCAAAACCTGTGTCGACACAATATCGACTGCATTTTTAATGGATTCTCGAAAAATTACTCCCGCTCAGCGATCGATACGTTTCGAAATGTATAATATGAACAGAAATATGTTCTTAATCAGTTTATTCATTCAAAATCAATTACATAATAATAAAACAATCATCTGCGACAATTATCGCAAGTGAGGTCGATAAATCTCGGTAAGAGTTCACATAAAAACACAGTCTGGGCTCCGTAGTCTAGACGAAGCACTCTGTGACTTTTGTCACTATATTCAACCTCATTAAACATGAATTTGGCTTGTCTTCTTCTACTTTGTCTCTCCCTACCTCTCTCTCGCTTTCTCAATTTTTCTCGCTTCTCGATCTCCAGCCAAAGTTGGTACTTTTGTCCTCGGATCTCAGAAACTCGACACGAGTCGTCTTACCTTTGACATTTGGCGAAAAGGAGCTCTTCAAATACGAAAATACGTCGTCCCCGATAGCCGGGCATAATTACATTCGCCACTGTTATAAGGAAAACCTTAAATCTGTCTCCTGAGACTGAATCGGTCGGAAAAATTTCAGCAATCGAGTTGAAACGTTGCATTTACCTCAGCGATAGGAGAAAATTTGATTGAACTATTTTCGGATCGACAGGATTACAGTGTTTTTGTGTCATTATTTATTACGCGAGAGAAATTTTCGTCAAATTGGCAAGTTCGCGGAATCTCGTTTCAATTACACCGAGAAAGAGAATTTTTTGATTCCCAAAAATAAGTAGGACAAATATTTGAGATTTGTCTGTTCATCGATAGGGCTCGAGAATTTTTGTTTTTATTTATTGTTTTTTTTTTACGTCAATTCGTTAGGAATGAATGTCATAAGGAATATTTTGTGTTTACAGGTTTATCGAGGTCACGCGAAGAGTCTCGAGCGCAGGTCTGCGATCAGGCGGAAAAGGCACCCGAGAGAGAGGGATATATAGGTGAAGAGAACAGTAGCAACCCCCTGAGTTCGCCTTCTAACTAACCTAAGCTCGTGTATCGGAGCCGGCCTCTTTCGAATCCACCCTCTTCTCCTTTTACACTCACACTACGACGAGGACAGAGCTTCTCAGGGTGCGCAATGGCTTACATGGTTGATGTATAAGTGAGGGAACGTTGGGGCTAGAAAAAGAGAGAGTCGACGGCTCACCTACAGCCTCGCTGCCAGTTACAACCCCTAAAGACTTACATACTCAAACATTCGACCTGCGACGCTTCACCTGTTCTTCTTTCTCTCTGTCTCGCCTTCTCCGCGCTTCCATCTTCTTCTCGCTTCATTTTTAACCTCATTTCTTCTCTTCACATTCTCTCCCTCGTGCTATTTCTCTCGCTCGCTCTTTCTCTTTCTCTCGAGGCTATTATCCACCGCGTCTGTTTAACCCTCGCGCGTTGAGCACTTCAAACCAGTCGATGCTCGAACGTCCGTCGTCAAAAAGACCTCAAAACTCCCGCGAAAGCTTCGAGTGACCTCATCACGAGATATACAACGCCTCGATGGATTCGGCTCTTTCTGCTACTTCGCCGCAAATCCAATGAACGAATTAAGTCAACCTGTGTTAACCCTCCAAGTGCGCGTTCCAACTCACTTTTAACCAACTTTCGTCCAGCCCTTCCGACCGGCGTGACAATCGATAATCAGCTGTTTAACCGAGTGAGTGATTATCTTCATTTTTTTTGCGACCAAAAAAAAAGGAGTCGTCGGATTAATTATTTACTACATAAAAGCGTCGCCATTCGTTTTTGGCTTTTTTTTCCTCGCGATGTTTCAACGTCGAGTTGGCAAAACGTTGTCCAGGCAATTGTTTAGAATTGAACGTTTCAACGGAGCGCCAAGTTGACCAAATCCTTGAAATCCCTCGATCGAAACTAAGAACCGTGTGAACTTTTCTTCACCAACACAAAAATTCGCCTCGAAGTGATAAGAAAAAAAAAAAAAAAACACACAAAAACACACAAAAAACACAGCCCTTTTATTCAATTCTCATCGCACAAAGCCAATGGGAAAGCATCGAGTCTTCGATCCATTGAAAACGGGGGAAATCCGGTAACAACAATGGCGACGTCGTAACGAACGAACAAAAGAACAGTGAAGAGAAAAATAAATTCTCTGATAAATAAAGGGGAGAATACACACGTGGGTGATTGTGCGACTTTCATTATTTAAAAGCCCAGAGTGTTTTATGCTTTATCGGCTAGGTGTCGTAGTCGTCTGGCGTCAATTGCACCACCAATAGAAATAAAAACAATACCAAACCGGAAGTAAATAGAGTCTGTCTAGAACGGAAATTTGAATAAAAGAAATGGACCAGAAAACCTTTTTTTTTTTTTCGCTCTGCGTTCTAACTTTCCCATGACCGCGTTATTTGGTTTTTACATTTTTCCAATCAATCGAGACGATCGTACAATTTAAATGCACAAATTATCGTGTTTTCGTATAAATTAAATAAATTTTCCCACGATCCAATGAAAAATGATCAAATCCTCCAAAAAAAAATGGCGAATCCTTGAAAAATCGTCGACTTAACCGCAAAAATTACGAAAAACCCTATTCACACGAGGACGTTTGGTGTTTTTCCCTTAATTCATAAAAGTCTTTGCGTCTCTTCTTTATCCTCGGACACCCTGGTATATACGCGAATCAAGGGTGGGGGGGTGCGTGTCTACTGGTCATCAACGTTTCCGACGATAAGTACCAGCTCTCGCAGTGTGCTTCGTTGCCAACGGTTTGCTGGTTGTGTGTACATAAATACGAACAACACCCGAGCCAGACAGAAAGACAGTTGGCACATGGTACATTAGGTATACACCCATATTAAGCACACAGGGTGTCCCAAGTGAAGCTTGGCCAGCAGTAGCTCGTACTTTGAAAAATACGAAACACAATGAATGTAAAGATTCTGCGATAAAAGAGATTTTTGTAAGGAAATCAGTTTAGTCGGTTATTCGTGTCAATGTCTCGAAATTTCGCGCCACCCTGTATAGATCGAACTACAAATGGAAAAGTACGCTCTGAGGAGGCGCGTAAGTAAACAATACTGAAAAAAAAATAAGCAAATAAATACGCCATGCATACAGGACTGTTTATCTTTATTTTTTTATTTTTTTGCAATACGCGGGGGTTGATTTGTCGAGGCGGGAATGACGGTGTACAAAACCGCGAACGACACTCTCGGCGCCATTATGATTCGCGGTCAGCTCATCGTTCAATCTGATTTCAAGAGGTTTATGCATTATTGATTCGTACGAGCGAGTCCCATCTCGTATTATTGAGCTTCGCGAGACAATAAACCCCTCTCTTTTATTCCTCCCCCCCCCCCCCCTCCCTCCCTCCCTCCCGTCGCCCAGCCTCCGGGGCTTGAAAACACACAGGTGAACAAAAAACATGCCCTTTGAGGCAGTGAATTTACTGACATCAAATTTCACCTCCGATCCACCGAGAAAATTGTTTCGTGTCATATGCGCTTAGCTCGAGGACAATCGATCTTCGTCAAGGACATTTACTCGCGCGCGGAGGCGGCTACGGGCTTTAAGGCAAAAAAGGATGCTCTACATTCTCATTTTCTCGTTTACACACAGACAGACTCCGCCGCGGGAACATGTGCAAGATGACATCGAACCGACTCACAGCTGAGACTCCTCCGGCAAAATATCCTCGAGATTAACCTTCTCCCTTCTCTCTCACTCTCTCCCTCTCCCGTTCTCCTTCTCTCGGTTCTCTCGAAACACGAGAAACATGTGAAATCCTCGCATTATTCATTAATGAGCGACGCAGGAGTCACGAAGGAATTAAAATCCATCAGAGCCTTGCGCTGATTGACATTTCTCGAAAAATCGCCAATTCGATCCGGTGAAATGTCCTTTTTCGGCTGGGGCAAACATACCGGGGATCCTGGCGATCCTGATCATCATCAACAACATCCTGGACGCAACCTCCAGGATGGACTTTTCCAAATTGCATCACAAGCCTGTCATATTCTGGTCCAGGTGTGTAAATTTTTCTAAAATTCAACGTTTTTTTAAATTTCCATTCGAAAATTTCGAGATTCTCGTTTCGCCTCGAAATTAACAAAACATCGTTAATTTTTTGATTTAATTGGATTGTCAAGGTCAACAATACCCACAACGTTTCTTACGGAGGCAGCAACACCGTGACGAATGTCGCGTATTCGAAATACTCGGGGGCAGGAGAGTCGACGCATATCGCCTCGTCCTCCAGCTCCACAGGTCAAAGAGGCCCTTCTGCCTCCAACTCAAGGTCATACTCGTCAAACCACCCAGGAACTAGTTCCCAAAAAAAAGATCAAGACGTCGTCGTCCTTTTACCGAGCCACAGAAAGACCAGAACGCCGCGAATACGCCACAAATTATCGGTAAGTCAATTAATCACACGAAACGTTAATTACTTATTCATCCTGTCGACCGTAAGGCTCGCTCTGGTTCCTCAATCAGTAATCACGCAATTTGGCCAAATTTAAAACGCCGCACGACTGTTTGACCTTATCGAATTATCTTTTTACTCTTCTCGTCAATAAAACACCGTCGTTCCAATTAAAACAAAAATTCACCCCTCAAATCGAAAAAAATACTCGGAAACCGCAAAAACCCCAAAAAATCCAAAAATTTTGTCAATTTTCACGCCATTTTCTTGGCTTTTTGTTATAACAAGAAACACGACGTACGTTGCATTTTGTAACAATTTGATTTTATTGAATGCGCAACACGCCGAAAGGGAAAAATGGCGAAAAATCGAGCGAACCTGATAAACCCAACCGTCAAAAATACCGAATCGCCAGTCACACGATGAATAAATGGAAATAAAAAAAATAATCATTTAGAAATTTGTCGGGTTATGAGGAGGAAAAAAAATTGACTTTCCTCAGCACGAGCTTGAATCGTCGAGCCAGCGAGGGTTAAACGAATCGTCCAGGCGTGTATAAATATGCCTAGTAATGTGATCGATAAGTTAAGTTATCTTTCAGCCACATGAAAGGTAGTTTCTCGCCGGTAGAGCGAACCAGTAGAAAAATGTTGCCGAGACAACGGGGGATTTCACTGAATGACGTTGCGGATCTAGCGCACAATATGTTGCGGCTCGATAATATGGGTCAGAATTTGAATAGCGCCGAGTATATACGAGACAACGAAGAGACAGATAAATAAATAGTTAGAAAGATCGAGAGAGAAATAGAGCCTCGTAAATGGCTAGAAGGTCAGGCTTGTCGTAGCCACTACATAATTTCGATAACAATCGATCCATATAACCCATCAATTTTCTCGCAGGTATATATACAGCTGCACCGTCATGCTTTTTTTTTTTTTTTACTTCAATAGAATTTAAAACCTTTTTCCCATAGCGTTCAAACGTCATTACAATGACATTGATAAATTCAGCTAATTTCCGGCTATGCAAAAATATTTCAAATAGATTCGTTCTGTTTTTTCAAGAATTATTTATAACAAAGTGCAAAAATTTGTAAAAATATCGCAATCCGAATCGGTGTCTCGGAACGAAGTCAAAAGATCGGAAATTCGATTTTTTCATTAACGAATATTTACTTATTTTGTGAAAATATCGATGTATCGATTAGTTTACCGAATTTCATTTACTCCCGAGTTCACAGATAAGGAAAATTTGCTCGAACGTTCTTATTCATTGTTTGCAATGGTTTTCGATACAAAAAAGGATTCCCTCGTATCCAGAGAGGCAAGGGGATGAAAATACAGGTTAATAAGAAAAACAAAATTCGAGGGATATTTTGGTGTAGCTGTGAAAAAGTGGTCATGGGATTTCGGGAGGGGATAGCAGTTTGTTGGAAACTCGATGGAAAAGCTCGTTCTACTGATCGTCCTCGTCGTCCTGGAGACCGAACGAAAATTAGAACGCTTAGTTGCACGTCTCGGGAAACGGTTTGTGCTCGTTTGTCCCTCGCCCTCTGGCACTGTTCCATCGTCCCTCTCTCTCATTCTCATTCTACTTACTCGACCCAAAATTGCTCAACGTTTGAACGCTGTAACGGAGAACACGGAGCGCCCGCCCCGTCTCGTTGCCCGAAACTAACCCCTTTCATTTCCAACCCTCTAGCCTTTTTTCTCTCCAGGAATTCCCGATTTCTTCGCTCTCGTCCCATTTGCTTTTCCTTCCTGTTGTACTTCGACCTTACCAACTCTTCTGATCCACCTTGCCAGGATCATTTCCTTCAGCGGATTTCCCTTCTCCTTAGATAATACGACAATTGCTCTCTAAAATTTATCTTTTTCACTGTTTCTCTGCTCCAAGCTCGTCGCTTCCATAATCTAGGTCGAATAATAAATTGCGCGCTACTTATATTTATATCCCGTCGCCGTGGGTATGTATCGCGGAGTCTCCGCTCAATCGAGTTTCCCCAAAATAATCGAGATTCATGCTCAAGTCTCGTCTCCAGGATCGCGTGTTTCGAGATCGTCCGAAACTCGCAACAATCGATGCAGAGGAGGAAAAAGGATGATATTAATTCGCTCGCCCCATGCGATTCGTCCGCGCATCCCCATGCAGCGAAATCGATATTTTTGTTTCATTTTTTTTCCCATAATTTTTCAACAAACGAATTTACACGACGAAACGTGTTGCAATTTCATCGAAACTTTCTGTTATTCGAAATTATTCGACGAACACGATTGCCTCCAGTGTGAAACAATGTCGAGCAAGCTTTTCCTCGAGTTTGAAAAAAAAAATCAATCAACCGTAATGACAACAGTTACTGCACTGTGCTCCGGGCTATAAAAATAACAGTGCCTGGTGCATGTTCCACTTGTTATTCAATCGGCGAGTACGATTATCTTGTCGTGGTTGTCAAATGAACGTTTTCTTTCTGTCTCGAGCTCATTTCGAAGATACAGAGAATGTACATGTGTGCATGCGTTTGGTCCGGTTCGAAAGGAATAATCGTTGCAGTACAAATGTTATGATTATCTTTAGGGGGGAAGAGGATTCACGTACAGCTATATGAGCTTCTCGGCTAAACATTGTGCTGTCGAACGATTAAGCTTTCGGGTCGTAGGAATGCTCGTCGGAGCGTAGTCGCGAGTATTTTCGCGCGCGGCAAAAGCAGCAGCACGGAGATAAATTCACGTACGCAACGAGCGTGGCGATGAAGTACGAAGGGGCGGTATGTGTGCGTACGATGGGAAAGAGAGCGGGAGAAGGGGATGAGTAATTAATCGACTGTGGACGCTTGTCGATTGTTCATTAACACGAGCGCTTTCTCATACGCCGCGTTGAGAGACTACAAAGGAAAATTTCGCGGTTAGCTTCATTCGCGATCTGCCAGGATGAATAAACGAAGCTCTCCTCTCTGTTTCTCTCCATCTCTCACACTCTTCGTCGCTGACTCTTTCTTCCACGTCCTTTGAGTATCGATATCCTCATATTTCCTCAGCCACGTGCGTGCCCGCCATTTTCGAAGGTTTGCAATTCTCTCTGACTAGCTCCGACTCTCTTTGTCTTTCCATTTCAATCTCTTCCTTCTTCCCTCTCACTCTCTCTCGCACATACGTCGCACTCGTCTTCCAAGCATAATCATTTTCCCACTCGTTCTCCTCTCTCTCTCTGTCTCTCTCTCTCTCTCTCTCTGCCGCTCCTCTGCCTCTTCATCCTTTTGCACTGCCATATTGGAGCTTCGCATTCTACCGAAGCTTTCCCCAAAGCTTCGACCGCATCCAATTAACCGTAACATAATTAACGGCAAGAGATCAAAGCGAACTGAGAACTCATCGCGATGGATATGTGCACGAGAAGCAAAATGAAGAAAGACACATGTGCGCTGAATATCGATGCTTCCTGTACATGCAAATTATCTGAACAAACTTCCGAGTATCACGGAATTGAGCAGCAGGTAGAAGACATTGGATACGTTAAACTAAGAAAAACAACGCGGGGAAACGGTGTGTTTCAATCACCGCCGTTGGCCTGCAGCACGCGAACAAAAGAAACTCCCTAACGCGGAAGCTTTGGGCTTGTCCGAGATTCAAAATGGCCGATCTTAAAATCACTGAAATTTTAGAGAACGAGGAAAAAGCTCGCGGCAGACGTTCGAGCTTGTCACCATCAACGGCACTTTCCATTTGTCACAGCTCCCCGAGCTTCCCTCTTCTTCTTATTCTTCTTATTTCGTTATGACGCTATGCTTCTGGGCGAGAGCGAATGTGTGTTGGTTTTTGGTCTCACCGAGCTACCTCACTGAGACCGCTATCCATCCTCCATCTCATGTTTTCCACCAACGCTCGTTCAACTTTGGAGAAGCGTTCTCGACGACACCATCCTTCCTCCCTATGCCCCCCCATGAGGAGGAGGAGGAAGAGGCCCTTGATTATACCTCTTGCGCAAGGCGAACTCTCTGTTATACATAATATAATACTGTGGAGTACGCCCCCGGAGTACCGCGTCGCGTAGTCGAAATTAAATTTGTTCGAGAATTACAGAAAGTAAGGGGTTGAAGCGAAGAAAGGGTGAAAAGGGGCTGAGGAGGGGTTGTTTAGTTGTTGGCATAGGTATACGGAGCATTTCCCCTCCCACCTCCAACATTTTGCCTCATTCCACGCTGTACTTATCATCCCTTCTGGCACCCTTCCTATATCACGGACTCTGCACACAATGCTTGAAATCGACGCGTCTCTCCTTAACTGTTTTTCGTCACGAAGCATTCCCTCTTCCTGGCACCCTTGCCCGCAACAAGCGCTTATTAAGAGTCATTATGGTCACGTTCGTTTCCTCTTTCCTTCTCAATTCTCTCTCCTCCGGCTTGTGTCCCCTTCGTCCAAATAAAAAACAAGCCAGCAGATACATCGCTCAAATTTGATGGAATGATTTAACGACATGGCGACATGGTTGGCTCGCAAAAATTACCACCATTTCCGCTTCGATCGCCGATCAGCATTCTCCAAGTTCAAGCGACACCTCCGTTTATGTCTGTGGCAATTACCTGCCAATGTTATTCCCCCAAACATCCAGAACCTCTCTGCTCCCTTTGGCAAATTGAGCGAAAGAGTCGACTAGATTTTGGAAGCTTCGCAAGGTCCTACAATTTCTCAAAGTTCGGATCTTCTCGTGCTTTCTAGGAAGACTGTACATCAATTCCCTTGAGGCTCTATCAACGAGAACTTCGCCACACACTAAGTAGCTTAAATACGCATACACCCCCAAAGACTTGAAGGCCCTCTGATGTTAGAATTCACTCCCTTCTACGCTGTACACATCTTTGTATGGATAATTGTTGAGTGCTCCAACCATGATCGAAGAGGATCTCTCCTGAAAAGCTGAGTACTTCCCCCAGTTATAAAATAACTCCTCCATTCAACGTCGAAAGCTTACGATCCTCGGTTTCTCTTTGAAGATGATACGAATGTTGTTCCGAACATAAATCTCTTGCCAGACTCTCGAAAGGCCGATCAACGACAACTAAAAATGACCCCACTGTTCTTTACTGTGTCGAGAAACTTAACAATTCGCTAAGTGGACCGAGAATTTACTTGTTACGGGGTTTAAAGAGTGCAGAGGATCATTAATCATGCCAGGAGGAGTAGCCACCTGAAGGACAATCCATTTATTGCAACATCTAATCCTTTGATTAATGTTACTAGCATTTCATGTTCTCTGGTGTTGCTAGTTTCTCTTGTTCCATTAACTCATTCAGCAGCACCCAACGGGAGCTTCCTTTCCTGGATCTCTATCGCTCATACCATCCAAGCAACCTTAACCTTACTCCCTACTTATCAAAAGGACCAGCCCAGTAGAATCTTGTCGTTTCTTCTCTCTCGCTCTCCCTCTCTCTCTCTCTCTCTATCGCTCTATCTGTATGTCTCAGGGTCCTGCGTGCATGACAAAACATCGTAAGGGGGCTTTCCCATGTTGGGAGATCCCAGGGGCATAGATCGGCCTCACTGCGAGAGCAGCTTTGAATCGAGTATTTCGCTCTTCATATAACTATACTTACCGCATCCAAAGATCAATATAGCGTAGAAACAAACGAGCAGTTTCAACATGATGTCTCCATCTTAGATTACCTCACAACTTTAATGAAGCTAAGACTTGCCTCGGTTAAGAGTCGTCATCATTCAACACGCAATGCATTCAAACTCAAAGATGCTTTCTCAACCACCACACAAATCGCAGCTCCAAGTCTGTACGAGGGTTGAACACCAGGACCTGGTTTGGTCCAGGTAGTTCCTGAACCTGTACATGCTGCTAGGGACAGCCTCTCGTCATTCATACCGACCGAATGAGCCAAGACTTTGCCAACATTTGTATCAACCCTTCGATGTCCGACCCATTCGTTTAATCAACTGGAAATCCTTCATGCTTATGTACACGACTCTTGATCCCCTCGTTTTCCCCTGCTATTTAATTCTCACTAACCCCAAGCCTGAGCCACTGTGGGGGAGTTAACTCAGGTGAGTCATTGTGACAAAGGAATATCGTGATCGTGGAAGACACGATTGCCAGTTTTTCCATGGATTTTCATTGAAGCTGAAATTTCTAGGCTTTGAAAAAGTTCCCAATCTTTCTTCGGGGAACTAGAGCTCCATCGACCAAAGTTGATCTTAACATCGCAACAGACTACCCCGCCGTTTTTCAGTCCGCGAGGGCATTTACTCTGACTGGCCTATCAAACGGCATCAAGAATCTCCAGGCATTAAAATTTATAGGAAACGTTCGTACACGCCAAGGTGGGAAAGTTGCTGTGCGTGATGGCGACACTGTTTCAACCCTGCTGGGAAAGCAGCACAGACGGAAGGACATTCAACGGAACACTTAAAGCTTTTCCTCCGTTGCAGCAGGCAAACCTCTGCTCGTAATCTCGTTTACCCTCACACTCACATTGTTGACGTTATTAAACAAGCTCCTGCGTTTATTATTGTGTTGTCTCGTAAATACGAAGACAATTTGTACATCGATATTAAATATTATACATAATAAATACGCCTACATGAGGATCGCGCTAAACCCTGGGAAAGCCGCGTCAATCCAATGTTTTTTATTCTCCCGTTCTCTCATTTTCCCTCTTTTTTGATGAACGTCCCGATATTAGCAGTCGCGCATGTTGTTGTGGCGTGTGGAGCCTTCTACGCCTCCCGCAAACTTCTCTTTCCCACGTTCTCGCGTTCTGCACCCGCTCCACCTAGAACTAGTTTTCCCGTGACGGTTTAACCGGTCGGACAGCACGCGACAATTCCGAACTTCCAACTCGTTCACAATTATTCCTCGCTGTGCTGTCTCTTCGTCGGATTTATTATAATTCTTTTTTTTCGTGGCCTACCATTATTTACGTAGCAGGTAAGCTAGGGATCGGTACCAAGTGACCTTTTCCGGTCTCTTCCTTATAGAAACCCCATTCCAGCATCAAGGCTTCGTGCCGAGGTCACCAAGCTTAGCGATTTTTTTCTGTGACTAATAATTCATTCGTGAGTGATTCAACTTCCCACCAACATAATCCACCATTTCGCGTGATTGTTGGAAACCGCCATTTCGTTTGCTGCGACATCCCTAAAGATTGCCCATCGGACGGAGCTTAAAGTCCTGAAACTTTTCAGGCATTTTGTTCAATTTTCCCACTGAGCCATCGCACGTGCATATGACGTTGAAGTTTCCCAGACATTCACCCCGGAACTCTGCGAACCTGCAGCGTCATTCTCCATTTGACAAAACTGCAGCAAACTGCTTCGCATTGTTTTTGTAGAAACTCGAAAGAGGCTCGAACAGTCACTAATGGACACTCGACTTTTCAACCATTGAACACTCTCCCGCCATTTCGTGATCGCAAACGACCATTTTGGTCTCTCGATCCAGTAACCGGTGGACGCAGGCCGACCCGAAGAAGCTACCGCAATTTGGTAGAGAGAGAGAGAGAGAGCCAGAGGGTTTTCCATGATCCAAGCGGCAATCGATCCGGCCTACGAGGCTTTCTCGCGCTGCAGAGAGAATTAAACGTGCACCCTCTCCCTCGCAACACACTAAGAGAGGGAGGAGGGTAAGAAGGCGGCGGCGGTTGTTGGTAATCGCGGAAGGCTATACCTATTTATACAAGAAGTTGTAGTGCGGCACGAAGCTGCGGCGGAGTTTCGCAAAACGACCCCTCACGAACTGGTGTGTACCGGGTCAACGTTACAACCCGCGTGACTTCACTCGGTCGCTATATGCAGATCCTCGAACAAGACTTAGAGCCATAAGGTCGGGATTCCGCTCGATCTACGCGTTAATTTTCGGCCAGGAACGACCTTTTCGTCGGTGACGTCGACCAGGGGGTACGAGGAGGATAGGAACAAGTTTTGGGGGCTTCTGGAGCGGGGACAGGGGTATAAGTTTAGCACACTCCAGGGGTGGTTTTCTCGGCAGTCCTCATGGAACAACCGAGCGAGTTGAAAACGTTTGGGGAGTCCGCGATTCGTGCATTTTGCCCATAGACACGATTAGCTCTCATTGCCAATTAGTGATTCCAGTCTCGCGCGTGCGTTTAAACTCGCTGGCAGCAGCGAAGAATGCTGCAATTGTAATTTAGTGACGCATCACCTTCCGCACCAGAAGCCCGCTCTTGGCTTTCAACTTTATGGGCATACGAGAGCCCAGCAAAGTGTCTCGTTGATTTGTGACCACCATCGCTTTTTCCTGCTCATCCAACATCTCCCACAAGGTATATACACCTTCGATACATACACATCGCACTTCCCTCTTGTGTATACACAAATACGGTATGCCTGTATGCGTTTGGAGTGGCTAAAGGATACCTCGATATTCACGAGGACGAAGACGACGCCCAACGTCAATATTGACCTCGGCAATGGATCTTGGTCCTCTTCGTCGTCGTTTCCGTTCCCATCGGACCTTCCTCATACGCTACCGCTATATATTTCTCCTCCTATTTCTTACCTCCACCTATATACCCGCGAGAACGTACCCAAACAAGAGCCAGAGACGAGGAGCGAGAGAAAGAGAAGCCAATGGCAAAAAAAAATACCTTGCGAGCAACTGTTAATTTCGCCTCTTTGATCGATCGTACGTTAATCATTCGAAGAGGTCGTAACTCTCGAGACTGTGACAACAAGAACGCGAAATATACCAAAGGACTCTCTGCCTTCAAAGACTCTCTAATTATCGGGGAAATAGAATTACTCGATATTGGACTTCAATATCTTGCTCAACCGCCTCTTTGTTTTATCATTTTTATCGATTTTTATTTTTTGCTTCGCTCCTTTCCCGCCGTTTTTTCTTATCTTATGCTTTTGTCTGCTAACTTCACGCTTGAGCAAACACTGCTCGTCACTCATCGCTCAAATTTCTCGCCAAAGTATGATAAAAAAATTCTATCGAAATGCTGAAGCCCCGAAATGGCTTGATGAAAAGGATTTTTTTTTTATTCAGCTGATCAATTATTTTTCGGTTAATTTGGTTGATAATCTAATGTTAGAAATAAAATACGTACCGGCACTGCAGTGACGCGTCGTTGGGCACGTACGCACGAAACGCCCGCGCGGCGCCATCTCGCGGCGGGTCGGTAAAGCTCCATTAACGCTGACGGTACGTCACTGCTTGTCTTATCCACAGTCGGCAATTTCGAATCTTACGTTATCTTCCTATTTTCGAACGTTTCGTGTTTGTAAAAATAAATATTGTTTTTTTGTTTCGACATTTTGATTCCGTTCGAAAAATGAATAAACGCTGCAAATTGAAGCGAATAGGGAAACGAAAAATCGGCTGGCGCGCGGTTCATTTGCGCTGCTTCCCCCCAACCCCGCTCTCTGCTTTGTCCCATGCTTGGGCCCACGTAGCCAACTTGAAACATTGAGAATGTTGGACGGTCAACGATTCAGCATTCAACGAAACAAACCCGACACCCGCATTATTTTAATGAAATGGAAACACAAATGGCTTGGTTTAAAAATGTCGAAGAATCGCTGATCTCGGAGGAAAAGCAACAGATGATTTGACGCGGATTTGTTTTCGGTGGGAATATCACTAGAAAAAACTAGATCTTTGAGAATATTTGTCGACAAAGCATTTCTCGAATGAGAGTCTGTAGCCCCAGTTAACTGCAGACTTTCTCCGCTGCTGCAGTCATTCACGGTGTTCGCAGTCGACAATTTTTAAAATTTTTTTGCTACTACTGTTTTCCACGTTAGTTGTGGTTGATCCTATCGGTTTGACTATTTTTTATATTTCGCATATGAAATAGTGTGCAAGTCGTAATTTTTGAAATGGTCAAGCCCAGCTTCTTGTCAACGGAAAAGAATAAAAAACATTGCGACGATCTTTCGAACGAAAAAAAGTCAGGAGCCCAGCCAGCTGAGAAGGTATTCGCCGAAATACGACAAAAAAAGGCTTAGTTCTCTGATTCCACCGCGTGGACGGCGCCACTTACCGAATAGTATGCTTCTCAGACCCCCAATGTTCTTTTTATCATCATGCAAACGGTCTTTGTTTTGATCATTTTATTTATTACGAGAATGTTGACAAATAAACTCTTGAACTCATCAAACTCTTTTTTTTCTCTCTCAATATTTCGAACTTTATTGCGAAGCAGAAACAAAGAGTCTCAAAATGATTCTCGTTTTTATTGTTGGAAATTCTTGTTGTCGAGATTCACGTTGCGACTCACGATAAACTTTTTATTAATGACACAAAATTAATCAACAAACGCGAAATTTGTTGATTAAAAATCGAGAAAAAAATCATTCGATCACATTCATACGTTTGATGTTTTTTCCTTTTGTTTTTTATCTCGTGCAGACCGTTTCCGAAAATGCGAGACTCGATGTCAATTCGCCGACAGGCGGAGACGACGATCTGGAGCTGTGGGACCAATCTGGGTTCATGCTGAGGAGCGATACCGACGATCCCCTCACTCACTCAAAGTTTGTGAACTTGACATTCATTAAGATCGTAAAAAAAAAACATTACTCACGATACTACAGCTTGAAAAATTCATTACTCAAACTTTAATTACCCAACTAATTGCTCAATCGACTCATCGATAATTACGAGAATTTATATTCGAAAATGATTCATAATCCACGTATTTTCACAGAAATTGAAAATCGAATATTTCCAAATTATATGAACAACCAAAAATCGTCAAAAAATCGTAAAAAAAAATCAAATCTCATCAATAAAAAAAAAATAAAAAATGTCACTGATATTGTTGTTGATGAAAAATTCATAAAATTCATGATTTTTCGTCTTTTTTCGATTAAAAACCTTTTTGAAATATGTAATGCATCGTTTAATCGAAAATATTTGCTTTTTTTTTGTTCGATGTTAAAGATGGGGGGCACAGAATTGGTGCAGACCCAGCTGCATACCAATTTCCATAATCCTCGTTCTGATAGTGCTGGTTGTGCTGCTTCCACTTTTGGATCATGCTGCTGATAAGAACACTTTGAATTCCACGATATTTGGCAATGAGAGCGATTACACGTGCATGGAAAATTGTCATTTATCTCTGGTCGAATCCATACCGATCGGTATGCGTTATTCCAATGAAAACGTCGTGCACAACAGTACGTATCAGGCATGGATGGAACTCGTTACATCGGCCCAACATACCATCGAAATTGCTTCGCTCTATTGGACCATGAAACGGGCGGATGTTTATCCCGACGATAGCGCCAAAGAAGTGAGACTTCGATAATTTTTTCTTTAATTGATAATTTGGCAAAAAAAATAAGTTGCCACGAAATTTGTCGTTTTTTTTTTGTTCTAAGTAACAAAAATATTTAAAAATTCATTTTTCGAAATTTCAACGTAAAAATTGAGTTTTCACGTTCGATCTTTTTTTAGCAACATTTTTTTTTGTTTTCGTTTTCCTTTCCAGGGCGAAGATGTTTTCGAAGCTCTTCTCGAGGCCGGTCGCGACCGAAACATCGCAATCAAAATCGCACAAAATATTCCATCGCAATTGAGTCCGAATCTCGATACCGAATATTTGGCGAAAAAGGCAAAAGCTCAGGTGAGACGATTTCTTTGCAAAATTCATTTTCTCGTTCGTTCAATAAATTTTTTAATTAAAAAAAAAAACAAATTTAATTCATATCCCGAAGTAGAGCTCTCTTACCTTTCCATTTTATTCCTGTAGCCATCATTCTTTGACCTTGAAATCGTCGTAAAGCACGGATTCGTTCGTGATTATTATTTTTTATGGATTTTCTCCCTCAAAAGCAATTGCGCAGCATTGAGATTAAAATTTGATTAATCGTTAAGTGGATTTTATTTATAATTCAAATTTCTTTATTTTTTACACGATCATAAATTTTGTGGAGTTTTCTTTTTTTTTCGAAGATTATAACTTCGAAAATTTTGGACAAAATACATAAATTTTGAAAAATTTGATCGAAACACAAAAACTTTGGACAAAACACGGAAATTTCGAATAAAATACGAAAATTATAAAAAATTGAACAAAAAGGCAGAAATGTAAGAAAATTTGAACAAAAGGCAGAAATTTTGATTTTATTTAAAAAATCGTCAGGTGTTGAGTTTGAATTTCGCTGCACTTCTCGGAGGCGGTGTACTTCATACGAAGCTTTGGTTAATCGATCGAACCCACGTTTACGTTGGTTCGGCGAATATGGATTGGAGATCGTTGAGCCAGGTCAAGGAACTCGGTATCCTGGCGATTAATTGTTCTTGCCTGGCGAACGATCTCGCTAAAATATTCGAGGTTTATTGGCAACTGGGCAATGAGGGAAGAGTTCCATCGTCGTGGCCTGACACCATGGCCACAAAAATCAATCTCGATAATCCAATGAATTTCACTCTCGACAATAACAATTACAAAAGTTTCATTGCGGTGAGTTAATTACGAAAAATCGCTACACGAACAAAAAAGTTGAAAAACAAATTAAATTCCAAATGCACGGACGTAAAAATTTTTTCCTGCACGTACAATAATTTTTTTTGCATAATTTAGAAACCAAAAAAATAAAAAATAAATTAAAAAAACGAATAAATATCGAAAAATAAAGAAAAATAAATATTTATTCATAATCGAGATTAATAATGAAAAAATAATTCGTTTAAAGAGCTCGCCACCTCCACTCTCGCCGACTGGCAGGACGAACGACCTTGAGGCAATAATTCATTGCATCGAGAAAGCCGAAAGATTTGTTTATATATCGGTAATGGATTATTTTCCATTAACAATTTACACAGCAAAAGTCAAATATTGGCCGGACATTGACAACGCGTTGAGAGCAGCTGCTATAGATCGTAAAATAACAATTAGATTATTAATATCCTGGTGGAAACATTCGAGACCTTCCGAGGATTATTTCCTTCGTTCTCTGGCCGATTTAACGAGCAGCTATAAAAACGTCAAAATCGAAGTTGTGAGTTGTCATGAAATGCGAATATGTTGTCATCATTTTTGTACTAAAATACACATTTTTTTCATTTCCCTCTGCTTTGCATACATTTTTGAAATATCGACATTTTCAGAAACGATTCATCGTACCGACCAATCCGGATCTTGATAAAATACCATTCTCACGTGTTAATCACAACAAATACATGGTCACCGATGTCGCAGCTTACATCGGCACCAGCAATTGGTCCGGAGATTATTTTATCAACACCGCAGGTAATTCAAAATTATTTATAAAAAGCTAATCGTTTTTAAAAATGTTCAAATATCCATTTAAACGAATAAAATAAAATCGTCAATTTATTTGTTCTCTTCAATGTAGGAAAATTCTAATCGAGTCAATTAATCAATACAATGAATTGAAACTAAATCAAAATTCCTAATGAATTCAAAATTTTTATATTCAATTGGATTCCGAATGGAAATTAAAAACAAATAAACTCATCGTCTTTGTAAATCTTCGAAAATCCATTCAAACGAATAAAATAAAATCGTCAATCTATTTTTCTTCTTTAATTTAAAAAAATTTCAATTGCATTCGAAATTGAAATAAAAAATAAAATAAAATAAAAACGTTTTTGTAAATTTTCGAAAATTCATTCGAGGAACAAAAAACCATTCCAGCCAATTAATCAGTAAAATCGATAGGTACCAAATGAAAATTTCGAATGAATTCAAAATTTTGATTTTCAATTTGATTTCAAATTTCCATTAAATGTGTAAAAATTGAAATAATGATTAGAATTTGTATTAATTCGAGTTTTGGGTCCTCGATTATTTTTCATTACCAATGACTAATGCTTCCAATCTCCCGATCCAGGGATCGGCATGGTTTTTGAGGATGTGGGGCACAAAAATGTCAACAGCATAAGAAAACAGCTCGAAGACATTTTCAATCGAGATTGGAATTCAGCTTACGCGCATTCCCTCGAAGCACCGTGTCCCACGAAGCAATCGTTGTTGAGAACAATGCCTCGAAATGATTTTATGCTGCCACCAAATTCGCACCATGTACCTGCCTAAAAACCATTCCAAAGGAAAACCAAAAAGTTACATTTCGCAATCTTCTGCTCGAGGTACATGAACTTGAGGATATTTATCATTTTCCAACGTCTCTTAGGCCTAATATGTAAATATCTTGAACCAAAAACAAGTCTTCGATTTTTTCATTATTTTTTATTTTTATTTTTAACAAAAGCCTACGATTCATCATCGACCAAAATATTTCCGTGTACAATTTACAAATTCATCTGATTTAAATGGAAAAAAAAAAATTCCAATTAAATCGGAATTTTCAATCGACAGTAATTTCAGAATTTTTGATTTTTGACTTTTTTGAAAAAATGTGAAATTTTATCATTTTTTTTTCAACCATATCCAATTTTTTCCATTGCAGCATTTAAATTTTTGTATTCCGTACAAAATTTTCTTTTTTTTTTTTATACAGAAATTCATTTTAAGGTAAGATCGAAAAAATTATTTTCCGGATGAAACTTTATCGATGTAAGGAACTTAATGAAAATTTAATTCCACAAATTTGTGTTTTTTTTATCGTTCCCTTGATTTGCAGATTTTTTTGATATTTTTTAAAACTCAAAACTCTCACTCTTAGCGTTTATTGTGCGATGCTAATCAAAAGGTGGACGAGGCTCCTTTTTGGGAGACGTCGACAACAATTTTAATC
The DNA here is from genome assembly GCA_963921915.1 of Hyposoter dolosus. Taxonomy (NCBI): domain Eukaryota; kingdom Metazoa; phylum Arthropoda; class Insecta; order Hymenoptera; family Ichneumonidae; genus Hyposoter; species Hyposoter dolosus. The sequence continues at coordinate 9,087,460 of OY998138.1, forward strand.
GTTAATCAAAACTATTGTCTTCTCGCAACAAATGACGTGCTTATTATTCTGTAATTCGATAATCGTGGAGGAATGTGTTGTTAATATTGTACGATTGTTATGCCGAAGCAGAAAGAGGATGAAATAAATATGAAAAAACTCTCGAAAACTGTGTTGAAATGATTATTTCCAAAATGCCCAAAAAGCCCCAGAATTTCTTGTGAAAAATCGCAAGCAAAAAGGTTTCGAAAAAAAGACGAAAGTCCCGGACGATGAATCGCACGAATTCGTTTCGCGAGTAATTTTCATTCGAATGTGACTTACTTTTAAGGAGTCACGAAAAACGAAGAAACCGACGAGCCGAGAGACGAGATGGCTCGCTAGACGCAGCGAACAACGTGAGTCCTCCGATAAATGTCATTTTTACGAATGACGTAAGTCTCGAGACTCCGAGCAAACAACACTGACACACCAAACAAATTGTTTGATTAGGTGTTGCGTGTAGCGTAGATGCAGTTCGCGAGGTTATGGCCAAGCGAATTTTCTATAAATTCAATTTTAAATCCTACACATCGCAGAGCAAAAAATAAAGAGAGCCCGAGGGCTGTGTGTCTCTGACGCTGGTCCTTCGGGTCATTCGTCGCGATGGGACGTCAAGATGATCAGGAGGCGGCATGGACTGTGCATAAAACAAATGAACAACACGATGGAATAATCATTAAAAGTAAATGCTCGTTAACCACTTTTCCCATAAACAGACATTGATACCGACAATCGCTGCAAAAAAAGATTTTTTATAAAAGAAACGATCCTTGAAGACATTCGGTCCAGTTTTAAAAACTAGGAGGCTGCATATTCCCAGCCATAAAAACTCCCAGGATTCGTAAAAGCAAGCTAAATCATTTTTTCGAAGAAAAAAGTGAGAAAAAATTTTATGCTCCCCAGTAATTTCGTCCCGAAATGCAGCGCTAAGGGAGAGGATGGAATTTTCAAGTGCATCGAATAAAATTGCAGCTTTTCTTGCTCGATCGTAATCGTTCAAGGTCGGAAATTCCAAGTTTTACGAGAGCCATTCAAAACGATAAATTCATGCGAATATGATCTGCGTACACATTCTATGCTTATCCATATTTCTGGACGATTTACCTCGCGACTCTTCGTCGATCCTGCGAAAATTATTTCCACGCTTTACGATGGAAAAATATTTAATTTATCGCGACACTAAACGTTCTTCGCGCAGTCGGCTTGATTCTGACGTGGGGCGTGACCGAAGTTCTGGAAAACTTTATTGCAACAACGTTTTATGACTTGATGCAGAAAAAAAGTTTTGAAAAATCGCTTGAAAAGTGAATTTTCAAACGATTCTTTCGGCCAGAATTCATTGCAGCGATAAATAATTAAAAAATCATTATAATAATCATGTCACGCCAATAATAACAATCGCAATGTCAACCGAGAGGAATGCAGCGATGCAGTCTTTTCCCCACAGAACGGATCAATCATAACCAGATTCTGCTTTGAATTCTGCTACGTCCGATCGTCGCAACGATCAAGCTCCAGCATCCATGCATGCAGTCGAGTCTAATGACGTACCTCCGATGAAGCTTCCGCATACGTTTCATCATGCAAAAACGTGGCATAACAAAAAAAAAATGTTTTCCATCCTCCGCGCTTACATTTCTTCTCGGAATATTTAATTTTTTTGTTCTCGCACTTGACGATACTTTGTTGGAGGATCCTTACCAATGGGAGATGCGGATAAAGATGGATCAGTGGGGCAGTGATGCTCCGCCTTGGTGGGACGTACGAAAATTTCATTTTTCATCACCTTGACTCTCTATGTATATGCAAAACGGAAAATCTTTCCATTCGATCGCAGCGCGATCAGGCACAGTTGGTGCAAATATCGAATGGAAAATAAATGAAAAGAGAACAGAGATTCGTCACGGACCTTTTTTTTAAAAAGTAAATCCAAATGTGTTCAGTTCGTAGGACAAAGTATTGACGTTCCAGAAACAATAATACATTATGCGACACTAGATTCGAGTTGAAAATATTGTAGAAACATCGAATTTGCCCGAATAACTTGGATTTTGGACGAGATCAATGTTTTTGTAAACGAGGTCAAGTTTTTGTGAGTTCAAGACAAATTTTTTCTTGAGTAAAACTTCATTTGAATACTGGACTCTGATCGTGATTTTCGATGTTCGTTATTCGTCTATTTTGATAGAATAAAAATCGTCTTGTTGTCTATAGAATTCTGTTTACCGTGCAACATTTTTGGGATGGTTTGAATTTGTCATGGTTCGAGTTGATTGTCTCAAATTTTATGCACGAATTTATCGATGCGTTTAGAACGCGTACACACTTTTTTGACCAGAAGGTATTCGCGAGAAGTCACTTTTTGGCAAATTTTCCAAGAAGCCGATGAACATGATTTTTGTTGGAAAATTCAGGCTAATCTTTCGTATCCAGCCACCAAAATGCAGCAATGACGATGGACACGCGATCATTTTTTATAACTTTTTCGACTCATCATCGAGTTTGACTAATCCTACAGCTGGACTTTCGAATATGGACCAAATAGTTACAAGGAAACGAGCGAATTAACACATGACGTTGAAATCTTAATTCGTAGTTACAGATTGATCAATAAAATCATGAGCACGATGCAATTCATTGCAGTTTTTTCTCGTAAAAATCAAACAGTGGCTTGTTCTCTGACGTAAGAATCAAATGACGTTTAGGACTTTGAAGTAAGTAGCAAACATACGTAATTATAGAGTGTTCCGATGAGATCCTATTGAGCATTCTCCTCGGCGCGGATATGCAATTAAGCAGATGAATGACTTGTCCGAGTGCAACAATTGTTGTCAACGTATCGTGACGTCCTTTTAATCGCGAGTGTGCGTGTTTTTTTATTCGATCGTTATATAAGACCCTACGAAATATTTCCGAGGAATTTGCATTTTGGGTCGTGATAATTGCAGTAAAAATGAGCGCAGGTGTTAATGCAAAGACCAAATAACTGAATTCGGTCGTTCACCGGGTCCTTCTCCTTAATTTTTCCGAGTTGTCACTCTCACGCTCGATCCAACGACATAAACGCTGACCATAAAAAACCAACGGTTCATTCTCCCATGCACGTTGTGCTTCTATTTTTTTTCTATCCGTATCAATCCTTACGGCAACAAGAGTTTTCGCAATATTAAAAAAAAAAAAGTTAAATATTTACAATCACCACTTGTTCCAAAAAGCATCAAAAATTATTTTTTTTATTATTTATAAAAAATGGGATCACAAGTTATTTCAAATGGGCGTGAAGAAAAAAAAAATAAGAACAAATTATTAATTTTTTCATTCCTTCTCTCTCCTTTCACCTTTCTTTTCTGTTTTGGCACTGTCCCCGTCGCTGTCAGTGTCACTGTGCCTGTGAGCCACGTTTTCGATATAGTTTTCTTAATACACATCTCTCACGCCAGTGAATAAGGCAAATACAAATTTGGCAATATGAAGTATTTTCGACAATCGTATTTAGGAAGAAGCAACGCTTTCACACTCCGTTTGAAATTTCACTATTACTTATTCCGTAAGCGACGTCGAACACTCGTCGTCGCACAATATTCTTGCATAGTTACTGCTTACATTGAAATTGTTCCAATTTATCCTTTCTGGCGAGAAGCTCGTACCTTATGCCTTTGTTTACATTTCTTCATATTATTATAAGTCATGACTTTGTGTATGTGTGTGTGTGTGTGTGTGTTTGAAGTTTGAAAGTTTACATTGTTGGGTTTGTTTGAGAGCATTGTTTCGATGATGACGATGCTTATTGATCGCGTTACGAAATATGTATTTGAAAATATCATTCACATGCCTTAATCCAAAGCGTCGCAAAAGCCTCATTAAAATTTTATTCGATCCAATATCAAATGACGAACGTTCGGTTTTCGCGTTCGTGAATTTTGCAATTTCAGTTTATAAATTTCTTTGCAGCACGATTACGATAGCAGTTTCGATACGGTCGATACAAGTTTTTTTTACTGTCGAGTTGAATCGACGCTCCAAAATAAAAATAATTTATTCATATCCGAAATTAGTCTGAAGAATGTTGATCTTCAGACATTGAACAAAAAACTGAAAAAACGCTCGGCAACGACATTGAAAATAGTGCGCGGCGTTGGGAGAAAGGAATGTGGGGGAGTTTTCGAGCTTTGATACATTTTTTTAACATCGCGTTGATAGCGAGTGGTGGGGGGAGAATCAAGTGCGCACATCATTAACGTTTTGAGCATGTCTTTATGTTTCTTTTATTTTCTACGAGCGCAAAAGTGTTGATGCGTTGTTGAGGTAATGGATACACATTATAAGAATGGTACGTGATAAGTTAAAGGTGTGTTTGTTCCCCACCATAGAGCTCTGTGAAGGAATAGAGGAGGATCGGTGGTGGTATTATCGAGAGAGTACACGAAGAGTGTCTCATTGAGCGTAGTGCGGGTTGTCTCCTTTCGAACTCTTGCCAGAACTCCTCCGTCCTAAGTTCTAAAGTCGAGCAACATCTCAAGCAACTTAGTGACCATACCGAAAGGATAAACTTTAAGATTGTGAGGAGTTGTCTCGACCAGAGGCACGAAAAATCCAAATAAAATCAGTTACTACAATAAATAATATTGCAGAAAACCTTTTGTTTTCTCGGGACTGTCGAACGCGCGGAGAAAGTGTCGCTCGTGTTATAGAAAAGCTGCGTGCCACTGGAATTCACGAAGCATCGAATAAGGTTGGTGAAACTCTTTTCCTAATACTCAGTCCCCATCGATTTTTCCTTTTTATTTACGTCCAATCACAAATCGACAAAAATCAAAATTACGCGCTAACGAAACGGAGCCGAGAGAGAGAGAGAGAGAGAGAGAGAGAGAGAGAGAGAGAGAGAGAGAGAGAGAGAGAGAGAGAGAGGAACTGAAAGATCCAGAAGTTTTCAACGATGCACAACTCTTCCGCAGTCTCGTCATCAGGGATGCAATTTTTTTGGCGTTTATTCCGCGTATATTCGTACGATAATCATATGGAAATTTATGGGCATTCATTCACCAAATTTCTGCGGTAAATACATCGTGAATGTGTATCTCATTCAGTCTTGTCGTGAGTCTCGATCTTATAACATATCCGAATATAAAAATGCACAAATGATAACATAAGTGAAAATAGTTCGGTTTGTGTAGTGATAAAAATAAAATCTCTGAATAATTGTTAAAAATAGAACGAAATTACAACTCGGATCATTAAAAATCGACACTTTTTCGTGTGAATCTAAACTGCAGACACTTCACGCGTAAAAATAGTCAAAAATACGTGAAAAAAAATTGGCGAAAAAAAGGTAAAATGATTAAAAGCATTTCACAATTGATAGAGAAAATAGAAAATTAACGTACAACTAGAATTTGTGATTGAGAGACTTGGCTGAGTTGCTCAACTATCGGTGAGCAATCCTGAACGCACTAAAAGGCCCCAGCTCGAGCAATACACCGTCGGATGCATTATTTATCAAGCGTCTTGGACTTTTGAGATGCGACAGCGAAATAAGTAATCGAGAAACCCAAACGACCGACGCGCCTTCATTATTTTCTATCCTCACACTGGTTTTATAATTTTTTAAAAATTCTCCCCTTTCTTCTGCACCCCGAAATATTTTCTCACACAATTTTATAAATGGAGCCAACAATTAAAATCATTTCCATGGGATTGTCCAGTTGTTCACTTTCGGCACCGATCACATAACCCGCGCAGTGTACCGTTTGTTTTCGTTTCCCCTCGTCGAGTCTAGTGTCAGATTAAAAATATATGACATCCCAAAAGCCGGTGTACAAGGAAAACGCTACGCGCGATGCAAGTTTTTTACGTGCACGTGACGGTCTCCCGAATAAAACCGAATAAACCGGTATCCGATGCTGCGTTTCTTCTTTATAACAGGGAAAAAGGTCGTGTGTGTCATCAATACCAAAATTCCTGTTCTCCAGTGTGAGCCGATTGCATGAATATTTAATGAGGCGAATTGTTCTCCCAGTGTCATGGCTTTTGCGCTGTTATTTACCACTTTGTTACACAATTTTCATCGATGTCTGCATTAAAATAAAGTTGTCAGCAAAGTATAATTGTCACGTAATCGTAACGACAAAGACTTGGTATGCATTTTGCTGTAGCTTTTCGAAATGAAATGCAGTTGAATATGCGATGCGATCGAGTGCATATGCGAGAAAAATGACAGGAAGAAAACATTCCGTTGCATTTTCATGACTTCTCAATAGTTTTTTCTTTTCGTTTGCACATGCACGGTGACGCGAATTTGATCACTTATCACTTCGTTAGCTGCTGCTGTCTCTATGTCACACGCAGTTAGATGACACGAAGGTTGAGTGAAAATAAACAGGATTCGATTGCATATCCTCTTTTGGATTGCATAACCATTGCGTGGGTCAAATGTGGCTTGGAAAAATGTCCACTCCGTCACGATGACGAACCTGCTAATTCTCAAGACGCTTCAATAATCATACACGTCTTCCTGTCAAAACGGAAAAAAAAAAATAAAAATCTCTTCGAATTCGCAGAGGAAAACTCTTCGTTTTGTTTCTCGATTCCTGCCGCTCGCGTGTCAACGATGAAGTCACCGAATTTCTCACTTTTTCATGTCGCCATGCAATTATTTATTTTAGTTTATTCGGAACCGAGTAGAGCCGAAAGAATTCACGACACAATGACTGTCGACTTTTTCGTCTGGATCCTGGAGACTTTTTAATTTGCATAGATAAAAGAATTCGTAATAACAAAACGTCAATCAATTTATAAATATACCGCGAATGATGAATAATATCGCTTTCGGATATTATTTCAAGGTAACCCTTTGAATTAACCTGCAAATTTGTACGCCAAATCGCTGAGCTCGGTCCAGTCGAAGGAGCAGAACGAACGCTCTGTAAAAAAAGTCTTTTTACGACATTTCGTCACGTCTTACAAATGAAACACTATTTAAAGTCCAACAAACAAACAAAAAACACTCGAGACTCCCTTTCTTTGTGGCTGGCACAACAGGATTCCATGGAAACAGAAATAATCGTTAAAGCATTTTCGTTTTTTTCTCACAAAGACGTAAGAATTATGGGCGCGTTCGGATGTTTTTGTTGGGTCTTGGTTCATTGAACCTTCGCTGGCTCAATGATCGAGATTTTCAGTTTGTACAAACGATCGATTTCTCTGAGTCAAATCCACGTAGAATGAATATTATTGTTTTTATAGTTTGTTACGTAAACTCGTGTGAACTGTACACGTGGAAGAACTCTGACAATAATTACGGAGAAAGTCAAACACTGATACGAAAATAATACGATGGACGCGATCGTGTAACCACAAAATTTCTCTCCCTCTCTCTCTCTCTCTTTCTCTTTTTTCTCTCGTGCAAAAATCATACAGTTCCCTCGTCATGCGAGTGCAAATGTTGCAGCGAACGTTAACTCCACTCGCGGATTAAAACGGACACCGCAGTTCGTCTTGTTCTCATGACTACTACTTACAAACTAACGATCATTTATCAAGCTCCTCATCATCGATCAAATTATCTCGATACGGAATTTGAACGATCGAAAAACTGACCAGGGTCAAATAATATTTTTTTATTGTCATTTAATTACCAACTATGCAGTATTTTTACGAATGCGCAATTGAAAGACAATTGGAAAATTTCTGGAGCATTTAAAATTCTCCAAATTCCTTGGTCTCGATATTCGAACGTTGATTCCGATCCGGAAGAGCGCAAGTTTCATGCAACAGGTTAATTATCGCTCAGGTACGTGAAGTTCACGATCAAACTTTCACTCTGCGCGACATCGTCGTCTCACCCACGACTGCCTCGTTTTTTTTTTCTTTTGCTGGCTTGAATACAACCACGTACGATTTTTCATCAACAATTTACGAATCGGATTGTTTTCTCTATTTGTTTTGTAATTCTGGAAACTCGCTTTTTTCGTCAAATGTTAAAAAATGTCTAGATCGTGATTCGTGTCGAATGGAAATGTAAAAATTGGCCGAATAAAATTTGTGGGAAAAAAAAAAATTAAAATTACGGTGGACACTCGAGTATATCGGGCTCTGGATCGTTTGAGGTAAAAGAAAAAGCTGTGATTACGAGCCTCGCGTTAGTACGTGCAAAGTAGGACTAAACAGCAAATATATAGGAACACAAAACGAGAAACGAGAAACAACGACGACGACGACGACGACGAGGTCGATCCGAGTTTTCTTTCACGGTATACAAATTTTTATTCCACCTTAAACGAACAATTCTGAAATAAATATTTGAAAAATGGTCAAACGAACGATGGACAAATGAATTCGAAAAAATTTGCTGCAAGATTTCCGGGGTCGTTCTTCGCTGGCTCGAGACACAAGATAAATGGACGACTTTTTTTGTGGGATAAGTACACGAAGGATTCGTTTACTTTTACATTTCTTGACTCCGTCTCAAGAACTTTTACCAGTTAAAATTTCTTTGTTTGCATGTGTTCCTTCCTCTCTCTTTCCATTTCTCAATTTTGTATTATTTCATTTCCTCTTTTTTCTTGCACTTTGGATTTTGCTCGCTCGATCTTTTCTGTGAAGATTTTTTACGGGAATCCCAGGCTCGGAATTCATCTCGAATGCACTTTGAAATTCCTGGAGATTCTTTCGAGTTTGCTGTAGGAAAACAATGTCCCTCTTGCTCTCGTCTCTCTGTCTCTCTTCCTCTCTCTCTCCCTCTCTCTCTCTCTCTCTCTTTCTTTTTGCGCACGATACGTGAACTGAATTTCCTTTATTTTTTAGTCTCGAGCCTCTTTTTCCTTACGTCGAGAATGCGAATGAGAAATGGAGTTGGAGAAAAGTTAAAATTATTGAATTTTTTGTTTGTTTGTTTGTCATCAGAGTAACAAAAAGTAAAAGATGGTGGAAGCACTCCTGGAATCGGGAGGCCAAGAAGTCGCCGTTGCACACAATGGACAATCACGAGCTGGCACACCGACTGAATATTCCCCCAACATCGCTCAAATAACCCCGGAAAATGTAAATCTTTCAGACATTCAAAAATTTTACGTTGGCCAGAGCATTTTCATAACAGGAGGAACCGGTTTTTTGGGAAAATTGCTCATCGAAAAATTACTGCGAAGCTGTCCTGGAATCGCCAACATTTATCTCCTTGTTCGTCCAAAGAAGGGAAAAAATCCGCACGAAAGGACCGACGAACTATTCGACGACCCAGTAATTTTCTTTTTTCCAACATTATTCAAAATTTATTTTTATTTTTCTTTTCTTTCCTTTGATTATAACGAAAAATTTGTTTTATTCAGCTTTTCGAGACTCTCAAAAAATGCTCCCCCAAATTTCGTCATCAAATCGTAGGGATCGAGGGAGACTGCAGTAAACCTGGTCTCGGAATATCAGAGACTGACAAAGCGACACTAATCAATGAAGTTTCGGTCGTTTTTCACGTTGCAGCGACCGTAAGATTTGACGAAAAAATCAAACTCGCTGTAGCTATCAACATAAAAAGTGTACGCGACATGATATCGATGTGCAAGAAAATGCCTAAGCTTAAGGTACGTGCTCGTTTTTTAATGAATAAAAAAATTGGCAGAAATATTTTTTTTCATCTCGTGAAAACAAAAACGAATCTGTACAGCTCTGTCATTGTTTTACTAAATTTGAATTTCTTTATTTTTTGTTTGAGTGTTTCGCAACAAAAATTATTTGTTTTTGTTCTTTACACAATGGGAGATTAATCAATGGCTTTTCCACAGTCTTTCGTTCACGTATCCACGGCATACGCTTATTGTACGCAAAATCCAATCGAAGAAAAATTTTACGACCCACCGATTGAGGCGGATAAATTGATGATGATGGTGGAATGCGTGGACGATCATTTGGCGAGCGTCATAACACCTCAGTGAGTAAATAATCGATAGGAAAAAAATTATCGATTCAAATCTCGATCAATATTTTCAAAGGATCGCAGAAAAGCAATTAAATGTGAAACTTTGCACCTTTGGTTCTCTTAATTAAAACAGTTTTGTTGAAATCGTGACAAACAAGATTTCGTTTATTTTTAAAAGACATCGAAATAGAAAAAAAATCTTATGCATCTATTGACGAGTTATTTCTTTTTTCTGCTTGCCAATCGACGTCACGCGGAAATTTGCATTGACGTTGGTAATGGCAATGGACCGTTAGATTTGAATACAAAAGTTGATAAATAAATAATTTCAATGAATCAGAAATATCATTAACTTGTTGACGTCTTATCAAGCATCTTGGGTGGACGTATAATTGAATAATAATTGCAAAGACTAGCAAAGACGATTGCGACCTATATAAATAAATAATTAACAAAATTACAGCATTTTGGGAAGATGGCCAAATACTTACGCCTTTACAAAAGCAGTGGCCGAGAGTGTGGTCCGAAAAGAAGGCGACGACATGCCGATCGGTGTTTTCAGGCCAGCAATCGGTAAAAACAAAAATTGGATGAGAAAAAAAAAACGAAAATAAAAATGTTTTTCTCAAATTTCGATCTTGACGAATCGTTTTTTCTTTTTAGTTATTTCGACGTATCAGGAACCTCTCAGAGGATGGATCGATAATATGTATGGACCAACGGGAGTAGCAGCTGGTGCTGGTACTGGCTTGCTTCGATCTTTGCACTGCGATGGCTCCATGCAAGCGAATGTTGTTCCAGGTGATATGGTCGTTAATGCCTTAATTGCGAGTGCTTGGGACATCGCCGAGATCAAAAAGCAAGTTTCTTTCTTTTATGTTCAAAGCATTCCCCACTTTTTTTTCGTCTCCATTAAAAAGAGTCATGCACAAGACCAAATAATGTCGATTTTCACGGTTTTATGGAGCATATTATTTTTAGCACGCAACTTTACGATAATGACGAAAAAAAAAATATCATTGACACACTGGGTCAATTTGACCCAAGCTCATTTCTCACGTATACATGAAAAATACCAGTTTTTCCAAACAAAAGACAGAACGGCAATAACAATTGTCCGAGTCAAATTGACCCAGTGTGTCTACCAAGGAGATTCCAAATAGTTTTTTGATGATTTTTTCATAATTCACACTGCGATCGAAATAAAATGATTTTTTTTTCGCAAAACAGAACGAATCCCCATAGCGACGAGATTCCGGTTTACAACTACGTATCGAAGGACAATCCAATTACGTTCGACGAACTGAAAGACATGTCAGCGAAACACGGTATGGGGTACCCGAGTAGCAAAGCCATGTGGTATTACAGTTTTCGGAACAACAAATACAAATTTATTCATCTCCTGTACGTCTACTTCTTACATTTGTTACCTGCGGTTATGATTGACGGTGCGACGATGTGTTTCGGAAAACAGCCAAGGTCAGTGACGCTCATCAGCTTCTCGAAAGACTTTTCTGTTTCCTCCAGATTACTCGCTCGTGGATTTCAGTGAATCATGTTTTCTTTTTTGCTCCGCAGATTGCTCAAGATGTACAAAAAGATTCACAGGTTTATGGACGTGTTGAATTATTTCTCGACCAACAAGTGGGACTTTCAAAACGATCGAGTTAACAGCCTCTACGAAAAAATGCTGGAAGATGATCGGAGGAAATTCTTCTTCGATATCAAGTCGATCGTTTGGGACACGTATTTTCAAACTTACATTCAAGGCATCAGGATCTATTTGATCAAGGACCCCATCGAGACTCTGCCAATGGCGCGAGTCAAATGGCAAAGGTATTTTTATTTATTTTCAATATTCACAACATCCCATCACTCACTCCGCAGAAGCTATTCGTTTCAAGATTTTATCCTACAACAATGTTTCATTATCTCTTCCTGAATTAATCACGCCACTGCTTTTTTCAGGATGTACTGGATTCATCAAGCCTTCAAACTTCTCGTAGCTTACGTATTCCTTCGCATCACGTGGGTGCTTTTCGCTGCTCTCGTACCCACCGTTTCCTACTCAACTGCAACGTAAAAAAAACTCCTACGCTCACGAAAAAATGAGAATTTTACTTGGAGAAAAAAAAACCCCGCCATTAAGGCTTTCGAATCGCCTTGAATCTCGTGAGAACGATTTTAATTCGCGCGATCTTACAGAATAAAAGCAACAAAACAATAGAGTTAGCAAAAAAATAGAAATAATCATGGATTGTTTTTTATTTTATGCATTACACGTTGGAAATTATGCGAACTCTCGTACTGGCATTATTCGCAAGGCGTAATTATCATTAGTCAACAGTAAATATCTCGTTGTTCATTAATTCCGAGCTCATAATCACAGTCGATTATTTTTTTTTTATTTTTCTATTAGTCGTCAATTTTTCGTTGTTTCATTTGAGTCTCCTATACATCGTATTTTTTTTATATTATCCTATTTATATTAAACGAGTTTTTTGATAGAAAAAAAAGCGTTTTTTGCATTGAGCAATTTTCAACCATTCCCTGCAAGTTGCAGAAATTCCTTCGGCTAATTCGTGGACGAGATGACGTCGCAATTATTGGCAGAGAAAATCAAGCCGAAAGGTTTACCGAGAATAAACATCAGCTGCTGCAATTGAAAAGATATTAATGAACTACGAAGCCGGAAACGTTCCACCGGCTCTCTAAGGCCTTCGTATTCAAATGAGCGAACTATGTTTTCCAAGAAACGAATTTTACTTCCTGCTCCTTCTCGTAATCACTGAGCAACCGAAATCCTGATCTTGGGCTCGATTATCTTTTAGATCAGACCTAGATTAAAAGCCCCTTTCTCGTTGAGCTAGTCACTTTGTTTGAAGAGTCAAAAAAAATCGTTTTTTTCGATTTTTTAACTCGTTTTACATTTCGAAGCTTTTCGTGCTTTTTTTTTGTACGAGAAATATTCAAAAACCCACATTATTGCCATAGTTATAAAAGTTTCCTACGGCTTGATTTTTTTTTTACGAATTCTCAATTAGAAAGCAAACGAAGTTTGTAAAAAAAAAACAGAGATACTGGCCATTTGGTTTCGGTGACGATAGAAAGTAAAAGTGAGAATTCCGAGGCCTGGAGAATGTTGTTGTTTCTTAAAACGTGAATTTCATTTTTCATTTTTTTTATTTCGTTGCTCGACATTTTAGAAACGCCTGTAGCGAGTAAATTACGTGAATTTTTGAGCAACTGCGAAACAACGTTTGGAAAACAAAATTTCTGTCACAATTCAGAAGGAAGTAAAATTCTTGTATATCCTTTTGTTAAAATTTGAAGGAAAAAAGTTTGATTAATCAGATCGTCGGTGCGTGGGAACATTGTGTTGTCTTTTTGGGTCACACGGTCAAAGATCTCCCATCGATTTCGGAACGCGTTCAGCCTTGAGACAAAGTTTCTTTGTCTACGCTAATCGAAGCAACAAAAATACATTTTTTTATCTAGACGGATGAGTCAATTAAATTTGATACTTTCAGCACACGAGGATGCAGTGGGCATGCAATTTCGTCCTGGTAATTGAACTGCAAGTTGCAAAGTGCAACATTTGCACTTTGTGACGTTGAATCACCAGCACTGGAAAGTGATATTTTGCTCAGGTGCAGTTGAGCAGTTTCAAGATTCAATGCATTATTTTCTCCGCTTCGAGCAGGTGCGAGTCTGATTTTTCGACTATCGGATCACGAAACCGCAAAAACGTGTTTTTCGCCAAAACAAAGCAAAATTTCAAGATTATTTTTGTCATTTTGCGTTAAAAGGCGTTTCGAAAACACTCGGAAACAATGTTCAGATGTATCCTCTGTTGATGATCGTTCCATCGATCACCAAGTGTCAATAACACAACGATGTAGTCATTGAAGAAACGTGTGCTAACGAAAACCATCGAAAAATAGTCCGAGGTACTTATTCGTGGCTACATAACAAATTTGAAAATATGCTAAATTTTCCATACGTTCGGCTCTGCACGTCAACGACGTTATTGTGAAATTTCGTCCAGGAAAAAAAGACGTGTTTTTCAATCTCGAGACTTTTACTACGTCGTTCAAACCTCCGCGTTTACCACCAAGAATCGTCCTTCACTCACTCATTTCTTGCTTATCGATTTTGAAGCGTTTTTCCGAGACCAAAAATTGTAAAACGCAAAAATGCACTCGTCCATTGAAACAGGGACGAGTTCGTGAACGGAGCTCGTCCACTTTGACGTTAACGACGTTTTACAAACGGAAATAACGAGCCGAAAGAATTGATGCAAAAATAAACAACAATCCAAAAATTCACTTCACGGAATAGATTCGGAGAACGACCTTGAATTTCGGGTCGTTTTCACGGTGCAGAATTGAAGGTCGCCACTAAATTTTATTGTGTAACGGTAATTTTTCGATTTTAATTATCTCCGTGACAAAAATGATATTTTTTTTGCTCAATTTATCATTCGATTAATTTTTTATCATATAACGCTGTGACGATGTTTAACGGGACTGTCCGTTCTTGTGCTCGTTAAAGTCTCCAGCTCTTACGTATATCCCGGATGCTCCAAACTGATCGATGTTTTAAGGAAATTCATGTTCTCAGCGTGCCAACAAAAATCATGTTAAACAATTTCTGCTTCTTGGTGAATATTCATTCCCAAGTTTTCTAATGTTCGTTACGAAACAACAACAAATTCTGACACAACTGAACAAACCAATGATTTTTTTGAATTTTTTTTTTTTTGTGTATTTTTTCCCATTTGAAATCAAACAAGCAAAAAATTCGTTTTCGTTGCACAATGAAGCACATTGATGATCAATTTGAATGATTTATCGTAGAGCCAACCAGGGGATCAAGTACACTTAATAGCCGGAGATTGTAAACATTGCTACATCCATAAATATTCATGCAATTGGGGGCTCTTCTGCGTTAATAAACAATTGTCATCAAGCACTGCATCAATGAAATCGAAAAATCTCGATGATTCTTCTTTTTTCAACTTTTGTTCTATGACTCAATTTTCATTTTATGCTTTTATAGAAAAAGGAAAGGGGATTTTATGCTTTTAAGGAAAAAGAATTCACGGAAATTCCCGTGCACGCACGAACGTCAAAAATTGACGACAAAATTTCGACCAAAGTTCGTGAGATAAACCCTGCAGAAAATTTTGGGGATCGAACTCGATGTATGACGTTCGCCATAGACGTCAAAGAAATGCCCAATTTCGGAGCACGATTATGGAATGTTCACGGAGAAAAGACAAACTAAATTTGTGATTAATAATAATTAACGAGAATAAGAAATAAAGAAACTTTTTATAACGAGTCATTAGCGAAAGGACGAGAGTGCGAAAAGCTTGCGAATCGAAGCACGGACACCGCGTGAATTTTAGCGGGTAAACCAAATTCTGAATTGCTCATTAACACATGCGAGAGCCTGGAAAAGAGAGAGGGCCTCCTCGTGGGCCTCTCTCTTTTCCATGCCTTTCGCAGAGGAATTGCTTGTGCATGCTGACTAAAGAATATTCTGCTGGTATTAGTCAGGGAATCGAAAATGCTGCTTTGAACGGTCGGTCGTCTATAGAGACAAAAATGTTGGTTCAGGTCTACGAAAGCTTTGCAAGGTGGGAGGGATAACGTTTACCTCTCCCTTGCACGCCTATATAAGAACCAACCTCGCCAGGTCCGACGCTACACTATATAAAAATTTGTCACGTCAGAACAAAGTATCGGCGACTTATTATCGCAACGTAAACATTTTTTTAAATAAACGGCGTACTCGTGATTTATTTTTCGAACTACGTCGCTCGTGATTTACAACCGCAAAGGAACGAACTTGCCCTCGGGAATTCTAATTAGTTTTTGATCATCGGTAAGTGTGAATTCTGAAACAAAATCTTCGCAGCAATTCGTCCATCGAATCGTGTGTGTTATCGTGAAAAATTGTTTCGAAATTCATTTTCTTGTGTATTTCTATTATCGCGGTGGGGAATTTCGCCGCTAAGGAATTTTCGAGTGAAGCAGTGAATTTTATTTTTCATTCTTCAAGATCATTACTTTCATTTTTACCTTTAAAAGAATTTTTTCTGTCATTCAACGTGTTCGAAAGATTCATCCATTTTTTTTTTGGCTGTTCGAACGCTTTATATCGATCAAGTGATTAAATTGGAGTTCGATAAAGTTTGGTGATGATCACTGAACAGTTATTTCTCCGGAAAAGTAAATAGTTGACTCGTCTCATTGAAAATGTGTTGAAAACTGAGAAATGGTTTAACTGGAAATTCTGCTTAACGAATAATTGCATCAAAATTGGATTGATTCGCATTCCCGAACTTGAGATGATTAAATGAGCGAGAATCGTTCGTAATTATGCAAGATTTTGCGTTGAAAATCGTCTTCGCAAACGATGCAAAAATGTTCATAAATTTCCAAATTAATACGCAAATATTCTCGATTTATTTGAAGTCATGTGGAATCGTTTTGATTCATTCGCATTCCTAATGAATATTTTGCAACGGTAAAACGAGCCACGAAGCAGGATCGAATTTACTTTCTTTCGCAACGTTTCAAAAGCAACAAAAAATATTTTCCAACCACCACACAATTGGGCTTCTTCGTAGTAATTGTTTCGTCAGCAAGTTTTGTGACGATCCTCGCTTTTTTTCACCGCAAAATTTTATGCCTTTTAAGCGAATAAAATAATTTGAACTTAATTATTCCGAAAAAATCAACCGATCGAAATTTTATCATTATTCGGAAAAATTCAATTTCACACCGAAAAAATCACTTTCCTCGTTCCGGTGTTTCATTTTTTCTGTCCAAACAACGGAATTTTCAATCACGTCGAAGAATTCTCTTCCTCTAAGACGCTGGGACCAAAATCCTTGAAATCTTGGGATTTGTGAGGCTGTCAGTTCTTCATCGACACATTCGAACAAAACACACTTGAATAATATCACCAAATGGCCATGAATTATTAACTAAACAAAAAAAAAAGTCAATTCTTATGAAACCGAAACGTTCCGTGTGAATATTTGTATAGGCAAGCGCGAGAACGTTCCGAATAGATGCGAAGATAGATTTTTACATATTCTCAATGATATCCACCGGACATCGGAGCTCAAAGAGTCTTCACAATCTTTTATATTGGCTGATTTAGCAGGAGATGAATATTACCTTCGCTGTTACCTTCAGAATTACTAGTTTGATAAAATTCTTTCCGGTGTTTTATTGACTCGCAGGAATCTCGCTAACACGTGCATATATTAAAAAATTTAATTAGTAGGATCAATCACATTTTTCTTGACTAGAGGAAACTTTTGTTGGATCGACAAAATCTGCATAAAATTTTGTTCTTGTCAACCAAAGAGTCGACAGTTTCATTCGCTCGAGTTTATCAAAGAGTAAAAAATCAAAATTGTTTGCAAGAGCTCAAAAAATATTGAAGCTTTTTGAAGGAGGATAAAAAATAAATAAACAATGTTTATAAAAATCAGTAAAATATGCAACATTTGCTTGGGCAATTCGCTTCACCTCCATCTCCCCGGCTACACATGTTGCAATTTCCCGTAAAAACTGGAGCCACCACAACAAGGTTTGAGAAAAGTGGCAATCAGGCGTGACTTAGGAAGCCAAACGAAGAAAATAGGTCGTAGCTCTCGAGTCTGCATGGTCCACGAGCTCAGTATCTGCCGGTTAGTTCACCGCCCAACTTTGTACGCTCTCTTACGAGCCTCTTCGTTACATCACTGTGCCGCGGAGTGACAGCATTCGTATACGCACAAATATAAAACACACACGATGTAATAAAAAGGCAAGAGAAAAAAAAACGTCAATGCTCAAACAAGATTTCGCCTGGCTGCTCGTAGACGCTAGTCAACGGTTATAGAAATTATCGTCTGACCACTGATAGAGCCTCCGGCTGTTTCTACTAAGCCACCTTCCCAGAGAAAGTTTCTCGTGCTCACTCTTTCAAGGTGTACGTAACGCTGAAGTTACCGAAGGATTAAGTACCCTGAAAAAAAAAGAAAATTGGCCTTAAAAATGTTGGAGTCTTTGTGGCTCCGAAAGGTGCGACTCAAGTGTTACAACATTTGTTTGCAACCTGCAACGAATTCTTCGGATTCTTTACTCTCTTATTACCTGTACTGTTTCTTTTACCCTCGACGCTCTATCTTTGAAATTTTTACAATTTTTCTCGGACGCTGAGTCATTGGAATTCTCATGGAAACGATCAATGGGCAAAAAGCAAAGCGGTTGCTCACGTGTTTTTAAAAACCACATGGAGCTCACAGATTCGACGGGTCAAGGAGGTTCACTGACCATTTTCCCGCTTAAGTACTTCGAGTAATTCGCAACGCTCGGGAAACCTTTTCAAATGAAGGAGCCAAACGTGAACCTCGTCCGTCACTTCCGGTTATTTCGAAGCTTTACAGTTAAAAAATTATTCAAACGCGTTATTCCGATTCGAAAAATTCTTCGAATCATACGTTTCACGTTTTCTGTTGGATAATCAACGACGTTAGAAAAAATCGAAGGATTAAAAAATATTTAGATATTCTTAGTTGTTACGAAACGTTTGTAATGATTTTTTTAGCGATTAATTCTTATTGCAAAGGATGTGAGAATCTCGATCTCCTTGGCTTGATTGATTTACGTTGCTCTTTTTACAACTCCCAATATATTTGTCTCTCTCCCTCGCAGTCTCCTTTGCGCAGAGTGTCGTTGAATGGATAGCAGGACGTTCACAGATCCTTGAACTTGGTTCGAGCCACGAGACAGGATTCAGGTTTCCAGAGCCACGATTACGTCTTCGAGTAATCAACATTTTTTTTTCTTTTTTTTAGTCACCATGACAGTAATTTCAAACGAGAATAACCTGGACCTGAGGACACCGATTCAGCAGTTCTACAAAGGACAAAACGTTTTTATAACCGGTAAGATCGAAACTCCACGAGGGAGAATTCCTCGTATAGAATTCTCAATTTGAATTATTAACAATTTCACAATCTCAATGAAAAAAAAAATAAAAATAAAACTTTCAGGTGGCACAGGATTTCTTGGAAAAATCCTCATCGAGAAACTTTTACGTTCGTGCTCGGATGTCTCGTCGATTTATATGTTAATCAGACCGAAAAAGGGTCACGATATTCATCAGAGAATCGACACGATATTCGATGACCCGGTGAGCCCCGCTGGAGTTTTTCACAATTTATTGAAAATTTTCAAAAATTATGACATTTTTTCTCAAAGATTTTTCGAATAATTTGATTTTTTCTTTGGCTCTGTCAACCTGTAGATTTTCGAACGTTTGAAAAATGAGGTGCCGAAATTCCGGCACAAAATCGTGGCAGTCGCAGGCGATTGTGCGTCTCCAGGACTCGGCATTTCCCCAACAGACAGAGATTTACTTTTGAGAGAAATTTCCCTGGTATTTAACGTCGCTGCGACCGTTAGATTCGATGAGAAAATAAAGCTGGCAGTTGCCATCAATGTCTCTAGTACTAAGGAGACTCTCGAACTTTGCAGACGCATGCACAACCTCCGAGTGAGTCCTTATGCTTCATTCCTATTTGTTCATTAATTCCATATTGCTAATTTATGCTAATTCGAACCGGTTTTGACCCCAAAATATAATTCTTGTTATTCTCTGTTCCCCATTCAGGCTGTTATTCACGTTTCTACTGCTTACAGTAATTGTAACAGAAAAGACATCGACGAGAAGTTTTATGAACCACCGCTTTCAGGTCAGTGCACCAAAATCCTCAAAATTCGTCGTACGAAAAAAAAAAAAAAATCACTTGAAAAAATCGATTCTCTCTTTTCTCATCGCAATCAACGCCGTTCATTTCGATTCTTTACATATTTTCCACTGCGTCACATTTTATTGACAAATTTTTATTTTACTCCATTTCTTTATGTGGAACTTTTTTTTAACTCTTTTTATTATTTTCTTTTGGTTTTTATTTTTACGACAATAAAAATATAGCGTTTTGTAATGGTTAATCGTTTCATGCTCCAGGTGACAACATAATACAATTGGTACAGAGTCTGGATGATGAAAAACTCGATGTCATAACTGATACACTTCTCGGTGACTTTCCAAATACTTATGCTTACACCAAGTGCATTGCTGAGCAAGTCGTGCAACAGCATGGCAAAGATTTGCCTATTGGAATATTTAGACCAGCTATTGGTGAGTTTTTTTTTTTTTCGTGCTGTTTCGTAATTTATCGATTCACTGGTTTCTCTATATTCGAAGCAAATGTGTATTGATCCTCATTTTTTCAAGATTTTCAATGATTGGAAACTGTTTATTGACATTGGCCACTTTTTTTTTCTTCAATTTATTCAGTTATCTCGTCGTACAGAGAACCCGTTGAGGGTTGGGTCGATAACGTTTATGGACCAACCGGTGCTCTCGTTGGGGGTGGAGCTGGCTTGATAAGAACACTGAACATCGATGAAAACTGCACCGCCGAATTGGTCCCTGTCGACTCGACGGTTAATGCACTGATCGCCACAGCGTGGGACGTTGCCAATAACAAGTTAGTTGAAGTTATCATCCATCAACATTTTACAGCATTGGGCTCAATTTAATTAAATCTTTAATTTAATTAATCTTCAATTGAATTAAATTTTGAATTAAATTTTCAATTTAATTTTTAATTAAATTAAATTTTCGATTTAGTTCAATTAATAGTTATAATCAAATTTAATCAAATTAAATTAATTATAACTTTTCAAAAAGCCTGATAAAGATGGCGTTTTTCAGGAATGAATGTCAAAATAGTTTTCCAATAATTAAGAATTCTTTTTTCTTTACTTTTGCAATTGGAAATTTTTCCCAACGTGTAAAAATCTAAATTTTCTCTCTGGACTCGACTCGACCATGAAATCTCCATCATTTCGTCAATTTTATTCATGAAACCAGTCAGATTAGTTGTTGGATTTTTGTGAAACGAATCTCTTCCGATTATCTAACGTGACTGGTAAACTTTCGTTTCCAAAAATAATTCCAAACGTCCTTCTTACATGTTCTGTACGATTTTGTAACAACTGGGAAGACGAAATTAATTATGTTTCGAAAAGGTCATTGACCTCTGCTCGTAGTTTCTTTTAGTTTTCCATTAACGTATAATTTTTACGAGTTCTCGCGAGATTACTTGAGGCCAACAAAGTTCTCTCCACTTCACGAGACTGCAAAGTTGCCTGAGCAAATGTAATTACCAAAATATTCAATTTTTCAAATTTTTCCCAATTTAAATTTTTCAATTTTTCCAGAAACGAGGCTGCTGATCCACCAATTTACAATTATCATTCATCCTGGACCAACAGTTTGACTTGGGGACAATATATCAATCTTGCCTTCAAATATGGCAAGAGGATACCAAGTTCCAGAAGCATTTGGTGCTACAGTATGACAGCAACCAAAAGTTACACATTGTTTTATATCCTCAGTGTCCTGCTCCACATATTGCCAGCTCTTCTGTTGGATGTTGGTCTGCTCATCGCAGGCCAAAAGCCCAGGTAAATGAAAATTCGAAGAAGGAAATAAATTAATTTGAAAAAGACGATGAGCTGGTTCGAAAAATCAATAGTTGTCAAGATTGTTATCGTGTCATTGTTTTTTTTAAGGATGCTGAAAATCTACAAAAAGATTCACAAGTTTTCAACGGTAACGACGTACTTCAGCACTAACAAATGGCACTTTGGTTATGGAAATACAAAAGCATTGTGGAAAAATCTCACAGCGGAAGATCAAAGAATCTTTCACTTCTCAATGGAGAATTTCGACTGGGAGGACTATATGCAAAAATGCGTGGCTGGCTTGAGGATCCACGTGTTCAAGGACGACCCGAGCACTATTCCAATGGCGAGAAAACGAATGACCAAATTTTTGCTGATGCACAAAATCATCAAATGGGCTTCGATAGCCTTCGCCGCGTGGTTCGCTTACGTTTTCTTCACTCTCCTCGTGTCTGTCGCAACAACAAGTGGATTTTCATCTGTCACTGAAAATATCGTTGAACGATAAGATTAAATCGAGCCCAAAAGTGAAAATACACATTATTTTCATTATCTACGTTAGTAAATGACACTGACTCGTATCGAGTCAAAATACGAGGGTTCCCAATAGCTATGTGTTTTTCTCAAAATCGACAACTGCTATTATTTATGTATTTTTTCAAATGACAATTATTTTGAGAAATAAGCTATTTGTTATTCGAGAAAAAGCCTTGGATTTATTCTTCGCGATTAGATTCGTTAATTCGTCTCTGTAAAAAATCATTCGGAGCATGAAAAACATGTAAAAAAAAAAAAGTATGAGGGTCTCGCAAGAATGGCAATTCGTAGTATATTTTTTCTATCTTTTCTCACGGGTCTTCAGGATATTTGTACGGATGAGTCTTTGACTGTTGGCTGATCGACAGATCGTCACTTTAGTGCAGATTTCTGTTTTTTTTTTTTTTTTTCGTTTTTGGGTATTCGTTTGTATATTGTACATCGATGTGCCTAGTTTGTAAAACCAAAAACAGTTCGTGACACCGAAAGACAAAAGAGAAACAAACAAATTTGTGATAAAATTTAAAAAAAATAATTTTTGGTTTTTAAAACATCGTGCAATGCTCCAAAGTTGTGTGGCCGACCCTGAAAATTCTTTAGAGAGAGACAAGTCGTCGTGAAACATTGTGTAAGAGAGAGCTACGGAGAGAGAGAGAGAAAGAGAAAGAGAGGGAGAGGAAAATAAAGAGAAGAACGACATGTTTCGACTTTCACGTTACGAAACAATATTCAAACATTTATCCCTGCTCGATGTCCATCACGCTACGTTTATACACATATTACGACTTACATCATATCGACTCTCATAATTCTCGAACTTCCATCCGCCGCAGGAAGAAATATTGCGTAATTTTCTTCATGCTGAAGATTTCGTTGAAACTTATTTTTGTGACTACCGATCTGATCCGTAAAGCAACTTTTTCGTTTACAAATTCGTTCCGGGGTTTATCTACGGTGAAAAATACGCCCGGGTCAAATTGACCCAGAGTGTCACACTCCACACTTGTGCACCTCTCGAGATGCGACAAGTATAGCAGTGCTGCCCGGATAAATTCAACGATTATGGTCCTAGAATTGTAAGAAAAAACGAAGCTGGTCAGAATCCTGTGCACTTCGTCCGAGTATCGGTTTAATTATAATTTTAATGAACCGTTTTTGTCGAATGTCCATCCGTTGGAAAGCTCCTGCCTACTTAGTTTTTTTTCTGATTTTTTCAATAAAGGCAATTGCATGCATTTTGCGATAATCGAAACGGGGAATTTGAAGTGATAAAAAAATGGCTCGATGTCACTATTTTTTATCGACAAGGGACCTCATCGAATTCCATCAGATTTTTCTTGATCATCGCTTATTTAATTACTTCAGGTAAACCTCCCGTTTTTATTAATTCATTTTGTATTCCCTCGTCCATTTGGCATTAAAATGCAGTCGCAACTGCAGTCACTCAAGAAAACTAGTGCGGAGATTTCCTGCCTTTGAGTCTGATGCGGTGACTGAATTATCGATCGATTACCCCTCGAGTAAAAAATTTAACTCATACACTGATTAATTAACTTTGATATTGATTGCGATGGTTTCATAATCCTTTCGGCTACCGCGAACCCCAACTTCACCAAACACTCGAGTGTATGTCTTCGCGTTGCAAAATCTCCGCATATTACAAAAACTTGCTTAACAAATAATCGCGCAGAACACGTTCCTCGAGCTTTATTCGTGGGCGATTGTAACTGCAGCTCACGGATCGACCTGTATCGAGCAAAAAGTATCATAACTCAAGGCCAGGTTGAAGGCTGCTCAAGAAATCGATCTATAAATTCATCGTTTTCCCAATTGACATTCGTAAATCATGTCCTCATTCTATTTCGGACTGTAGCGATGCAATTTCTCGCATAAAATTGTCGGAAGTCGAGGATGAATGAGGAAATAAAAACAAAAAACTACACGTTTTTTTTCCATGGCATGGATTCGCCGAATAACGTATCAAAGTCCATTCGCTCGGTACGCCGAACCTTCAACCTTCGTCTATCGCCGTTCTTCTCATTAAACACGTTTTCCTGGATCATTAAAGAGAACCTGGAAATCAATTCTCTACCGATAATCGTGTCTATGACGAAAATGGATCTTCGAGTCAATGTAACTTTGATGAAAGCCAAGAATCTTTCCTCGTACACCGCTATGCCTGCAAACTGGAAACTACGTCATAGAATTCATTTGAGGAAACAACAAATTCGCCTCGTACCTATGCAACATTCTATAAATATGTCATGGTGGCCCTAGCACTTGAATATTTAATCTCAGATATTTATAAAAAAAATTAATTCAGATAAAATTTTTCGTTTTATAATTTTCCTAAAAGTTTCATTTCCCTGAGGAAGAGAATTTCGAGGAGCAACAAAGGAATGTTCAGCTTCACGATTTTCGCAAACGATTCATATTTTTCTGAATTCTTCATCGCTCCATTAACGCAATTATCAATGACCTTGAAACCCCAGAGAAAAGTCCCTGGAGTTAGTTGAGAATTTTAACTCGTCAACTCGTCGTAGAGCCACAGCTTCGGGGTTGAAATTTGTATATATATTTATTTTTCAAAAATGGTGGATAAAAATTTATCCGGGAGCCCGAATGACTAGAACTCTTCACGAGAGCACGCAGGGAGACTTCCTCCATCACTGGGAATTGCCAGATCTACGAAAACGCGTCATGGAGCCTCAGCTTCGGGATTGAAACTTTTTATTTATTTTTTCCGAAAATGGTGGGTAAAAAATTTTCCAGAAACGCAATCGACTAGAACTCTTCACGAGGACACGCAGGGAGACTCTCTCCATCACTGGGAATTGCCAGATCTACGAAAACGTGTAATGGAGCCTCAGCTTCGGGATTGAAACTTTTTTTATTTCTTTCTTCCGAAAATGGTGGGTAAAAAATTTTTCAGAAACGCAATCGACTAGAACTCTTCACGAGGACACCCAGGGAGACTCTCTCCATCACTGGGAATTGCCAGATTTACGAAAATGTGTCATGGAGCCTCAGCTTCGGGATTGAAACTTTTTTTATTTATTTTTTCCGAAAATGGTGGGTAAAAAATTTTCCAGAAACGCAATCGACTAGAACTCTTCACGAGGACACGCAGGGAGACTTCCTCCATCACTGGGAATTGCCAGATCTACGAAAACGCGTCATGGAGCCTCAGCTTCGGGATTGAAACTTTTTTTATTTATTTTTTCCGAAAATGGTGGGTAAAAATTTTTCCAGAAACGCAATCGACTAGAACTCTTCACGAGGACACGCAGGGAGACTTTCTCCATCACCCAGAATCGCCAGATTTACGAAAACCCGTCATGGAGCCTCAGCTTCGGGATTGAAACTTTTTTATTTGTTTTTTCCGAAAATGGTGGATAAAAATTTATCCGGGAACACGATTGACTAGAACTCTTCACGAGGGCACGCGGGGAGACTCTCTCCATCACTGGGAATTGCCAGATTTACGAAAACGTGTCATGGAGCCTCAGCTTCGGGATTGAAACTTTTTTTATTTATTTTTTCCTAAAATGGTGGGTAAAAAATTTTCCAGAAACGCAATCGACTAGAACTCTTCACGAGGACACGCAGGGAGACTTTCTCCATCACCCAGAATCGCCAGATTTACGAAAACCCGTCATGGAGCCTCAGCTTCGGGATTGAAACTTTTTTATTTGTTTTTTCCGAAAATGGTGGATAAAAATTTATCCGGGAACACGATTGACTAGAACTCTTCACGAGGGCACGCGGGGAGACTCTCTCCATCACCGGGAATTGTCAGATCTACGAAAACGTGTCTGGGAGCCTCAGCTTCGGGATTGAAACTATTTTTATTTCTTTTTTCCGAAAATGGTGGGTACAAAATTTTCCAGAAACGCAATCAACTAGAACTCTTCACGAGGACACGCAGGGAGACTTCCTCCATCACTGGGAATTGCCAGATCTACGAAAACGCGTCATGGAGCCTTAGCTTCGGGATTGAAACTTTTTTTCTTTATTTTTTCCGAAAATGGTGGGTAAAAAGTTTTCCAGAAACGCAATCGACTACAACTCTTCACGAGGACACGCAGGGAGACTTCCTCCATCACTGGGAATTGCCAGATCTACGAAAACGTGTCATGGAGCCTCAGCTTCGGGATTGAAACTATTTTTATTTCTTTTTTCCGAAAATTGTGGGTAAAAAATTATCCGGGAACGCGATTGACTAGAACTCTTCACGAGGGCACGCAGGGAGACTTCCTCCGACGATCGACGATCTTTCAACAAAATTTCATTCCCAGTGAAATGTTTTCAATCTTCGACTCTACAGGCCAAAAATGTTAATCGTGAGAAGTCGGAAAAATATCTTCAGTTTATTGCGAAAAATAACTCTCCATTTTCCTTGCAACGTAAGAATTTGTTTGCTTTAGAAGTCACAGATGCAGTGATATGAAAGAGTTTAGCGTTATCGACCAACCGTCTCGTTCATTCATGATCCGGTCCATTGATATTTGAGCCATGACGTAAAAGTACGAGGGAGCCTGTGGGCGTTAATCCACAAGTTCAATACAACAACGTAACGAGTAACTTCTTGAGCTTGGATAACGCAAGTAACGAAGGGAAGGAACATCCGGAAAGAAGTTAACGAAGCAGCATCGTAAAATAGAAAAATCCACCTTTTCATTCGTTGAATGGTCGAACAAACAGTTGGTCAACCGAATGGAATGAAAATGTATAGAAGAATCGAATAAAGTTTAGTGGAGACTTTAATGCCATGTCTTCGCTCTGAGGAAAAATCAATACCCTTCCAAAACTTGGAAACTCTGTGCATGCTCGATTTTTCAAATTATTTCGGGACTCCACTTCCCATTATAAGAATATCTCGTGACATTTTTCGATCATGTTCCCTCTCGATAAAATGTTCATTAGATGGGAAGAATCAAAACCCCAAGCAGGAGACTTTTGGAATCGAAATTCAAACCTGACCTCGAGAATAAGAAAAAAGTTAATTAAGACACACAAAATGTTATTTTTTTTTGTTACTTCAAGCGCTTTCGAGCCGATGCCGGGGTGGATAGACAGTTTCTACGGTCCCTCAGGTCCGGCAACTGTCACTTTTTGCAGGGTTTGTTGAAAACAATGCGAGCCGTTGGTACAACCAACGCAAACTTCGTCCCAGTCGATTTTGCAGTAAAAGCTCTCACAGTGAATGTTTGAGACGTCGCTCCCCAGTCACAAAGGGACAATCCGTTCTTTATTAGCCTCTGAATCTCAATCGATTCATCACCGCGGTTTCACCACGTTCTATCCACGTGCGTAACTCAACTATACGTTTTTTAATTCACCTCGTATTTCAGGAGAGACGAAGATGCTCATTTACAATTACGTGTCCAGCGAGTCGTTCCTCTCGTGGTCGGAATACCGAGCCTTGATTTGAAAATATTGTCTCGAGCTTCGTACAGCAAAAAGCTCATTCGCCTGTTTTTTTCCTATTGACAAAAGTCTTCCTGAACAGATTGTACAGAATAATTTATCATTACTGGCCTGCTCTGACGTTTGAATTGCTAAACACATGCTGTGGACGCAAGTCGCAATCTTTTTTTATTTCTATTCATTCAATCAAATTTTTTTAAACCATCAATTCAGTTTTTTCATATCGATCCCGGCGTACAGGAAAATTCACAGACTCGTCGACGTCATAGCTTGGTTCTGCTTCAGAATCAGACAGCCACGAATGACAATGTACGCAAAATATGTGGAAGAGTCTCTCGGGCCGATAGCCTAGCGGAATTTTAAATTCGATATCAAAGAATTGAACTCGGTAATGTTTCCCTGAGATGCTCAAAATAAACAAGTCGCTATAAAAACCTGCGTATTGATAATGATTGTTTTAATATTTTGCCATTTCAACAACGTAAGAAAACAAAAATCGAGCATCAATCGGTCACACGGGACAAAGGCAAAAATGCGCGTAAGATACATCGAAAATGCGCGAGAGGAAACTTTCACTCGCGAAAGCAACGGGTCCGAAATGCAAAAGCGGTGGAGGTGGTTACGGAAAAAAGGCAAATCGAGGCACCATGTGCCATAATTATTTGCCACGAAGTACGACCCGACACATTTTTGTAATGGTTTCTTATTTGTATTTCACTTGCGCCCTCGAGGTTTTGTGTTTCTTCATATTTTTTAAAATAAAAAATAAACAAACAAAAAAAACCATAATCCGCTGAATTTTTTTCGATGTTGTGCAATTTCTCTTCGAATTTTCCTGTCAAGCTAGGCTTCTCAAGAGTTCGCGTGACAGAGAAACGCGAGATACCATTGATTATTTTGAAACAGGCGTAAGAAAAATCACGTTTTTTCCTGTCACTCGCGTTTTTAATTCACTGGTAGAGTCGACACGGTACAGAACGTTATTGCTGGACGAGAACACCATCAGCGATCCAGTTGATCGTCGATGCGTTCATGCAGAGACTGCCCTAGTCAACCAAAGCCACTGCGCGGCGTTTAATCACGAATGTTCACTAATGAGTTTCCTGCTTATTTCTTTTGTGTCTTCTGATTTTTCCGACCATAAAAAATAAATGACGAAATAATGAAAAACATTAAATGTCGAACCAGATCGTCTCGTTGCCTTCGATTTACAATTATTTCAAAAAGCAACAGTCTGGAGGCATTGCAAATTTCCTTCCGAACCTTGAAGCAACCAGAACACTATCGCAGTTGAATCGGAACATGATGCGAAGGCACGCAGTTCCTTTTCCGGTTGCAATCGTGCAGTTTGTACCATCGATCGTTTGGGATTGCCTTCATGCAGGATTAATTATCTTTTTAAATACCTTTGAAATTTGTTTTTTTTTTTAGCAAACTCTGTGTCTGCTACAGGCGCGATAACATTCGAATTACCCTTGATTTCGTTCGTCGTTAAAACGAAGTAGCTCATGCACTAATTAATCTACTTTAATATTGTTCGCGAGGATGTCATAATCGGCGATGAGACGTCGCAACTGTAGCGAGAATACAAGCGTGTCTTTGCGTTGCAAAATCGGCGTGTGTTACAACGACTTGCTGAAAGAATTAACGAACAGGTGTGCAGAACACGTTCCTCGGGCTTTATTCGTGAATATTTTGAAATTGAAGCTCACGAATCGACCTATATCGAGGGAAGGGTCATATCTCAAGGCCAGGTTGAAGGCTCTTCGAGAAATCGATCTACGAATCAATAGATTTTCCAATTTACATTCTCAAACGATTTTTATTTTTATTTTTTATTTATTCTTTATCGTCACGACATAATGGGGAAAATCTTTCGGTGAAAAAACATGATTCCGCCGACTTTTTTGACGGAGAGGAAAGATGCTGAATATTTTTTCAAGACTCTCGAACGACCAAGCGAGAGAAAATTGACGAAGGAAAAATTAACAGCCACTGATCATCTCTCAGACACAAAAATCGTCGGACACGAGATCGACCGCGATGATGACAAATCGTTAAATTAAAAATTAAATCATGCTTAACCCTCTCGTACGACGTCATTATAATATATGAAGATCCCCAAGAAATTACGTGAGACGCATGCAAGTGTAGAAAGCAAAAGAGAGCCCTGCTGTACAAAGACGTCCTCGTACATCGTCTCGAACCATACAAAAGTGTACGCACTGCTACTATACTGCGCACCAAACTCCGACACTTGCCCACGTCGTGACGTGAAAATTGACGATCCAAGACTCGCCCATTTTTTTAACTTTTTTTTCTTCGTTTACATCCATCCACGTTGGTCAATGGAACTTTTAAGGACGCTTGTTCGCGCCAGTGCGTCATTTGGTCGCTTGGCGTCGAGACTCGTGTTTGCAGGAGACTTGAAATAAAATCATGAATGACACTCTGGGTCCAG
Source organism: Hyposoter dolosus (assembly GCA_963921915.1). Lineage (NCBI taxonomy): Eukaryota > Metazoa > Arthropoda > Insecta > Hymenoptera > Ichneumonidae > Hyposoter > Hyposoter dolosus. Next base: position 9,117,365 of record OY998138.1, read on the forward strand.
TATACCAAAAGTTCCACAATCAAAAAAAAAAAACATTTTGGTTAGTTCCAGAAAAAGTTTTCAAATTCTTTTTTCCACTTGATCGAAAATTTGCTCTTATTTGCGTTCCTACGTTCAAAAAAGAATGAGCGATGCTTATATACGTCCAGAATTCTTTTCGTAAGTCGATTTTAATAGTCAGCAGAAAATTTCTCGATCGATCCGACGTTCAGAGCCCAAAATCGCCAATAAAATCATTTCCAGAAGAAATTAATAAACAAAAATAAAAGCTGAGCTTCGAATCACGTTGGAATAGATTTCCAAAACGTAACAAAGTCTTTTGTTCACGCGAGTGTCGAATGGAACTCGATACGCACGTCATTTCGATTCCGTACTTTCCTTAGACACTTCACTATGTCAGAGTTTGTTGATTATCAAAGTAGCAATGACCGAATAAACCTTCGAAAAAAAACCCCAATGCTAACATTCTCGAAAAGATATTTACGTCAGAATAAGATGTTGGACGAAACGTTTGGTGATTTCTACGTCATCCCATTAGAATTTATTTGACTGGAACAAGAAGTTCACCTTAGCTATGAGGAACGTTTCGTTTCTACGAATTCGTAATTACGGCGTATAAATCTTGTGTGATCCCGAAGACGTACTTGAGTGAGGAAAAGATCGGAACAATCTAGGGAATACCCTGAACCTTGAACTCGTTGTGTACGTCAATGTTCTTGCCAGCATCATAGTCCTCGGTTCCTAACAAATGAGAAAAAAACATTTTTGTAGTTTTTTCTTCGTGAATATAAAACGATGATGAGCACGTGATGTGTACGTGCCATGGAAAAACTAAAATATACATTTGCGATCGCCAAACCATTCTTTTCGTTTCAACAAAGATTTCATTGTCCCATTCAGTCTGTTTGCGAACTGAAATAAATATCGCGCTCGCATTACAACGATGTCGTTGTTGGATTCACAAATTTCTTTCCGTTCGCCACATTTTGTTGACTTTGCAAATTTGGTTCTTTCGTGTATGAATGTGCGTAGTGCTAATTTATGATCTGCGAAAGAAGTTCATCGATTTATGCGTTTGATCGCTCGTGTCGACGACGCAAAGTGCAGCACGTTACTGCTTATAGTTTCAACTTGAAATTTGAACATATGCGAAAATAATCTGATCAGATATTTGTGGAGAAAAATAAAAACAATTGGACACTCTGTGATTTTGCAAAAATTTTATAGTCTCGATGATATTTGTCGTCTCATGATTTACCTTCTGAACAGTTTTGTTATTGTGAAAACTCTCCAGAGAGACACAAGTGGCCAGAAGCCCCAGAGACTTCGAGGGATGAGAAAAAAAAAGTGCAAATTTTGAGTGCACACAAAGTATATTTTTTAGATTCTCCATTTCTTGATTAACGCGTTTAAGAATGACGAATTGATCAAATACGCGGAGGAGGTTTGCTTTGATCGTGAAAGATTCTCGTGAGAATGAACCTTCGCGAGGGTTTGGGGGAGGGGGAGGGAGGCTCGACAGTGGTGGGGATTTTGTGCCTTTTAAGGAACCGCTGTCAATGTGGTTCTCGGTTGATCGGTGAGTGGCCAAGACAGGTGCAATAGGACGACGGGACCAACGACGGAGACGCGGTCTGTTACTACTTAGCAAGCTCGCCGGGCGATTCGTCGACACTCGTAATCGTTTCACTACCGCGAGACCACGAGGAGCACCCGTCAAGCGCTAAACCCTTTTCCGAGGCTTTCGCAGTGTCCGCTAATTTCCCGACCGCTGATTGACTCTCGAAAGTTGATTCTTAAAAAACGAAAAAAAAAAAAAAAGTAAAATATAAAATTTCAGGGAACTGAGTTTCCCGTTAGCGAGTGAAAAGTTTTATTCCATCGAACCTCCGAGTGTGAGAAGCAACCAGAGATCCAGGACTTATGAGATTTCGATAAGTTCAGGTCCAGGTCATCGGGAAAGAGGACTCGGACAAGATGTTGCTCGAGACGAAACATTTCGGAGGATACGCGACAACTAACGAAGTTAGTAACTCACCATTTTTTTCAAAACAACCCAAAGAGATTTTCATCTTAACAAACAGACAAAAAACCCAGGAATTTCTTCCCTCGACCTCGATGACTTAGAAATTCAATTTCAATAAATTCTCGTCCCTCGATATTAAGTTAATTCAGAAGTCATGCACGTGTGCTTTGAAAAAGCTCGCCTACACCGACCCAACCTTTTGGCATTAATAAATCCCAAGACAACGGCAAAATCGATTCGAAATCGGCGGCCAGTGAAGCAACGTCGAATGTGAGAGTGATGACACAATTCCTGAATCAAAAAGTACAAAATGCACTTCGCGATGCACTTTGCCACGAAGCCTCTACATTGTAATGATCAACTTTTCTCTCAAAATTCTCCACTACCGCTTGCCTAAGTTTTGAATTATTTTCGTAAAAGGAAAATTTTGAAAAAATCGATAAAACACGTGAATTTGAAGGCGAATTCGATCATTTCACTCCATCAATTTTTCTCGTCGTTTTTTTTCACTTAATGATTCAGCGTAATAGTTATAATATATCGAGGCGGTTATGTTGTAACAAGTTTAAGGCGATATGTCGGTATTCATTATGATAGCTGAGCCGTTACGTAAAAGTATTTACTACGAATATATATACATATCCGGTTAAACTTTCTTAACGTAACGAATCGTTTCTTCCGAGAGGCTCGCACGGGCCAATGGAGATATCTCCGGGAGCGAGAGAGAACTCGCGGGGACCGAGGATCAGGGAGTGCGAACCGCACCAGACGAAAGACTTTGCGTTTATTTTGTTATTTCAATTTTTTTTATTGCTCTTCGAGAAAGATGGAGACGCGGAGAAAGCATCGGCGAGCACAGTTTCGTCATACAATAGCTTCTTGTTTCTTCTTGCCTCTTTTTACATTTATGCAACATTTTTTTCATCTCCGCGACTTTACAGGCCGACAATGTTTATCCGGCACTCACAAATGGCGAGAATATCAATAACAATAACAACAATGACATAAGGAACAACATCGACGAGGACTCGATCGCAGTCGCGAGAGGAACGACGATCCAAAATTTTTATGCTGGCCAGAGCATTTTCATTACTGGTAAGATTTTTTCCTTGTCTCGCTAATTGCCGATCCATTGAATTTTGTAATTTAATCACTTTGGAAAATCCGCGTTATTACGCGATGGAATTCTTGGCTAATTTTTATTATCGATGTGATAACTTTTTTGTGATTAATTGAAATATTACGATGACAATTATTCTCTCCTTTTTTTATCCACTAATTTGACTACGTAATGTTCTAACACGCTGTCGCGGGGAAAGTTGGCCGCAATCGACGTTTCGCCTCGATCGTCATGTTACGAGGAAAAGAGTGTTGAATGATTTTTCCTATAGCGCCTTTCACCCATTTGTTTCTTTACGTACCTCAATCACCTGCTTCCACTTCTCCAACGCCTCACTTAAATTTTTTCTATTCCTCTGTTTCTCTTAATTCTCGTTTCCGAAAAATGAAACGTGAAAATATCGCACTGTGAAAAAAGGGAAAAGAATTAATTCGTAACAATGATTCTCATCAGGCGGGACCGGCTTCCTCGGTAAAATTCTCGTGGAGAAACTGCTGCGAAGCTGCCCAGATATTTCGACGATTTATCTCCTCATACGAGCCAAAAAAGACAAAAATGTTCAGGATCGCATCGAAGATGTTTTCAACGATCCGGTAAGATGGAAATTTTAGTTTCTTCGTCGCCAATCAAACGATTATAACGACGGATCAAGGTCGAATATGAGATCGTGAGATTTTCCCGTAATTTTCTAGGTCAATGAGACATTCCGTTATGTGAATAGACTTTTAATTCGTTCGATAAAAGCCCCCGATTAATTTATGTTTCATTATGAAATCGCGGGATTAATAAAACTTGGTCGTTGTCCGTTTTGTCCCGTGGAAGATTTACGATCGTTTGAGGGAGGAACAGCCAAAATTTCGTCACAAGCTCGTGGCCATATCGGGAGACTGTAGCTCACGAGGACTCGGACTTTCTTCGGAGGATCGTGAGCGTCTCGTTCAAGAGGTACGAAAACACAAAGTCGTAACAACTCGTGTCTATGGATACGTGATGCAATTTATATATATAATAATATACGTGAAAGATTGAACAATATGAACGCGTGAAAACGACTCACGCGCGGTTCGATGATCGACGCGGTTCGACCTTTCCGAAAGAACTTTCGCTTTGGGTCTCTATCTCTCGTACCAGGAAATTGTGTGTACAGCTCCTTCTCACAAGATCGAACAAATGATCGATTCTTCGATCACATCATTTCATAAACATAATGATTCGCTTCTCGATCTCCTCGATAAGGAGCCGATACATTTTCATTAAAAATCAATCAACATAATCAAAAGTCCCATACGAAATTACTCGAGAGATCGTAGCAAGAAAATTAAAATAAAAAAAATGAAAAATTGATTTCCAAGTTTGGCTAAAAAATTATTCAATGCTGTGTCAATTGGACCTCAATCTCTATTTTTTTTTTTCTTTTTTTTTTTTTTGGGCAAGGATCATGGGCAATTATTTAGAAATAATAAATGAACGTCTTGTTGCAGGTTTCTATAGTTTTTCACAGTGCGGCGACAGTCCGTTTCGACGAGAGATTGGACGTAGCATTGGCGATAAATGCAGGCAGTACTTCGGACATGATTGATCTGTGTAAACGTATGGAGAGGCTCAAAGTGAGTTTAATTTTTTTCATTATGTTGGCATTGGCCATACAATTATTCATCGTACTTATGCGCGTGTCGTGAAACTTGACAATGATCGATTTCACAACGATAATCCCATCGTTTGTAACGGGGTCAATGGAATGCCGAAATATAATTGTCGCAAAAAAAGAAACAGCTGAAAAAAAAAAGTAACAAAAAATACTCGAGAAGAAATACAAACCAGAAGCAGTCTCCTGGCACGTATTTCTTGAGGATTGTGATTGCGTGCTACTTTTGAGGATTATGTCATCGCAAGAGCTGTGGCTTTGAGACTCGTAATTCGGAGCATTGTTCATGTGATCGTGTTGCCAATTATTTTTTCACCAATTTTCTCAACCCACTTTATTTTGCGAATGTTAATTCGATAGATTTTACGAAACATTTTTTACCATTAAAATTCGGTCCTAATTACACATAAACTACAACGTATTTCATTTCCGTTTCGAAAAACAGCTTTTAATTTTTTTTCTCTCGACATATGAGTTTGTTTGCTTTGGAAATCGAAGGTGCGGTCAAACGTGAGAGTTTCGAGTTAAAACGACAAAGTATATCGCATTCATTAATGCATCGGCCCATTGATATATGAGCCATGACATAAAAGTACCAAGAAGCCAATGCGTTAATGCACAAGTCAAACACAGTGACGTATCGAGTAGCTTCTCGAGCTCAGAGCATTTGAATAACGAAAGAAACGAAAACCCCGAGGATGGCTGATTGAGATTTTTCATGTATAGAAATATTCCCAACGTTCGAATAACAAAATGTACGTACGGATTCAATCTTTTTATTCCTTTTTTCTTCTCCGAACAAGATCCGCAAAGAGATTGCATTTTACCTTGAAAATTCACCGGTCGTACTAATTGACGACAATTTATTCTTTGCTCCGAATAAATATTGCTCAAGGAAACAAGCTCAAGCACTTCGAACACTTTTTCGAATATTCTTCGCTCCCAAACGTCCAGATATTTTTGTCTTCCATTGTATTTTGGCCTCGTTGAATATTCATAAAACCTGTTACCTTCCCAAACCCCAATTCAATGTCTAACTCACTCTTTGAGTCTTTGAATTATTTCGCCAAAATATTTTAAGGACGTGGAACGAGTTTTGCTTGTCCGGAAACTACACGCCACTTTCAGACAAACAGAACTTTGTCGAATAGAAAAACACATTTGTTAAAATTCACGGTCGTTTGAAATGTATGGAAAAAAATTTGAAAAAACTCCACGATTTGTACAACAGAGTTCTGAACGTTTAATATATTGACGCGGAAGTGTCGGTCCACCGAAGAAAAATTGCTGCTCGGTCCGATAGCAATAAAAAATAAAGAAACGCAACGGAACTGTTTTTCGAAGCGTGGAAAAATAATTTAAGTCTGTAAACGATTTATTTCTTTTTAATTTGTTTGTTAATTTGTTCCTTGATTGTTTGAATTATTTATTGCAGGCATTTATCCACGTGTCAACAGCGTACGCGAACTGCCATCGATCAGAAATCGACGAAACTTTTTATTCCCATCCAACAAGATACGAGGACTTGAAAGCTCTCTTAACTGGTTTGGACGATCAAGAAATAGCGAAACTAACGCCAAAACTTCTTGGCAAGTGGCCAAACACTTATACATTCACCAAGGCACTCGCTGAGGTTGTCGTCAAGGAAAAAAGTCAAGGTCTCTGTATGGGAATCTTTAGACCAGCCATTGGTGAGTTCATGAATCGATGATCAAATTTAATCGCAGTCTGAGAGTGCCAATTAATTTTTAAAAATGATTAACCTCATCGAATCCTCGAAAATAATTTGTTTATTTCAATTGTCGAATGCACAGCCTTCATTCATTTTTTTCATTTCAACCCAAACAACGTGAAATCGTGTATAACGTGAAATTGACATTTTTACGATTGACTGAATTTTGGGATTCCAAAAAGGGTTATAAAAAAATTATTGATCATTTCGAAAATGTGCCTTGCAATTGCAATGTATCTCGTAACGGGAACAATTAGCATTATCGTTCAAGTCTTGCTGGCAATTGGAATCTTTTTGCTGACACTGCTTGGCAGAATAATATTATTCGTTTGCGCAATGATTTACACGGTGGTGAGACCCCGACAAGAAATCATGGAAAGCAACATTCTCGTGCCATTTGAGACCATGTATCCAGAGTACGATTTCGAAGATGATCTCGAGACAATGACCCGTGTTTCCTTGGAAACGCTCACGAGTCAAGAAAATTTAACGACCAATCCAGAAAGCTCTAATCACATTCAACTATCCGTACCATCCGACAGAATTCTCGTTACGAAACGAAAACTAAAAACTGGCAAAAGGCAAAGAACGGCTGGACGATCTTTGGACATTCTTTTACCCAAGAAAAAATCATTTTTCGGTTCGATCAATCGTCAATCGAAAGGGAGCGGTTCCTCGGCCAAGAGAAATGAAAATGCATAGAATCAAATGCAGTCTCGAGGAGACTTTAATGCCACGTTTCGCCTCTCCAAAACCAGGCACTGTTTCATCAGCTCTCATGACAATACTACTGGAACTATAAAAATCTCCATGGGAACTTTTTTGTAGGAAATTTTAGGCGCTACAAAATTAGTCCTTTGAACTTTTGCTCTATCTCTCACCGTTTTAACAGAATTGACGATAAAAGTCTCCGTCTTTAAAAACTCATGTCACACCCAAACACATGAATAAAAAATTCAATTTTTTTTCGAGTTTTTTCCTGAACTCGAAACAACGAAACACTGTAGAATAAATATTCTTTTTTTTCAGTAATTTCTAGCGCTTTCGAGCCGAAACCGGGCTGGATCGACAACCTGTACGGTCCCACAGGGGCAGTGGCTGCAATAGCAAGTGGAATTTTGAAAACAATGTACTGTTGTGATTCAACGAAGGCAAATATCGTTCCGGTTGATTTTGTGGTGAACGGACTCATAGCAAGTGCTTGGGACGTTGCCAGCCAGACACAAAGGTAAAAATCGTCTTTATTCTTTTCTCAATATCGATCAATTCGTTAAAACGATTTCATAACATTTAATTCACGAGAATAATTCATTCGTATATTTTAAAATTCATTTCGTATTTTAGAAGAGATGAAAATATGCTCATTTACAATTACGTGTCAACGGTCGAGTCGCCCGTTACGTGGAAGGAATATCGAGACATTAATTTAGGCTACGCGCACGAGTTTCCATTGAGCGAAGCTAAATGGACAGTCTCCTTGACACTCCATCAGTACAAGCTGATGGATTTTTTCAGCAGGGTATTTCTTCATTACGTACCTGCCCTCGTGATCGATTCTTTCTCCATTTGCATCGGATATAAACCAAAGTAATTCATCGCCTCAATAAATTCTTCACATTCCATCGATCCTCAACAATATTCACTAATCCATTTGTCCATCCAGAATGATGGCGACGTACAGGAAAATTCACAAATTTGTCGACGTCGTAACTTGGTTCTGCTCTCGTGATTGGACGTACACCAATGACAACGTACAAAATATGTGGAAACGTCTCGAAACCAAAGACCAGCAAAGTTTCCGATTCAACATCCGAGAATTGAACTGGCGAAAATATTTCAGAAATTACATGATCGGCGTGAGGATACACTTGTTCAAAGACGACCTCAGTACTTTGGAGGCGAGCAGAAAAAAATCGAAAAGGTCAATTTTCTATTATAAAGAAAATGAAAAAGTAGACGACCGTTTTTTTTTCAATTTCCTCAGTTTTTAATTAATGACTTTGCTAGTAATTGAGTAATTACGAATGATAATGAGAATTATTTGTTTTTTTTTGCAGATTGCGTACGATCCACGATGCGTTAAAAATTCTTCTATACGGTCTCTCATTTTTGCTACTGTGGAAAATGGTCCCAGCGATTCTTTCCTGAGCCGATAAAAATCGAGAAATAAGCTCGAGGCTCGATGAGATTCCATTGAGTCTGAAATGGCTCCTCCGATTTGCTGTACATATTAGAATTCATAAGAAATGTAAAATTCGTCGATATTAAAGATTTTTTTTTTTTATACCGATATTTCGTAGGATATTCCTCGACATTAAGAACGTAAGAAAAAAAAATGTGCTGAACGCGATGATTGAGCGTCGACCGGTCACATTCGACGAAAACAAAAGTCTGTGTAAAATATATCGAAAGTGCAAGAAGAAACTTTCACTCGCGAAAGCAACAGCTCCGAAATCCTGAACCGGTGGAGGTGGCAATGGAAAAAAAAATCAAACAGAGGCACCGCGTGCCATAATTATTGCTGAACTACGAACCAGCTCATTTTTGTAATAATTTCTTATTTATATTTTAATTACGCTCTCACGTTTTTGTAGCTCTTGATGTTTTTTTAATCTACGATAAAGAATAAAAGAAAAAATTTCAAGATTTTTACCATTTAATTTCCTCAGAGAAAAACGGAATTTCCCAAAATCGAAATATTTAGTCGGTCGGTGTCCCAAGTCTCCGGAAACGGAACAAAACCATTAAACTCCAAATTTCACTCCTCAAAATTGATTCACCGATCACCCGAGACATTATTTATAATCAAAATTCGTTAATTTATTAAACGATCCTTCGATTACATAAAAATACATAAAAAAATATCGGCGTGTACGCCGACAAACTGTGATTAAAACTCTACACGTTGTTTCTAACTGACCGTGCGATTTAAAGTTTGATAAAAAAAAAAAAAACATTTTCGATTACAAAATGATCGTCGATTGGGATATTCATCCCAGAAACATGGAATAAAAATACTTGGTACTTGGTACGATATAAAATTGGACGGATTAGAACGCGAGCTCCGAAAAGTCTGTCAAACTTGTCAACGCTTCTGAGTTCTTGTTATAAAATAAAACTTAACGTTAAAATATTCTAAATCGTACTCTGGTGCGTATTTCCTAAAAAAAAGTCTCAATATACAATTTTTTTTGCAGACTGTAAATCTTTTCTGCGATTGAAACGATCGGTCGATCGTTTTGTTGTTATTTTGGACGGAATACGGCTACTTAAAAATATCGAATATGAGACTCGCTTTAAATTATGTACATACGATGTAACGAACGAGCGGTTTTTGGCCTGATCGTCTTAGAGACGCAGGAAGGCACTTGTGCAATTTCTCTTTTTTCTTACGAAGCTTCTCAAGAGTCTGCGAGGCAGTGGAACGAGACGCTGTTGTTTATTTTGTAACGGACCTGAAAAAGTCACGTTTTCCTGCCATTCACGAGCTTAATTGACTGGCATCGTCGACACCGTACTGTGCGGTGTCGTCGGTCGAGACCCAGCGATCGAGTGAGTCGTCGATGCGTTCAGGGACTGCATCGTTCCAATCTGGATTCAAAGAAGTTTTTCAAAAAATTGAGTGCACAAGTTGCATGGGAAATATTGAAAATTGATGGAATTTTACGATGTTGAAGTTTGCAGCGTTGAAAAGCAACGAAATTCTGTTTTTTTCTTGAGCGAAGCTCAAGTTTCTTGTCGAATATTCGGTCAGGACCATAGAACGATCTTTTTTAGGACCCAAACACAAAATCGATGCGAAGATTGTCATGGTTTTTTAAATTGAACGAACAATTAAGGTGAAAAGTATTTTTCGTTGAACATTGCAAACTTCTGTGCCATGAAATTTTGTTCCACAATGTTTTTAAGCTTTTTCGGTATTCTTGGGATTTTGTAGTCGACATAAAAACGTTGATAATTACCCTGAGATGCGCCAAGTCCTCGAGGCGCGTCAGATCCGACAGCTCGATGTAAAGAGAATAAACGACGAGCCAACCGTACGCGGAAAAGCATATAAACCCGATCCACAGCAAACACGTCATGACGTTGTAAAAGAATATCAAATCGTTGACGATGCTGAAGAATATGAAAGCGAATAGCCGGAAAATCGTGAATACCGCAAACGAGTACAGCCACGGAATCATTTTTTTCTCGTATTCCTTGCGTAACGCTCTTATCAACATCACCGACGTCACCAGTATCGCCAATCCACCGAGCATTGAGAACAGCGCAAAAAATACCAAGGCGTTGCGAACTGAAAAACAAAAAAGATTTTATTTTTAGTATTTACGACGTTTTTTTTTGGTATTTTTGTCTCAAACAGCTTTTCGAAGAAATCTTCACTCACCATTAGGATTACCCACATAAACAAATTCATAGGATATGATATAATATCCGAAATGTTCAGAGCCGGGCGCTGCTTGCGAAAGGCAGTAAATGTCAAAAACTGCTGTGCCGATGGTGTATAACGCGAGACACTGTAAAGCGTAACTTTAAGTTAAATACTTAGAATTTCTTGTAACGGGTTCGGAAACCCTAAATTTCTATTTGTGAGAATTATTCGCCACCGTGAATTAAAATTTTCCTTGTATATACTTTGGCTCACTTTGGCCTCCGTTTTCCGAGGCCTGAATGAATTTTTTCGACAAATTTGACACTTTCAAACGTCGACGAAAAAAATGCTGAAAGTTGTGGGATGTTGGTGAAAAATATAGAAAATTATGGGGAAACGTTGTGAATGAAAAATAGAAATTGTATGAAAAAAAATAATGTCGATGTTTCGATGAATTGGATTTTTATAATGAAAACGTCTTACCAGTGAAAAAACGGCTGTAACGACGGCCCCTCTTTGTATGTCGAGTACAAAAGCATTGGATAATAAGGGTTTTTGATACCATGGAATTTTGACGCTTTTGACTGATCTCGAAGATCGAAGGTTGGCGCTGCTACGAGTAGTAACGTGCGAGTAAACCGAAGGTGTGCCCATGCTGGGCGATTTCTTGCCGTAATTCATTTTTCTCCAAAATCTGGACACAAAAAACGAGATTTCGGTTTAAAAAAGCACGTTCGTGTAAAAAAGAAGCTAATGGCACGCCCTTAATAAAGAAACGCAACCCTCGGTAATCACAGCAAGTACACAAGCACTTTGTTGTTTCTTTACGTTGAGGCTCCAAAAAACAACGATATTCCGGAGAAAGAAAGTGTAAACTTACGAGAAACACACGATTCACCCACTAATTAAAGTAAATTAAGGAATTTCTTGTAATCGGGGTCGTCGAGGCGAAATGAAATTGCCCAAGGGGACACACCTAATTTCGTTCGTGTAGTAATATTTACGGGAGGCACGAACTTATTCTGATTCACGAAATATAGTAAACTGTCGCGTTAGTCACACACTTGTGTGCTTAATACGTGCAACGCCCTGCAGGTTAATCGGTACTCCAGATTGCTGTGTGAGCGACGATCGGTAATATCAAAAAATTGTAGGAATTATCGGCAGCCGGTGGGTTAATTTTTTCCATTTTTCCTATATTTTTAGGCCGGTCCCGGTGAAATCCAATATGGCTGCATCTAAGTTTTTGGTTTTAACGCACTCCGAATAAAATTTCAATTCCCCTCGTTCGTATATTACTCGAAATCAAAGGGAATTCTGATTCTTTCAACTTCCGAATCTCCGTTGTTATAATTGGAAAATTCAGCGCCTGTCAATCATGACGAACCCGAAAAAACTCAGCCTCGCCGACAAACTCCATCGAGGATTCGTCACCGGCTGCATCGCCTTCTCCGCCGTAATCGGACTTGCGATCCTCTTCAAAGGTTACGAGTATGTTCTGTACGTCAGACCACAACGTAAGGCTTTTGAGGCAAAACTCGAACAAGAATTGCTGATGGAAGGCGCCGGTTTCAAAACCTCCCTCAACGAAGAATCAAAGGCGTAAAAGTTTCGTGTTTTTTTCTTCTCATCTCCGAGGATGCTCCGAGGGATACACTACGTTATTGTTTTGCTGGAGAAGAACAAATTCGTTTTGTGCGAGAGCCTCGAATAGTCTTATGCCTGTAGTTATCTATTATGTTTTTTATCGGATAACTCAGTTTTTTTCAACACACTTTTCCGACTGCAATGTATATTTTCATGACTTCTCTATTTTTAATCCACATGTTGAAAGATTATTAAAAATAAGAAATTACTCAAAAATTGACTTTTTTCTTCAAAGACCTTGTTTTTGCAAAAAAATTCGTAATTTTATGAATTTTCCTCAAAACTTTCCCGCCGAACAATGGAAATCCCCAATGACGATGGCTGCAAATTGTTCGTTCATGTTTTTAATTCCAGCGAATCAAGATAATCAAGAAAATGGGAAAGGAAAGAAAAAGACGCTGGTTTTTCTCGTACGGCCTTTTAATGCATTGTGTATGGAGTAATTTAATAACATCGTACAAAATCATTTGGCAGTTGCGATTCTCAAAATGCGAAAACGCTGTTTGGAGATTGTGGACATGGAAATTTTCAATTACCCACCGAATTATGGAGCCATATCAAAAGATTTTCTCATTTTTAATGATATTTTTCTGAATTCATTTTCATTGGTAAAAAATTCATAAATATGTGCAATTATGTTTTGTTTTTTTTGTTTAACGAGTAATCGACAATTTTAATGCCTCCAATCTCCGCTTACATTTGCTGCACATTTATGTACAAATAGTCTTAACACGGAGGAGAAAAAAGAAAAGGAAAAATTGAGAAAAAACGGTCAACCTGCGATAACGGAAAATATTTGAAATTGTACAAACATTTCTAGTTGACAATTTCATAGAGCTATAAAATTTTTTCGTAAAAATTAAACCGAACACCACGATCGTTTACTTCACTCTCCTTTTCCTTTCGTTTTACTTTTTACCGTCGAAATATTTACACTTACGAGTAACTAAGTAAATCATTTTCGCAAACTTGTCCAGTTCTTTAAACGAGTCACAAGTTTCGAAGAATTACATTCTTATCTGCTATTTTGTTGTTCAGCGATTTATGACAAGGATTCAAATTTTTTATGTATTTTTATCGACCAAAGTCTCGATAATTTTCACATGAAATCGCGAATTTCTCATTCGCACGTTGCTCGTTTTTCATAAACTCGCTCTCTTTCGCAGACTCGGAGAAAAGAGAAAGGTCAAACAATAATAATCACTGTCTTCAGTGTTTCCCTGTCGTTGGGGTTTCGTAAGTCGAATCTCGTGCCAACTTCTTCAGGACTCGCCGTACTCGTCCAGAGTAATGTTGTTTTTTTAAGCATCGTTCTGCTTAAGTTACCGTCGATAGAAAAACCCAATTCTTGCACGATCAAACACCCGAATTTCGAAAAATCTACTCGATCGTGTGTAAATCGTGAGGAATTTCTTGGTTCACGTTTCTCTCTCTCTTCCTCTCTCTCTCTCTCTCTCTCTCTCTCTCTCTCTCTCTCTCTCTCTCTCTGTCTTTCGTCATTGACTTTGCGAAATTCACTCGCGTGTCTCTATCTCGAGCGGACAATTGAAACAATCTTTTCCTTTTCTCAAGCAGTCGAACGATACAAAAGTTTGAGCGTAGGATGAATCTCGTAGAGTATTTTTGTTTTTTCGTTTCTTCAAGGAGCACAATCTTGCACAAACCCGGTAGATTTCTGTTTATTTAAATTAATCGTCGTCAAGAACGATCCTCGTTCTTTAGCTGAGCAGGATGCTTCACGAACTGTTGTTGGAGGTCGGCGACGAAGAATTCGACATCAACTCGTTCTTCATGCAGTCGATTCTCGCAACGATCTTCAAGGCTGGACCGAGCTTTATACTCATCGCTGACATGAGATGATCCTCCTTCAGCAACATCAACGCCTGGCCGTCGATCTCCTGGATGGCAAAATCTTCCGCATAATCGGCACAGCCTGGCAAGCCCCGAATAAAATCGCAGACTTCGTTCACCTGGAAAGTGAAAGTTAAAAATTGAATCAGATTGAGAAATTAATCGAAAGATTCGAAGCGAATACGATTTTTTCGGAATGAAAAGTCTTACCGTCCACTTGACCGGATGAATTTTGGGCGTGGGATCTTCCGGTGTCGGCGTACTCGTCGTAGACAGAGACTTTTCCTCGATGCTTTTGATCGAGCCGTCCGAGTCATTTTTCTTCGAATCAATCTCCATTTCCGTCCATTGTTTCTCATTCGATTCGCGATCCCTCGTTTCCCTCCGTTTACTACGAAAAGTTGGATCGAAAAGATTAGAAATGCAATTCTTCCAAAATTGCAAGAGCATTTTTGGCGAATTGGAATAAGAAAATTTGGAGAAAATAAAATAATGTTTTGAGCGTGTACCTTTTGGCGCAAATGGAGGAACAGAAACGTTTGTCCTTCTTCAATTTGCAGTTTTGTTCGTCAACGAGGTTTCCACAGGCTTCGCATTTTCCATTGCCCATTCCGTTGCCTTCGTTATCGTGCGTCGCGTTCGAAGTGTGTTTCTTTCCTGCGATCCAAACATAAATTTTCCCTCGTTAATTGCAACGAATCGAGATAAAAATTCAATTTACGAAAAAAACGAAGTTGCAAAGAAATGATTTCGTTACTTTTCTTATTTGGCGGTTCGTCGTGGCAATCTTTCTCCCCGATGCTGTTGCGGTTCAAGCCAGTGGGAGTTTCTTGTCCGATGGATCCGTTCATCGACGAGCGATTAACTGCAAATGGTTCCGAAGCTGTAAGTCAGAGAACACGAAGACGATCATTCGAGGTCTCGTATTTTCTCAGTACAATGCAGTTACATTTTTTCCCCAATATTTATCACGGGGTCTCATAGACCCAATGCCCAATAAAAATTGAAAAAAAAACTGAGCCTCCATCTTACTAAGGGAAATTTTCTGCTTCAAAAAGTTTCAAAAATTCCAACGATAAAAAACTCAATTATGGGAATTTATGGACAATATTGAAGTTTGCATAGTTGAAATCTACGAAAAAATATTCTAGCCATCCACCATTTTTTCTATTTTTGAAAAGGCCTCGGATTTTCTTTGACATCAAGTTTTTCATTTGCAAATAATTGTCATAAAGGATCACGACATTTGAACGTTCAGCTCTGCTTTAAAAAAAATCGAATAAAACAATGAATTCCGTTGTATTCCAACGATGCAACCTTCAACATTATATTTACGAATACGTTAGACCCCCGGATCGATTTAACCCTCCGTAATCCGTAACCCTCCGAATTGTTATCCATCCACCCAGTTTTTCTTTTTCTATAGATCCAAACGACTTTCCTGAATTTTTTCAATTTTTTCAAACGAGTCCAAGTACAGTACAAAACGGTAACACCCCAGACCCATGTGTGTCTAGAATTCTCGTGTGTTTACGGAGGGTTAATACCAACATTTCTGAGTTTCCAAGATTCGTTCTTACCTTCCTGAATGACGAATCCTTCGATAACGTGAGTAAGAACTTGTGGTTTGACAAGAGCTTTGGGAGGAGCCTGTTTGTTGTTGGTGGAGAGTGGAGTTGAGATGTTGCTAGCGAGAGTAGGTTCCTCGTTGCTGACGCCATTGGTGATGGAATTGACAGCATTGGCAAGATTGGTGAGAGGATTACTGGAGTTTTTGTCTTCGACTTTGGTAGCGGAAGTGTTAGAATTGTCTTCCTTGGTCGTGGATTTAGTTTCCGGTTCTGAAAAGTGAAAAAAAAATTAAGTGTAAGAGCAATGGAAATAATAAACAAATCTAAGGTCGAAAAAGCTGCGAATAACGACAAACCGGAAGCGATGGTCCTTTGAGAAGAATCTTCGGCGCTGGGTTCGTCTTTTTTGGTGGAATTCTTCGAGTCATCGACGGACGTATTTGTATTGTTGGTTGGATTGCAAGGAATCATCATGGCGCAATCATTTTGATGGATGCGGTCCGGAGAAGGAGAAACGATCATGGTGGAGCTGTTGTCTTGTTGTTGCGGTTGTTGTTGTTGTTGTGTCTGCGTTTGATTTTGTTGGTGTTGTTGTTGTTGTTGATGATGGTGTTGCTGTTGTTGGGCTTGTTGCTGGGTCTGCTGTTGAGCCTGTTGCTGAGCTTGTTGTTGTTGTTGTTGTTGTTGTTGTTGTTGCTGCTGCTGTTGTTGTTGCTGGGCTTGTTGCTGCTGCGCTTGTTGAGCTTGTTGCTGGGCTTGTTGAGCTTGTTGTTGAGCCTGTTGCTGAGCCTGTTGCTGAGCTTGTTGCTGTTGCTGTTGTTGTTGTTGTTGTTGTTGTTGTTGCTGCTGCTGCTGCTGCTGTTGCTGCTGCTGGGCTTGTTGCTGCTGCTGGGCTTGTTGCTGCTGCAACTGTTGTTGCTGTTCATTCGTCTGGCTCATCATCGGCAACGCCTGAACTTGGGAATTCGTCCCGACTATCTGATTTCCAATAATTCCCGGATTCATCGGATGTTGAATCTGTTGCGGTTGCTGCGGCGGAGCACCCGGCATCGGCGACTGAACTTGATTCATTTGCAACGTTGTTGCCACCCCCACACCTACCATCGACACCACTGGCATTATTGGACGTTCGCCTCCTAATACGACACCTTGCTGCTGTTGCGGCTGAGGCTGTTGTTGCTGTTGCAGTGTCATGCCTGCCAAAAGGAACTTCGGATTAGTTTCTTCGATCATTTCGTATTTAATCGTTTTTATTTTTTACACTGAATTCCAAATTTCAGAAATATTTCTCGATCAACCAGATCTCCAGAAATTTGGAAGGCTCCCGCATATATTTCGACGTCATTGAATTTTACATTTTTATTAATTTCACACTCATTCTTATTTTTTACACTAAATTGTCAGATTTTAAAAATATTTCTCGATCAACTAATCTTCCGAAATTTAGATCACTCTCGTATATTTCTCGAGGTCATTGAATTAGGCATTTTTAATAATTTCACTCATTTTTATTTTTTACACTAAATTCCAGATTTTCAAAGTTTTTCTCGATTAACCAATTTTCAAAAATTTGGAAAGCTCCAGTATATATTTTGACGTCATCGAATTATAAATTTTTATTAATTTTACTCATTTTTTCTTTTTACACTGAATTCAAGATCAAAAAATTTTTTTTCTTCATTAATTAATCTTCAGAAATTTGGCAAGCTCTCCTATTTATTTCGACGTTATTAAATTATACAGGAAAATTACGATCATGCCGAACTCACCCATTAAAGGCTTCGGCTGTATTTGCTGTTGGTTGTTTTGTTGTTGTTGTTGTTGTTGCTGACACTGTTGTTGTATCTGCTGCTGATGCTGGAGTTGTTGCATCTGCTGCATGAACATCTGCTGATACTGGGGTTGCATCGGTGTCGGTTTGCATTGCAATCCGCGGGACTGCGGTTGTTGTTGCTGTGGTGATTGCATTACTGTTTTGTTTTGTTGTCCAAAGTTTTGCTTGTCAGCGGTGGACATAGGTGAGCCAGGTGGTTGCGCAGAAGTCACCACAGGAACATTTGTCGTAATAAGTACTTTGTTATTGTTGTTGCTATTGGACACTGGGGCCTGTTGTTGCATTATCATTGTTGCGTGATGCACATTAGATTTCGTTTGATTTGCTGAACCGGCCTTTGTAGCGCCCTGAAATGCATTTGGACCGGGTCTTGTGCGAACCACCGGCTTACCACGGCCTTTAACCCCACTTCCATTGCACTTTCCGCTCTGAATGAAAACAAAAATAAAATCTAATACCACATCACCGATAAAATGCGTCGTTTAAAATAAACAAACCGCGTCCGAAATAAATGAAAATATTAATAATAAAAATCAACAACGAAATAAAACACACGAAATAAACGAACCGATCATTAAGAAAAAACGAGTAAATGAAAAATCTTCTTTTTTTTTTTTTCCATTCAAATTACGTTTTTTCTACGAAATTTTCATGTGTGCGAGAGCTCGGAGTGCAGAAGCGGAAATGTAATTACACATCGAGGTATCCTGTTGTTTTTCTTATTTTTCAAGAACGTATCCGGATATCCAGAAGGAACAAAATAAACGAAACCGTGTTTTCTCAATCGTCGCAAATCGTGGCAACTATTTCTCAACAGATATTTGACCGTCTGGACATTTTTCCAGTACATTCTTGAACGAGCATCGAAGCTTTAAGAAAAAACGAGGCAAAGAGGGCTGTTAAGATCGAAATAATGAGTTTGTGGCTCGTGTGTATACCTGCGAGTGTACCGTTGCCTGCACACCGTGTACCGTTTGTGTCGAAACCGAACTAGCTGGCCGTATATTTGCTCCTTGGACACCCTGCAACGAGGATGGAAGAATACTCAGTGGTCTTTGACCACCGACGCCTTGTTTCGCTTGCTGCTGTTGTTGCTGTTGCATCTCCATAACGCGAGGCTTACCGCCGGCAGCAGCGATTTGTTGAACGCTTTGAATCTGTTGCTGAGCCGCCAGAGCTTTGAAATTTGCCAACAATTAATTTATTTATCAAATTGCAATAAAAATAAATAAATAAATAAAAATTCTCGAGAAAAAGAAAAAATTTATACGCAAAAAAACATCGTTCAATATTCGAAGTATCGGCTGTTGAAAATATTCACCATTGTGCGTCTGGATCGCTTGAGGACTTTGTATAAACATATCCGGTTGCGTGGGACCCCGAATGAAAATTTGATTCGGCGCTGCTGTGAGAAGCGTCGGCGTTTGAAGTCCCGTCCAAGCAACCTGAGGCGCGAATTGCCACGGAGCAAATTGCATGCCCCCCGGCTTTCCAGCCGTCGGCGTTCCCGTCGTACACGTCGTATACTGTTTTCAAACGAAATTCAATCGAATTATTTATCGCAGATAGTTGTTAAAATTCAGCAAATTTAAAAAATAAAATCAGACAAATCTCATCGATGGCGAAATGAGAAAAATTTCAACGCAGATTTCGTAAACAAAGTTCGTTATTTTTGGGAGATAATTGAAGAAAAAAAAATCACAAAAATTCAAGACAAAAATAAATAAATAAATAAAAAATTGAAGGAAAAAAAAATCAGGAAAATTAACGATAAATATTCAGAACAATTGAAGAAAAAAATTGTGGGAATAAAAATATGATTTTTGTGATTTGACGATGAATTACCTTTTGCACTTGATCCTGTTTATTGGCAGATTGTTGTTGCTGTTGTTGTTGAAGGGAAGGAGGTGATTGCGGTGAGCCCAAGACCCCGACATGTCCAAAAACGAGGGTTTGTCCACCGCCCGGATTGCCAGAGTTCGGAGCAGGCAAATAACCGGCGGGGAAACCTTGAACCTTGGCTCCACCTGGTCCAGGGTGTCCGGGGCCTTGTCCAGGATTCGAGGCCGTTGTCAACATGTGAGGGGTCAATTGAGCTGCGGATTGATTTCCATCTCCAGCAGTGATGACCTAAAAATATAATTTGCGTTTGAAAAGTCGTGAGAAATATGAGAAAATTTTCAATGAAAAAATCTTCGGTTTCCATCGGCTCAGAATCCGAAAAAAAACCCGAGTTTTCGTCACTGAAATTAATTAACAAGAAAAAATGAAGAAATTGAGCAAAAATTTGAAAGCAACTCCATGGCAAGTTCGTCCACAAATTTTGTGACGTAACTTTGAGGAAAAATGTGTAACTACCTGAATGGATTGTGGGTTCAGATACAAAGGAGTTCCCTGGGTGTTGTACAGATGTTGCAAGTGATAAACTTGGCTCTGCATCGGTTGCTGAATAACTTGAACAGCTTGTGGGTGTGCAGCCATTGTAGTTATGGCTGTGCCACCTTGTTGTCCGGAGAGTGTCATTGATACACCGTGTTGTTGTTGCTGCTGATGTTGCATCGAGACGGCAACGGCACTCTGCAACTATTTTCATCGATACGTTAATAAATATTGCACTAAAAATCAAAATCCATCAAAGCAAATAAAACGTTCGATATGGAATCGCGTAATACGAGTTTCTGAGCAGGCAGCATCGTCCTGCTTTTTCTGGATAAATAATCGATGTTAATTGTCTGGCCAGCCACCACGTTATTAATAAAAAAAATTCGATCGTCGATTAA
Organism: Hyposoter dolosus; assembly: GCA_963921915.1. NCBI lineage: Eukaryota > Metazoa > Arthropoda > Insecta > Hymenoptera > Ichneumonidae > Hyposoter > Hyposoter dolosus. The sequence continues at coordinate 9,137,943 of OY998138.1, forward strand.
ATTAAAAAAAAAAAAAACGTTTTTCGAGTACGAAGAGAATTGAGAGTCGAATTCCATTATTATCGATGCAGTTCATAAAAATTCAAAACCGTCAACTTCAATAATTTCTGAACGATAAAAAAATTATTAAAAAAATTTAAAAAATTAAAAATTCATTCTATTTAAAGTTTTTAAATTTTTTTTTAATTTAAATCATTTTGAAATGATAAAAGAATTATTAAAAAAATATATTTTTTTTTTTCCAGCCATCCAGAGAATTCAAAAACTGTGACCAGAGCACTGTTGAGTTTTTGTCATTAAAACAATTTACTAACAGCCTCCAGCAGTGAAAAATGCAAAAAATGTCGTTAATATTTAAAAAAAATAAAAAAATCGACAAAATTGAGTTTTCAGTCAGACGAAAAAATTGAGCGAAAAATTGAATGAGAAGGTTTGAAATGGTTAACCTGTTGTTGTGGCATGCTGGAGGAGACTTGAGGTTGAACTTGAACCTGTGTGACATTGTGTTGATTATTGGCTTGTTGTTGTTGTTGTTGGGCCTGTTGTTGTTGTTGAACTTGTTGAACCTGTTGGACTTGTTGGACTTGTTGAACTTGTTGTACTTGTTGTACTTGTTGGACTTGTTGTTGTACTTGTTGCTGCTGTTGTTGCTGTTGTTGTTGCTGTTGTTGTTGTTGCTGCTGTTGTTGTTGCTGTTGTACTTGTTGTTGTTGTTGCTGGACATTTTGTTGCTGCTGCTGCATATCGTGCGAGCTCAGCATCATTTGTTGTTGTTGTTGCGGAGGTTGTTGCGGTTGTTGCTGTGGCTGTTGTTGCTGTTGTTGTTGTTGTTGTTGTTGTTGGGGTTGTTGCTGTTGTTGCGAATCTTGAATATCTATCGCCATCGTTCTTTATTTTCAATAATCTTTATTTTATCCTCCCTTTCGATACTTTTTGTATCGAACTTCGCTTCTTTTTTCTTTTTGTTTCTCAATCCATTAAGTATTCATCGATATTTTCTTCTTTGCCATTTCTTGTGGCGATTAATCGATCGTGATATTTCGGTTCTGCTCGACCAATAGTCCTGTAACTGTAAAGGAAAAAGATTTTTTTATAAATAAATATTTACGCTCCAATGATTTGGGGTCCAGGAGACCCCGATCGAAATTCGAGCCAAAACTCAATCGCATTTTTCTCCGAGTAGCTAAGTGGTCGGTCTTTTTATACATCCGAGCCAGACTTTTTTTTTGTGTGTGTGTGTATTATTGGGAAATTTCATGACAACTCGAAATTTTGACATTTTTGACAAAATATCGAATAAAGTTTGTGAAAAAATCGATGCCCGGAGTAGTTGGGAAAGGAATATATATTTTTTTTTCATGGAAAAATAAAATATTTACAAATAACGGCTGTCAAGTATTTTTTATAATTGAGAAATGTCCCGGGGACTCGATACTATTTGTAATAATAAAGAGAGTAAATTTTATTATTGTTTGAATTATTTTTATCGTGGTGGAGGGGGGTCGTCTGGATCGCTTGTATTTTTTGCATTATTACGCTCATCTTTCGCTATTTCTGTCAGTCTCTCGTTCTTTTCCCCCTCCCTGCCCCCTCCGGCCGGACAAAAGTCGTAAGATGTTGATAAAGTTCCGTAGGCCTCGAGAATTAATAAATCTGCCCGTTCAATTATTTTCTTCTTTCTTTTCCATACGCACTCATTCCCGCCATTATTTACTTGGATTTTTATCTACATAGACAAAAAAATAGCAGTTGCTTATTTGTCGTGTCGCTACAGAGCGTCAGGGATTTGAAAAACATTTTTTACTACGCTCCTTTGCTGGAAAAACAGTCGTATCTTATCGCGGAGTTGTGTAAGCGATTTGTTCGTTCGGAATGTCACGGTTTCGTCTAATGTATGTTCTTAATAAAATCATATGCGTGTCGCTCGATCGGGAGAAGTGAATCTTGGAGGATCAACGAGAATCGTCGTGCTGGGGAGCTCTCGCTCGAGCTGTTGTGTGTTTCGATCGTATTTTTATTTCTCTTACGTCTCTCATTCGCCCGGAGGTGAAAGTATCGAGCGAATATACGAAAAAGTAAGCAGTGTCAAAATCTCGTATTTCTCCTTCATTCGTTGCTTTGGATTTGAGGAAAATATGTCGTGAGAATAGATTCAGTGGTTGATAAAAAAATAATTGTATATCGTTCGTGTTATTGTACCGGCGGATACGTGCTGGATGAAAAAATGAAAGTGAATAGTACGTAAAAGTCGTGGGTGTAAAGTACGCGCTTGCCGAGGTGAGAAAATCATTAACGCAGTGAAAAATACTGGATGAGAATGGAAAGCACGCTCGCTCGCGACGAGATGTGTTTTTTTTTTTTGCTTGAGACACGGTATCGTCGAGTTGACCGTGTTTATCGTTCGCAAAAGTATTTTCCGACGATCTACATAACCTAAAAGTTGAGACGTTGCGGTAATGGTTGAGAACCACGGGCGCCCTGTTGATGGGACGGGCGCGATACGCGCCCCTCGCTTCTCTCTTTCTGTCTCTCCCCACATTCTGGGCACAGGGATCTCGCTCGGTTTGTGGCGGTTTGTGGAGAGAAGGCGAGAGGGACGCTCGAGGGGAAAGGGCCAAGTTCTCGCTAACCACCGAGAGCTCGTCAGCTTGCCTGCTCCGCGGAGCAAGGAGAAAGAGCAAAAGAGAGAGAGAGAGAGAGAGAGACGGAGATTACGTGAAATAGGAGTTGAATAATAAAGACCGAACGAGAAAGTTAGAAGGGGAAAGGACGATAGATGGCAGCAGCGAAAGAGTCGGGGAGAAAGGGGAGAAAATGATAAGCCATTGGTTCTCCTTACAGTGGTGCTCAAGCCGCTTTCAGTGACCTCAAAACCCAAAGAGAATACGCGAGTTACGACGCGCATAAGTGTGTGTCAGCAAAGCTAAACATTATATATGTATATTAGCTTTCTCTCTAGTCCGTACAATAGAAGCGTGCATCTCGAGCATGTGGGCCCTTGACCATGAGAACTGTAGCTGTGTCCTTGAGCTGTCAGACCCAAAAGCCAAAAAATATAATCGATAATTCAGCTTTCCAACGGATTTTTCGGTTCCGAGAGTTCGCTCGACCGCAGCGTTCAGCCTGAATCTTCGAAAACGTCAAACTTTTACGAGCGTTTAACATTTTAACGAGAAAAGTTGAATATCGGCAAGATTGCAGATATTACGATTTACGTAATTCGTATTTCGAAATTTCTTTTCGTTTTCTTATTTCTTCTTATTTTATTTTTTTTTCCTTTTTCCATCGGGAATAACGTGGTAGGGAATAAAACTGAAAATCAGTACAAGAGAGACGAAAGGGGAATCGATACGTGAGTTTTCGCCAATCGTAATGTACGAGGGGGAACGCCGCCAGAGAGCGCGTACGAGAGAGCGAGAGAGAAAAAGGAGAGATAGCGGGGACGAGATCCATCTTGGAACGGCGCCGAACAAAATGTCGTCCTGCGGAGACCACCATAATTAGCGTCACGCAGTCAGGGGGAGAGTTTGAAAAGAGGAAGAAAAAAAACGAGCGATGGCGCGGGAAACCGGGGGGAGATGGCGAGAGCGAGGGCTGGGGAGACGGGGGAGCGATCCGAGCGGGACAAAGATAGAGACGAGAAGAAACATGGACGCCGGAGCCTCGAGTTGAACGAGTAACCAGGGCCGGTGGTAGAATTACGGGGAAGGGGGAAGGCTGCGCTCTCTCCCGGTCGAACGAATACGAAGAAGGGGGATACACACAATAAAGTGGAGGCAAAACGAGCTAGGGGGTGAAGACAACATGGGGCCTCGGTCGAGCAGCCATAATAATAACAATAATCATCCAAAAAATAATTATCATTATACACGACGTTGTTCCTACTGGTGGCGGTGCCTCGTAGTGGAAATTAAAACAAGAGCGACTTCGTACGTTTTCCGTTACGAAAAAACAACACAAAAAAAAAAACGAACCAAATTTTCTCCAAAATTGACATTTGTCCCGGTTGCTCAAAAAATCGCCAAAAAAAAACAGGCCAAAGACCACAAAAAAATAAAAATTCCCCGATTTCCGCGTCGTTTTACTTTCCCCTCGAAAAATTCGAATTTTGACGGAACTCGAAGGGCCCCCGGCAAGCGCCCGCTCTCGAGACGCTCCTGCGGAGCCTCGGCGACTGCAAGCAATACACAACACCGTTCTTTCTCGCTCGAGACTCGACGGAGCGAGTGAGTTGAATAGAGACAGATATCTCGGGGGCGATAGAGACAGAACGACGTGCCAAGAGCAAACGCGACAAAGAGGAAAATAAAAAGAAAAATAAAAACGTAACCCCCTCCCTGGAAACTCGGCTCGGATACTCACATGGCGACTGCGCAGTCACACCTAGGCACGTTTCGAGTTCACGTTGAGCGATCTCACAGAGAGAAAGAGAGAGAGAGAGAGAGAAAGAGACAGGGAGATTCACATTAAACACACATACACAAATAAGCAGTAGGCAATGCCAGAAATGCTCGACCGACACACATAACAATATCGCACGATATCCAGAGGCCTCGAAAACCGAAATAAAGACAAAAAAAATATTGAGACTTTAGAACGGAGTAGCAGGAACGAAAACACCGCAACGGAGCACACTTACATGAGAGAATCGTCGCGATAATAATCCACTTGTAATTCGAACGTTGCACTTTTCGAAATGAGAACGAAAAATCGAACTAAAATATCGTATTCACCGAAAAACTAAACTTTGTGCTTAACCAATCGGGATTAAGTTAGCGCGTTACCGGAATAGAGGAAAAAAAGGTAGTAACCAAAAGTGCGAGAGAGAAGCTCGGTTCTCTCGAAGCTTAGCGCGCCGCTCACCACCGTGTCGTTTTCCCGAAGACCTCGGCTAAATGGCGTTGCGCGGTTGCTCGAAAAGTCCCGAGTCGCGAGGGCAGCGGGGGTTCAGCGAGCATTGGTTAGCGACCGCGCGTATACTCGCTTCGTCTGGCCTCCCTCTGCTCATTGCCCCAGCGGGTAATACGCGCCAGTATACGCGACCGCCCCTCGCGTCTGTTCGCCCCTCTCCGTCCCCTGCGCTCTGGCGCGGTGTGGGGCCTGGTATTTCAACGTCGTGGAGCCTGGGCGAGGGGAGGGGAGGGGGTACTTGGCATATGAATGCGCCGAAAGAAGCCTCTCGGTCGCTTGTCGAGAGAAGAAAGCTTCTTGGTGGCGTCTCCGCGTACCCCTCGCCTATTGGAAAAGGCGAGTCGTTGTCCGTTGATTGGACGCCGGCTGACAAATCCCAGAGGCATCGTCGCCGGAGCTCAAGGGGCGGAGCTCGCCCGCGACAAGCCGCTTCTCGTCGCTCTGGCAAGATGGTGGGGAGGTCAGGGGGGACGGTGCTCACGAGAACGTTTTCCATTGCGCATGCTCCGCGTATAACGGTACCAACACTCTCTCACAGCGACTCTCCGGGCATTCAATCGTTAACCGTGTCTCCCCACTTCTCTCGAGTTTACACGACCAGAGAACGTCGCCCTTGTCTCGAGAAAGAGAAAAAGGATAGAGAGAGAAGCGGCTCCCCTACTCCGAGCTATAGTCTCGCTACGCCAGACGTTTTACTGGTGTTGAGGCTTTGCTATAGGATGAGAATATCCCAGGCGCGTCTTTAGCGCCCCAGGACCCCGAGCTTCCATAATAAACTTTACGATCCCGTGACAGACTAAACAATTCCTTGTTTACCCGTTATTTTCTATCCCCGGAATCCCGAGGCAATGAATCAGCCATTTTTTCCATCGGAGCTCACGGAGATATTTGTTTCGATGAACGATCGCAGCGAGTTCGGTGATTGAGCCGCGATGCACCGCTCATCGACGTAACGCCGTTTCCCTGCGTCTCTTGCATCGAGAATCACGAACCGTACGCCCCTTTGCTCAGCAGCGATCGCGACGTAAAGCCGCTGATTACATTTCTCGAAAAAAACAGCCCAAAGTCCACCGACCACAAAAAAATTCCCTGGGATTTTCGTGTCTCTCCCAAAACCGAAGCTTCCCGCCCGCCGTTTGCCGCGGCTTTTAAAAACATCCCCAGCAACAACGACTCGGAGTTAAAACAGTTTGCGGAGCAGCCGGCTCGTCGAGAGAAGCCCGGCTAGGTAGGTCGGCCCTGCGCCCCTTTTTCATCAGGCACGTACACTCCCGCAGGCTCTTCGGGAGTCATTCGTTTCTTGTGCCAAAAAAAAAACGAACTTGCACTTAATCAATTGCCATTGTATTTTTTATGGAGCCAATTAATCTGGCAAGTCGGCCAAGGCGCTCCGCGGGTCCATATCACGCAGTGACCGATTATGCTCTGCGGATTCGCCCTTTAGGATTTTTTACTTCGGGAGCTTTGATTCATCATCGACTTCCGCAGAAGCGCACGATCTTACGCGATATTTTTCGATTTTGCTACGAGCTCCGAGTTTTTACGAATAATTCAAAAATCGCTGCTCGAAAAACTGCATTTTTCTTTCTCTTCGTTTTTTGTTACTGATCGAACAAATTTCATTCGAAAAAAAATGAGGATTTTGCAAAAAAAAGGAGCATTTCGCGAGCGGGCGAAATCGCCAGGAAACGAGAAACAACGTACGGCCCTGTCACAGCTGTCTTCGAGAGCCACGTTTGCACTCCCCGCTCGCGGTCGCACACACAGACACACGCACGTAGCGGCAGAAGTTGAAACGAGAGAGAGAGAAAGAGAGAGAGAGAGAGAGAGAGAGAGAGAGTGAGTTGGAAACACGCACGCTGTGCCTGGCTGAGAGCTCAGCGTGAATTGGTGGTTGATTATCAAGCGAAAAATCTTGGGCCTATCGGATGCGAGGGATCATCTCCCTCCGTTTTTTCCTTCCTTTTTCTTTCCATAACGCGATACGCTCGAGAGAAGCGGTGTGTGTTAAGCCGGGGATGTAATTTTCGTTAATGAAAATATGGGCAAGAGAGTCGGAGAGCTGCAACGCGAGAGCTTAGGAATTTCGAAGAGTTGTTTTAGCCGTTTCGAGCTTCGTTGGATCGATGAATCGATGCAAATTCGAGGCAGCAACGACTCTTGTTCGTCAACGTGGAAGCCTGAGGATCGATCCTCGCTATATACATTGGCGGGAGGATCGTTGGGAACGCGGGCGAGAGACCCGGGCCGGGGAGGGTGTCCCGCGACCTGGAGAATCTCAGAAATCTTGAGGTCTCCGCGTTCCAAAGATCCATGATGCCTCGAAGAGACTAAATCCTGATGTAAAGTTCAGAAGCAGATACAGACTCGCGAGAGAAATGATAAATATTGTAAAACGGGCGATACGGGTTATCCCTTAGTGGGAGTATCTCCGGGTCCAAAATTCTAAGGGTTTACGAACACAGCGAACGAAGCAAGATAGAGAGAGAGAGAGAGAGAGAGAGATGTGAAGAGGCTTGTTTGCGATAAAAGGTCCGGGGGAGAAGCGGAGATTCCGTCCCCCGTCGTTGGCACGATCTTCTCTTTGGTGGCTTATCGTCCCCAGGGCTCCCTATAATTCTTTCTCTCTTTTCTCCAGGGCGATCTCTTTCGAAATCTTTCTCCTGCTCCGTCTCGCCGACTAAAGTACGTGGACGCCTATACGATGCGAGTAAAATTGAGATTAAGCGCGGGCGTGTTACGAGTGGGTGAGCGCGCCGCACGAAACGCAATTCTTGCTTGTTGTATTGTGTAAGTGCGAGGCGACGAGAGAGAGAGAGAAAGCGGAGAAGAGCGATAAAGCAGGCGACATAGAGGAGGAGAGAGGGAGAGAGAGAGAACGAGGGAAAGAGGAAATGTCGAGATCCTCGCGCTTCAGGGCCGTATAAAGCTCAGGGATCACAGACGGGGATGTAAATGTGTCGGAGAGTCCGTGTGGGTGTTGTTTAGCGAGTGTATGGGTGTGGGACATAGAGATATCTCTGTATCTCCGTAGTCGCTGCTCGGTATAGTCTCCGTGGGTGGTGGGGCGAGTGTATGGCCGACCAATGGTTTAGGCCGGTTGGAGTTGCCAAGGAAACCGGTTAATGATTCGAGCCGCCACTGAGGAATTGGCTTGCTCTTTACTCGCAGGTTTGCCCGTGAGTTGAGCGCATGCGTTAGTCTCTCCCCCTCCCCGTTCCTCCCCACCGATTGCGGCGCGGTGTCCCCCTGTACACGTTTCGACCTTTATATGTCTATCGCGCGGAAACGTCTCGGTGTGTTTGTCAGGAGGCCGACGACGAGAGACACGATTTATTAATAGCGCACACACTCTTCGCTCCCTGAGTGTGTGTGCACGTGCATACGCGAGGCGAGAGAATCCTGAGACGCTTCGCGCTTGTGTGCGACGTCGGGGTGCCGTGCATGCCGCGTCGTCGCGGGAAAATTATTCTCCCTCTCGGAATTCTCAATGTCCGTGTGTATCGCCGCCCGAGCAATCGTGTGCGTACTGCTTGGGCGGCCAAATGCGTGCGAATACGTAAGCATGTTTGAGAGAAACTCGAACGTATACTTCGAGCCTTCTCTTTGTATATATATATATGTCGCTCCCTACCTCGCGTGCCTATTAACACACCGGACACGCACACCGCGGCTGTACAACCTCATTGGAATCTGCGTTACGCTGAATACACACGCACGAGAAAGAGGGAGCGAGAGAAATAGCGTGTTTTCTTTACTAACACAGAGTAGAAAGGGGAGCCTCGATGAGACTCTGCTATAGAGAGGGAAAGATTTTGCAGAATGGTGTATGAGGAGAGAGAGAGAGAGAGAGAGAGAGAGAGGGAGAGCTCGGTGGCAGAGCTCTCGTAGCCGACGATTGGTTTTCTTCCCACCCCGATCAGCCAACTTTCCTTTCCCACACCCCACTGAATCGACGAGCTTCGCTCTCCCTTCTCGTCCCACCCTATTCTGTCCTATTCATCGCTCGCAACAGCGTATGAACGCCGTCATAGAAACAACCCCCGATCCCTTCTCTTATCCCCCCCCCCCCCCGCCCCTGGGCTCGCGGTTCCAAACTCATGTATACGCGATGATCGCCGAAGCCCTGTCGCTCCCCGAGACGTAACGTACGAAAAAACCCGCGTTTATGCATGATGTTTCGTTCATTCGATCAATGGACGACCCACGCCTTTTTGTTGGCCTTTTCCCTAATACTTCTCTCTCTGCTCTCGATCCATCATTTCGGATAATTGAAGACACCATGTTGGTTGCCAACCGAGCAGGGCAAAGAAGAGTCACGAGAGGTTCCCTCGAGCTGACAAGACCGTTGGGTCATTTTTGGACCAGGTCGATCCGTCATTTTCCAAAAAATCGAGAATTCCTTTTCTTTCGGTCGAGCCCCAGCCCAGAAAAACCTCTCGAGACGTATGATTCGCCTAATCAACGAAGAAATGCACATTTAGAGGACACTCGATTGCCTGGGTCTCACAGACCCAGGGTAGTGACGATAGAGGATCGAGAAGTTCTTTTCTTTTCGGTCGAGCTCCAGCCCAGAAAAAACTTCTGGAGACGCTACGATTCGCTTAATACACGTTTTCTATTGATGAACGAAAAAATGAACATTCAAAACATACTCGACTGCCTGGGTCTCACAGACCCAGTGTAGTAACGACAGAGCTCGAAGCACGTGTCAGTATATATAAATCGGTGTTAGGCACTTAGCCTGGTCATTCCTTAATGAATTCCGCTTACCAGTATTTCCTCGAAACCAAAAGCTGACCCCAGACCGAAAAATACATTCGATCAGTCGCCCTGAAAATGTTTTTCATGAAAATTCATGTTTTGCTCAGAAATAATGAGCCAAGTATCGAGATTGCCTTCCATGACTAATGACTATATATTGCCCTGTCGATAAATTCTTCATATCCATTGCCTCCGCGTGCAGAAATGCAAAGAATCTCGAAGTGACGAGGTTTCCTCTCGATCTCTGCATTGTAAACCTGCTGCGACTATGAATATGACGACGTATTCGAATCTGCTTGAAATTCACACGTTATTCCGGGAAAGGCTGACGAATTAGGAGCAGCCGCCGCGCGTGTATGGTTTTCGGTTCTGTCGCTAGAAAATGCAGTTACACGTCCACGTTTTATATTAGAAAAGAGCAAATAAAGCGCGTGTGACGCTCGATTTATTGCAGAAAAAAAATCGAATGATCGATGCCTGTTCGCGAGCAAATTGATAAGCGCGATAAAAGAGAAGGCGCGCGCGCGGTTGTGCCCATTTTGCTGTTGGTCTTCCGCGCCGCAGAGTCGACGAGGTCAGCAAGAAACAAGTGAGTCGATCGCCGAATGACTCATTCGCATGGTTAACAAATAACATATTAAACATTTATATTATTCTTCGTTGATTCGCTGGCAAACGATAACGCAACGCGTACCGATAAATATCGAACTTGGTTGAGCGCGTGTTTTATATTGCGTGAAAAAAAGATCGGCGTCTGTTCGAGCGAATCAGCGCCGCGCTGTGGATATGGAAATGTAGAATTGACATTCCTGGTGCTCGATCTAATCGGCAGAGGCTGATGCGATCGAGTGGCGCGTCGAACCGCGGAGACTGAACAATTTTGCGGATTGTTGATTAATCGCGGTGAATAAAAATGATTCTCAGTGTCCCGAGCATATCGCGTCAACAATTCGTCGACGTTCCTCTTCGACTCTTTATTCCGCCCGCGCGGTGGCCCCGAAACGCAGAAAATGCCCATCGCGACAGCTTTTTAATTTCGCCAGCTCATCAAATTCTGTCGTGGCATGATTTCGCGAACTCTCGTTCGATGAAATCGAGGCCCCGACGAGCAAAAACCGACTGTCATCTCTGAACCAATGGCCTTTAGGGCCACGGGATGTTCCATCGACATTTTGTCGGCTGGGCCACGCGAGCCTGCAGTTATGCAACGTGCTTAGGGGTCAAAGTGACCCAGACGATAACTGCGATGGCTTGCGAGTCACAGTTGAGCCTCCGGAAGCTCGACGACCATCGCGTATCTTTGCTGATGGTCGAATCGACGAAATTCACCAACGAAAAGGGTATCAGGCCGGGAGGGGGCACGTGTCTGCGGTGCGCAGCGGCGTCAGGCTCTGTTCGTGGCTTCCGATGCAGACCGCATGCCCGTGCAACTTGCATCGTGACTCTCCAGTGCAGGAAAGCTCAACGCTCGAACGGAAAACCCTGGAGCGACCAAAAGTGGCATCGCCCAACAAAACGCCATTGTTTCCCGTTGCGTATATGCACGCCGCAGAGAGTGTTGCGTGTCTCTGTCCGAGCGACATGCCCCCCGCACACGTGCGCCTAATTTTATGAATAAGAGGTTTTCGGAGGGTCTGGCGACTTCGGAGTCACTTACAGTTTCCAGGCAAACAAAAAAGTCGCATCCGTTTGAAATCGATCGTTTACCTGTAACGCGGCTTTCGCATTTCCGCAAACCTCTGCATCTCTCGAGGAATCGTCAATTATAAGATGCTGTACGAATCCTCGTGTTGGCATTCAGTCCCCAAGCATTTTCCTACCCATTTCGAGCAGACACGCTGTCCCGAGATACTTGATCGCCATTTCGATGCACCGACCATCGTTTATTCGATTAACATGGAGGGGAGAGGGGGGCACAGCCTGCTCGAGAAGATTCTCGAGTCGCAATCACTACTAGAGCGATTGTCGACCACTTGCCATGAGAATTCCATAGCAAAACTCTCTCTTACACGTATTTCGCATGTGTGAAAAACCATCAAAGCAAAACTTCGAATCTCCTCTAGCGATGTTGCCTTTCGAAGGTGCTATAAATATGGGAAACATATTGGGAACACGAGAACGCCACGTGCTAGGCGAATTCTGTCGAAACAGATTGAGACCCGAAGAATCTTGCTCCGAGGGACAAAGAACACGTCGAAGAAGGATCGAGCATCGGAGGAGGTTACAAAATGCTGAGGAATAAAAATAAGAAAAAGTTAGCGCACCCGTGGACCCCCCGCCCCGATTTTTTGGCGATGTATCTTTCGTGCTCTGGCCGCGCGGTCTATAGAGATGGGAAAGTGGAGGTGATCACCGGGTGGTCGTCCCTACAAGAGAATCGCCGCGCCTTTCACGTTCTTATAGTTATACGAAGAGACCCGCGTCTATAGGTGTATCGTGCTCGTCGACGTGTCGACATATACGAGCTATATCTATAGACGAATGTGTACGAGCGATATATATATAAATGGGCGAGAGCGATGCGCCGTATTCCCGTTAAACGTGGCGCCGCCACCGACAACGTCCTCCCCCCTCCCTCTCCTCGTGACGTCCCCCACCGAATACCACGCGATGTTTTCTCTCTGGCCCTCACCCATAAAAAAAGTCTTGAGCTTCTCGCTCCAACTGAACGCGATGCGGCAAGCATCTCTTTCGTTCTCGCGCGGTGTTCGTTTTAACCAGCTATAGCGCTCCGTTCCTGCCTGCTCGCTTATTCTCTCTTTCTCCCACTCTAAATTAAAATCTCCATATCCATCTTCGTCTCATCGTGGTATTATCCCGTACCCGCGTTTGCGCGTTCCATCCTCCGCAAAATCTGCTCGCTCACTCATTATACATCCTCTCCGAATCTACAGCTCTGTGTGCGTGTGTTTTTTCTTCGTTTTTGTCTCTTTTCCTTCTTTCCAATACGACTGACTTGTGTTTTGTTGGCGAAAAAAGGGCGCTCCGCTTATCCCCTCTTGGAAAAGTTTCCCCTTCGCCCTAGCTAGTACGACAGTCCGCGACAAACCTATATTGAGAGAGAATTCTTTCGCGCCTATGTCTATGTGCTTTTATGTTTGTTCGTGTTGATTTACCACGTATGTCGCTAAAGGAGCAATGAATTGTGCGCGCGTGCACGGTGGGCGTACCGCCCCATCGCGCGCGCCACTCCACTCACGAGTCCGCTCTTCTCTCTCTCTCTCTCCCTCTTTTTTCTCTCTCTCTCTCTCTGCTCACTTGGCCTTTTGCCTCAGATAAGCGACTCTCTCGCTCTTCCATTTCTTGCACGGAACCCTCAACTGTCCCGCGGGGAGTTGCGCGTCGCGATGCATCTCCTCCGAAAGAACATTCGTACAAGCATATTCATGTATGCATCGTCTATCTACACAGACTCGCGTGTACTCTATAGACCCACGTCTCCATGCAGTCCCATTCGCACAGTTCAGAGACTCTGGATTTCTAGAGAACCCCCGAGTGCGCCGTCTCGTTTGATGCACCGAGAGCTCGTCGAATCGGCGCGAATCTCGCTCGTTGCATTCAGACACACTTTTCAGCGTCGCTATATCCTTGTCTCGACACACCTCTCTGCTTCCCTCCTCCTTCTCGGAAACCCTCCGCGGCTTATTGAAATTTTTGTACGCGACGTTGTCGCTCTCGATTCTTTTTTATGGTGCCCCATTACTCGCTGAGGCATGGATTGAATCTTGCTCATTCGGTCGCTCTCTTTTTCACCGTTAAACTTGCGATTTTTTTCTTTCTCTTCACTGGATACTTGAGTTTTGTAGATTTTTCGTTATCGATACGATCGTGACCACACGGAAAGAAAATTATATCAAAAATTACTGTAACACGATATAGTTCCCTGGTACCATATCGTCCCTCTGAGAAATTTTTGCAAAGACATAGTAATTTCTCATTCATATTCTATCGGAAATGGCGGAAATTTGGACATTTTTTGTCAAAATTTTGACATTTTTCGCCCAATTTCAGATGAAAAATTACTATGTATTTGCTAAAATTTCTTAGGGGGACGATATTGGTACCAGGGAACTATGGTGACAGAGTAATTTTTTATATAATTTTCTCTGCGTACATTAGCAACGTTCGGATCCAACGAAAAATACGTTTTTCAATGAATTGTTTGTTCAGTTTCAAAAACCATGAAAATTTTTGCACCGATTTTGGGTTTGGATCCCAGAAAGAAACTCTTTATCGTTCTGACCAAATATTGAATAAAAATCATGTCAGTCTGCTCTATAGAAAAAATAGAATTACGTTGCCTTCCAACGATGCAAACTTCAACTTCGTTGCGAGGTCTTCGTCGACTTTTGGCACAACTTAATGTTTTTTACCGTAACATTTTCTGTTTTTACGTAATATGCGACTCGCCAGCACAGAAATCGACATTTTTCTCAATACCGATTCGAACGACGTGCAGAAAATTTCGTTCTAAGGGAATTATGGGGATGCTAAAAGTATTTTGATCCTGAAGAATTTCGAAAGTCCCAGAAATCTTCGTTTTTTTTTTTTATATCGACTACAGACAAAATTAACGGCGATCATGAGTTTCAAGGCGAAATGACGAGATCTTGTGTAAACAAAATTGGGTCATCGGTTTCTTCTCTCCCTTTTGCTTCCTCATAGAGGAAGCTATGTGACGGTGAAATTTTTTTTTTCCAGTTTTCAATATCAATGTGCAATTCCTAGAAAAGTACGAATTCTACGGCATTTTGAAATTTTCAAAAAAAGGTGTCGACGCTCTAACTCCGGCAAATTTCAAGATTTATTATTAATTTTTTTTTTTATGAATAGATTATCACGATAGGAAGGTTGGTATTGAATTTGGGAAATATCGATCGAGCGGTTTAAATTTTATAATTTTTTCAATTTTACGAAAATCTAAGTTTTTTGAAAAATCGTCCAACCGCTCTAATTTCTGCAAATCTTGTAAAATATTGTGAATAAGTCTGTACTTCCCCTTTACTTTCTAGAAAAGTTGTCGAAATTATATAATTTTATTGCAAATACAAAAAACGCTGAAAATTGAAATTTGCAAATTGTTTCCTCAAGATTCTCGAGATGCACGATATGCTCAAAGCTACCTCTATGAAGGAGCCGTAATTAGAAATATTCCCCAATAGAGGAAGATTCGTGCATCTTGAACATCTTGAGGAAGCAATTTGCAAATTTTAATTTGCAGCGTTTTTAATAATTTTACGATATCAGCGTCCGATTTCGATTCTGTAATTCCTTCTGCAAATGCATGCAGTCTCCGGGGCTTCGGTGGATATTTTTTGCATAGAAATTTCTATTTTGTATGATGAAAATTGATGAAAGTTCAAGGTCATTTCGTTGATTCATTCCGTAACGGTAATTTTCCCTTTCGCTGGCGCTCTAAATTAAATTTATCGCTATATATATCCGTCAATGTCGTTGCCGAAGCAACAAGTTTCACTCCGTTCGCCGCACATTTCGCGAGCTTTGCGAAATCGGAGCCGATCGAGATATAAATTTCGTTTTATCGTAAATAACGAAATGGACGAAACATTTTTCACTCCAATTAAAAAAAATTACGATACACGAATGATCTGGTTCATCGTTTTCTCGCGTCTGGAGAATTCCTCTCGAGATTTACCCTTCGCGTTCGGATTCACAATCAACAACGTTTCGTTGCAATTGATATCGGAGAAAGGGGGCGCCGGGTAATTGATGCTGCCGAAGATTCCAACGTTGGAATGTAATTTACAAAATATTTCTCGCTCGTTCCTACAACTTTGTTTGTTTCTTTTGTTTCTTTCTCATACATTTCTGCGGATTCTTTTCAAAGGGCCAGATCCAGGTTTATACTGGAACGAGGCTGA
Source organism: Hyposoter dolosus (assembly GCA_963921915.1). Classification (NCBI taxonomy): domain Eukaryota; kingdom Metazoa; phylum Arthropoda; class Insecta; order Hymenoptera; family Ichneumonidae; genus Hyposoter; species Hyposoter dolosus. The sequence goes on from OY998138.1 coordinate 9,153,500, forward strand.
GATCTGATTCAATAAATTCTTCGATACCGCGATCTTGTCGTGATTGATGAACGCTCCGGAAAAGCCAAAAATGCGATTATGACGTTGATGCAGTTTGCATCGTCAAAATGCACTCAATTCTGCATTTTTCAAAATTGAAGTCAAAATCTTCTCTCAGTGTTTCCCGGCGACAGTGCACCGACATTCAATTGAAACGTGGAAAACCAATCCACCAAAAAAAATGAATTCTAGCAAAAATTTGAAAAATTGAATAAAAATCGAAAACTTATCGACAAAATTTCCACACGAACTCTGGGTCAAGAAATTGGATTACTGCGTCGACCAAATAAGTGTTTAGCATCCCTAATCTCTCGCGGTGTACACGTTGTCAGGATAAAGTGCGAATGCGTGCGGAGGGTTTGCGAGGAGATTTGGCGCGGGGGATGAATTTGTTCACGCACCCCCGCGAGAAAGGGTGTCCCTTTTGGTGAGGGTGATCTAAAAGGGCCTAATCTCGTCCTCTTCCTTCCTGCTTTCCCCTGCGGACACACGTACACGCACACACACACACACACACACACACACACACACACACACACACACTTATGGCCTTTATGACATATATAGTGAAGTATATAGAGTTTGTAGTTCGTTTTCGTGCGTGTGTGTGTGTGTTTTTTTTTGTTGTTTGGGGGGAATTCAAGGAGGGGCGAGGGGGAGAGGGGAAGGGAGAGAAAAATAAACGGTAGGGATGGAGGAGAGCGCATGGGCGAGAAATATAGATCTGCGGGTGCTCACACAGTCCCCGAAGCCCTCTGGCACGTCCTATATGCACGAAACGTGTTCTTCCGCGCCCAGAAATTTCCTATATATATCGAAGGGAATCCCCCCCGAGGCTTTCGAGTTACGAGCATGCGCAGCGGCATTTTTCTCGTCCGTATATATACACACGGAGCGTTTGTGTTGGTGTATTTTATATGGACACACAAATAGACACAGGCAAGCTGTGTTTTGTGAGTGTCTGCACAGTTGTACACATTGCTGTGGCTGAGAGATTGCAGCGGAGCTAACAGGCTTGGGGGAGGAGGCACCATCAGCCCGAAAGAGGGGAAGAAAAAAAATTAATGGCAGACGCGGGGAAAAAGGGATTATTGCTCTTCCCGAGGGTCGTGCTTCTTTCCCTCTTTTTCTCTTCTTTTTCCTTTCTCCCCTCTCCCCCCTCTCTCTCTCTCTCTCTCTCTCTCTCTCTCTCTCGGTCGGTCGGTCCTCCTCATACAGCCCTTTTTTCTCACCGCTTATACCTTTTCTTCCTTTTTCTTCCTTTCTCTGTATTTCGACTATTTTGCATTCAACTTTCGTTCGTTTCCGACACTTCGAGTTGGCCTCAGACCCAATCAATCAGCAGGCAATCCATTCCTCTCTCTCTCTCTCTCTCTCTCTCTCTCTCTCTCTCTCTCTCTCTCTCTCTCTCTCTCTCTCTCTCTCTCTAGCCCTTCCGCACCTTTTTGTGGACTGGCTTTCCCTCAAATCTTATTTATTTATTTTCTATGAATAATTCCTTCGAGTCATTCGCTGCGATATCGTTGCCCTTTGTGTCTCTCGATTCAAAAACACGAAATTTCGTCGACGCCATTGCTCATTTGCACTCCGACGATCCGGGGCTTCGGGACACATTTTTTATGAGTTTTCTAATCATTTTTATGAGGGGAATACGATTTGCGAAGCTTTAGTTTATTGTGTTTGCATACATTTTCATGGATATATTTTTTTTTTTTTGGCAAGTCCTAACCACAGGCTTAATATCCTGCTACTGAACCGCTTTTCGCTTTCTTTTCCATTCCCTTTAATAGTCCCCTTTAACAGCATAAACACCATGAAACGTTCGTTCTATATATACAAGTATATACGTGTCCACAGCACGTGACGCCATAAAGTCCTTTTTCTTCTCTTTTTTCACAACAGCCTCGCGGCTGGTGGAGGACCTGCTCTCCACTTTCGAGATCATTGGCCAGCCTGCCTCTTATTACTATTGTGGATATATATTATTCGAGCTGCAGGTAAAACTGCGGTCGCTTCTGGCACCATTTTTTTTTCTCTTTTTCTTTACGATCCTTAGCCACGAATCCCATTTTTTTTTTTTTTTTTTGACCACTTTGAATAATGGCTCAACTCTCCAGGAGTGACAAATTATTACACACAGCCTGTGGGACAGAAAATTCGACCTGAAAATGCGCCAACGAAATCGCCGAGTTTTCGGCGTTCTTGATAAACGACATTTTCCCAATTACGATCGACTTTTTTGACGTTTCGGGAGAATTCTCGTTAAAGTTTCATCAAAATTTTTCTTCGATCCCCATGATTCTTTTATTTTTTTTTTTTCACCATTAATTTTTGTATTTTCTCAAATTCAAATTCACGAGTTTTTCGAAATTTTGTTGTGCACAGATTTGGACCGTGAAATCGAAAGGTTTAGATCGACCTTTTCACAATTATGGGGCTTCTACGGGTCTTTAGGATTTGCAACGATCTACACAGAACCACGTTGCTGCAAAATGTTAAAAAAATGTTTGCACTCGTCAGATATTCATCGGACAATGCCAAACTCGATTTTACCTCGGAACGATACAAAATCGAGCGTGGACCTTACGCCACTTTGAACGATCGTCATGTCCAATTCTTCGAGGACACGCTCGACGCCAACAGGGTTATCACCGACCTCGACGAATGCAGCTCGTACAACGTCGATTGGATCAAAACTGTTCGAGGTGTGAGAATAAATTTTCTGTTTATCGTTTCGATTATCGATCTCAGAGTGCGATTATGTCCGAACGACAAATATTTCGAAAAAAAAAAACATACGATTTTCGAAAAACAACAAAATTTCACTTCAAATTTCGAAAAAAAAACAATTTTCATTTTTTTTTTCAAAATTCCTTCAATGACGGAGATTAACTCGATTTCGAAAAAATTTACTCAGTTCGGAAAAATCTCGTGAAAAACCAAAATTCTTACAAAATTTTGACGTTCGAACATTTTTCGTTGTATGACGAAAAGGCATTCCTCGGAAATATCAGTTTATACACGGAAAACAAAATTTTGTTGAAAAAGATGAATATTTTGTTCGATACGTTCGACTAAACGTTCTTTTGAATAATCCCAAAAATTGTGTCATTGCAGCAAAAAATATTTTAGAAAGTCTCTTCGGAAGCTAATTTTTGTCGTTCCACTCGTAAATTTCCCTGATCATTCCTTCAGAAACCAAATATACTGCCAAAGTAACAAAAATTTTGAAATTTTAAAAAAATATTTAGTTCACCGTATTCAACAAAATATCGACAATTTTTAACAAAATTTCATTTCCAGTGTAGTTTCTGATTCCTCAAACCTTTGCTCGTATAATTTATATTTCAGGCAACAGCAGACTCGTCCTCAAGCCAAAGAGCACGGAAGAGGTTTCCAAGATCTTGAGATACTGCAACAAGAACCGTTTGGCTGTTTGTCCACAGAGTGGAAACACAGGACTGGTCGGAGGGAGTGTTCCTGTTTTTGATGAGATAATACTTTCCATGAAGCTAATGAATCGAATAATCGACACCGACGAATTATCAGGTTTTCATAAATAACAAAAAATTATTTAAATTCTTTTTTATCCTCCCGGCGAGTGAAAAATTAGAATCTTTCCAATTTTCTCCAATTATTTTCCCTTCCAGTTTTCCAAATAATCTCCAATCGACTGTCCCAAAGATGCAACAAATTCCCATTGAAAAAACAATCTTTCCAAACTTCATTTCGAAATTTGCCATTTTTTGAAAACAACCAAAGTTTGAGCCAAGATTTATTGCGGCCGATTGAAAATGATTTACAAAGGCAGCGTGTCCTGCGAGGCTGGATGCGTGCTCGAGTCTCTGGAGACCCATTTGGACAAATACGGGCTGATGATGCCCTTGGATTTGGGTGCAAAAGGCAGTTGTTTGATCGGTGGAAACGTATCGACAAATGCAGGGGGTTTGAGACTCTTGCGCTATGGGAATTTGCATGGAAATGTTCTGGGCCTCGAAGCGGTGAGCCGATGAGAGAAAAGCAAAAAAGTTGGTCAAGGGAAACAGAATTTTGAGGCAATTTGTCTTCCGTGCAGGTCAAAGCCGACGGAGAAGTCGTCGACTGTATGAACACTCTGAAAAAGGACAACACCGGTTACCATATCAAGAATTTGTTCATTGGCTCCGAAGGCACCTTGGGGATCGTTACCAAAGTCGCTATTCAGTGTCCCGCAAAACCGCTGTCTACAAACGTTGCTTTCCTAGGTACACGGCCCCTGATAGCATTGAACGTCCGTCGATCAATTGCGTCGATTTTTCACGTTATTGCTTCACGCGCTTTCAAATTCAAATGAAAAAGCAGCGAGAATCTCATTCGGAGAATAAAGTTTTCATTCGCACAAGAAAGAATGAAAATTTCTCATTTTTCTGGCTGAATTTCTTTCCGATTGCGCAAACTGTTAATTGATAAATTGCGCGCTTGCGCTAGTTTTGTGTTAAAATGGATTTTCCAAATTTAGGAATGACCAGCTACGAGAATGTGTTGAAAGTTGTGAGGCTAGCGAAGAGAGAGTTGGCAGAGATATTATCGTCGTGTGAGCTGATGGACAAAGAATCATTGGACGCGATGACAAAAAACTTGGGCTTGCGTTCTCCGTTGTCGGGGGAAGCGCACAATTTTTACGTGCTGATTGAGACAGCGGGGAGCAAGCAAATACACGACGAAGAAAAGCTTTCGTCGTTCGTAGAGAAAGCGTTGTCGGAAGGTTTGATCGAGGACGGAACGATGACGGGGGAGCCGGCGAAGATTAAGGTTAGAATAGCGCCTACGACGTGTGTATAACCTCAAAAAAGTCGAGAAATTCTCGTTAGAAGATTTAACCCGAATGTTTCGACGTCAGAATCGAATTGACGAATGAGAGTTTGATTAACTAATTGGAAAAAAATGTACCTTGTTCATTTCCTCATTATTTTCCTTTCTTTCTCCTTCTTTTTTCGCGATTTCCTAGAACATTTGGGATCTTAGGGAACGAATCGCTGAAGGTATCATGCGCGACGGTTACTGCCACAAATATGACGTTTCCTTGCCGCTCTCACACTTTTACGATATTATCGGCGTACTCCGGGAACGCCTGACCAACCTCAACGTCGTACGAATCAACGGATTTGGCCACTTGGGTGAGTCAAAACTCCCCTCCAATTATTCCTCACGCTAAACTATAGACATATATATGTATTGCATGAATGTAGTCAAGCAAGAGAGAGAGAGAGAGAGAGAGAGAGAGAGAGAGAGAGAGAGGTAAACACATACAAACACATCTGCGCCTATTTGAACACGAATGCCTGATTGTATACGAAGGGGGTGTTAAAATTGGAGCCCCATTTTGTTTTTCGTCTACTTTTTACAATTAAAATCCAAAATATTCAATTTCGATAATTCCACGCGTCTTCAATATTCCTAAATTTGTTTATTTATCGGAAATTATTAATGTACAAAAAAAAAAAAAAAATCGACTTTCCCAACGCTCTGAGCAGTCAAACTGCGAAAAAGTGTCCTGCTGTACACACTGGGTCTCAGAGACCCCGGCGGGTTTTAAGTCTATGTTGCTGTCACGGTAAAGGCTCAAAATACAGAAATTCAATTTTTTTGGAATATTTTCAAAATTTTTGAACAGCCCAAAGTGAAAATTACGATTCCCTTCAAATCGCAAACTCGTTGTTCATCATCGAGAACACTTTGTCCGGAGTAATTCGCAGGCGATGCGATTAGAAAAGTTGAAATATCGGGATTTCGTTATTTTCCAAAAATCGAGCATGAAGAATTTTTTGAAAACTCGTTTCGAGGAAACCATTTAGAGCCATTTTTGGCGGTAGCCATTTTTGATCGAAGGAATAATGCATGAGTGTGACTTTTTTGAAAATTTCATTGCGTCCGTAAACGGAATTTGATTAAAAACGACGAGCAATTGAGTTTTTTATTTTATTTTATGTGATTCAGGAGATGGAAATCTCCATGTGTCCGTGTCGACGAAAACTTACGACGCGGAGGTCGAAAGTAAACTCGAGCCATTTATATTCGAGTACGTATCAAAATTGCGAGGGAGCGTGAGTTCCGAGCATGGGATTGGCTTTAAAAAAGCGAAATATCTTCACTTGAGCAAAGAACCTTCGGCGGTCGCGCTTATGCGCGATATGAAGAAGATGATGGACCCAAATGGAATCCTCAACCCTTACAAAGTTTTATATCCGATGTAAAAAAAAGAAAAAAACAAAAATTCAGAACAAATTCTATCGAGAGGACGAACAAAGTAAATTGAGAATTAAATTCCCACGCCTTTAAAATGGCGTTTCCTCCTGCGGGGAAAACGCACCGGAAAGATATATTTAAAAAGTCAACATCCGCAGCTTTCCTTCGAGGGCTTCGACGATCCACCATCTTACGAAACTTCCGAGCAAACGAAAATGGCTCGATCTTTTTAAAACGTACAGTTGAAACGAAAAAAAATCATTTTTTTAAAAATAACAATCAAATTTCGTGTGTAGAAAAAATCACAATGATGTTTCTTTGAATCTTTCGTCGAGTCTCAGTTGTAAATAAATTTGTGTCATAATTATGTAAGCAGAGGACGTTGAACTGTTAAACTCACGGATTTTTCCGTCAGTCGCTCATTTTGGAGGAGTGGACACTCAATATTTTGACAAATTGTGAATAAAAATGTCATTTTTCTCTATTACCCCATAAGCCAAATAGAAAAAACCATCGAACTGTAAATTTTATTATTTTTTTTTTTTTTTTTTTTTTTTACTGATTCCTCAATTAATTTACTTGATCCCAGTGTAAAGCGGTGACAAAAAAAATGATAGAAATCGACGTAAAGGGAATAAACGTAATTTAAAAAAAATCGCATTCTTCTTTTTCCTGCTGCGGGAAAATCCTTGATCCTTGAAAAATTTTGCTGAGTCTCTGTGTAGCAAAATGAAGAAAAAAACGGAAGAAAAAAATTTTCCTCCTCCCAGTCATCGAATCCTTGAAATAATTCTCCAGGGCCTACGATACGGGAACTAAAAATAAAAACCGCCGAAGTTAAAGTTCACGATATTCTAGCCGCGAATCCTCCGAATAATTCTGCTCGGCCCTGCAATACGAAAAAGAACGACGAAAACCAATTTTTCACAAAACTAAATGAACGAGATGGAAAAAAAAAAAGTAGGTGCATTTTTTCATCCCAGCTCACGAATCCCTGCAATAATTTGACCGAGTCTGCGGTACGAAATATTTGGCAGGCTTATTTATGCTCCACTTTCGCCGCCAACAGCACGTCAGGCCTGCAGAGCGAATGCAGCGTTTACGTTTATATTCCTCCGACAAAATTTAGCCTAACGCGATATGATTAATCACCCAGTACGATCAATGTGAGACAGAAAAAAGTCTTGGACCGTTTGTGTTTACGGAGATGATAACAAAAACGGAGAATATAAGAAAATGAAGAAAAAAAATGAACTCGGACATTTCTCGGGCCAAGAGAGAATTCTACTCCTCGCTGTCTCGCTTCCAAATGTATATAGGACACGAATTCTGTGTCGCATACTTTTTTTCGATTCAACTACTGCCATTTAAATACGGATATACATATATAGGTTTATCGGTGTTTCTCGCCACTGGTCGAGAGGCAAACGACGCTCCGAATACCCAAGAGAAAAGAGGATGGAAGAGATGCCATGGGAGGGAGGAAAAAAAACCTGCCACTGCTGCTGGTTCCCGAAGATAAATGAGCCTGTGGACTAGCATCGAGTGTCTCCCTCGTGCCGGCCTTTCCAAACAACTTTATGCACTTTTACACATAATAAAGAATTTTTTTCACATTTTCTATCAATATTAAACAAAAAAAAAAGCAAATAAACGCAAAGATAACGTGATCGAAGCTTCAGTTACGAAAAATTTCACGTTTTCTGCGACGAAAAGAATAAAAATCAGAAAATTATCGTAACGAAATAAAATCAAGAAACGTCCTCGAAGTTTCTGTTATTTTTAGCAATTTCATTCTCAAACGATAATTTTTTTATTGCAATTTTTTCCGAATACAGGGCGAGAAAATGAAAATAAATTACTGCATCGATCAGGAACGTGACTCAACCTCGGATTTTTCGGCTCATTGCTAATCAAAGTTTCAATCGAAACGAAATGACGAACTTTTACTTCATGAGGCAGTTTTTCTCTCTGCTTAGCAATTATCACAAAAATTCGGAATTCTTTCGGGTTTCCATTACAAAATGCCAAATTTTCGATTTTTATTTTCTCAGTTCATCGTTCAGACGTCGTAAAATTTCAATGGCTATTCGTATCCTCTTATCGAACCTCACCAACGGTTGTCAGATCGAATTTGTACCGGACGTCGTTAATGATTATCCCGAGATTTTAAGTTTCTTGGTCCGATTGTTATTTTTGGACTCGTCACTTATAAAAATCGAGTTTTTGCGACTGTTTTATTGTGGAGTAACATTTTAAAGTAACACGATCATTACTATTTCGCGACAGCTCTTTTTGGCGGTTGTTGTTGAGACTGGGTCTCAGAGACCCGTCGCCAAATAAAATTTTCTTTTTTTTACAGAAATTTGATATTTTTCAACCAATTTTGATCAGAGGCAATTTTTCGATCTGCCGAGATCGAGGGAAAAGATATTGCTATCATTTTTCGGGAATGAGGACCCGAAAGAAAACGATCTAAGAGCGACACAAACATGGAACTTTCGCACGGGTCTCTGAGACCCATCCGTACTACTGCTTATCGAACGTTCGTAATCAAAATCACAGACTCGTCTCAATGAAAAAGCTGTTTTTGTCTTTTTTTACTTGGTAACCGTAAGGCTATGTTGAAATTGTGGCGAATGTGTATATACGCAATCAATAAAATGGGAGAGAGCGGGAGACAGGCACAGAGAGCGAGAGGAAAACTTCCTCGCGATGCCTGTACGGGGGAACTTGGTGAAAATCCCCACGGCGAAAATAAGCACAGAGCAGAGAGCGAGGCGTGTGTTTGTGCGAGAGAAACTCTCGTGCGAAGGGCTCTTATCTTTTTCACAGCAGCACGACGAGGCTCTTCGTCTTTCTCGCTCTTGTTTGCGGTCGCCGGATCCACACTCATTTTCTGTCTTTTTCATTATATGGGCTTCTTTTATTCCAGTGCGTACCAAATGATGCGAATCTCGATATATCGCGATTTATTTAGCTCCTTATCGAGTTATGAGGACAGTATATTGACTCGTATATTTTCTATATCTGTATGTATGAGTTTTATGGTGAATCCACGACGAGTCAGAGCGAGAAAGCGTTCGAGGCGTCCGACGTGATCGATAAACCTGGTGCGGGGGAGCGGAGGATGGAGAGAGAGAGAGAGAGAAAGAGAGAGAGAGAGAAGGAGAGAGAATGCGAGATATTCCCAAAACACGCCATGCCGATCGGCTACAGAATGAAACTGACTCCGTTTCTATTTTTTCCAGATCACGTAGTTGGAGGATTCCATGCAAAAAGCATAATTCCTCGTCGTCTACTAAATTCATCAATTATTTCAGCTCCAGTCGCGAAAATGAGCGAGTTTTCCCTTTTTTTTTTTTTCCAATGTCGTTGATTATTCAGGGCGAGAGTGAAAATGAAAAGGTTTCTTTTCCTAAAATAATGTAGTCGAGATGAAGGATTCTTATCCACGCCAGAGAATCTCAATTTTCGAGCTTCGCTTGCTTTGTTTCAAAGTTTATGCGCTCGTAAACAAAGAGCTTGGTTTGTTTACAGCGAAACTTATCGAACGCAGTTTTTGTTTCCGCGTTTTTTGATGCTATGAATATTTGTGCCGGGCGAAACTGATTGTCGTACTGATTTCTCGAGTCTGGTAGACGAAATAATAAATCGTTCGGAAGCTTTCCTGAGGGACCAATAACGTTTGAGTACGTAATAAACACCTTTTCGCTCGCAGTGTCTCAATTCAGCTATGCTAGCTTCGTGAATAAAAAATGGGATGGAAAAGCTGGGTATTGATCGTGGAGAAGAGTAGAAAATCGAAAATAAAGATGACCGAGAGCGAGAATCCGATATTTCGTATGCATTATAAATTAATCGAATTATTAGACTCTGGATAGTTGCGGTCGTTCGTTGTACAAAATGTGGAATGAGACGCGAGAGCCTTCGACTCGGGATATTTTGGCTGTTTTAGTAAATTTTCGTAAAAAATCGTATTTGGCTGAAGATTCGAAAAAACAATGGAAGTTTGGATCGTAAGTGGAAATTTGAAGGCCGGAAAACGAGGGAGGAATTTTCTGTTCGTATTTGAAGCTCCGACGTGGCTCAAGACGCTTTCCGACTAGTCAGTTCGCAAGAAAAAGAGAAAGAGCGAGAGGAGAGAAAAAAGGAGAGACTAGAAGAATAGTGAGAGGCGCCTCTTCGGTTTCCATCGTAACGCGTCCACGCCGTAATCGTTGTCTACCCAGCTGGCACATTACCTGCTCAGTAACGCGTTTAAGTGTTGACGAGAAGCGACGCGTTCGGGACTGGGGGCAGCGCCGAATGGCTCGGGATCGTAAGTTCCGAGCGATTTGGAGGAACGAAAGAAAGCGTGATTCGCAAGGCTGCTGCCCCCTAGCGTCAGCGCCGGGAAACTGGTAGTCAAAGGAACTCGCGCATGCGCGAGCCACCGCTTAGAAGTCGCGAAGTACGCATGGGGTGGGGAAGAGAGACAGCGGTAGTGGCGCCGGCCATCCACCTGCTACTGTGAACAATACACGCCGACGATTACACGCCAGCCAGTAAGTTTGTGCTCTTAGGAGTGCTCGAATGCGCTTCGGGCTTACGAACGATCGGTCGCACGAGGCAGTTGAGAAGGAAACGTCAGTTTGTTTTTTTTTTCTCTTATTTCCTCCAATGACTTTGCATTGACTCTTGTCGAAAAAAAACCGTTAGGCTCACGTAGTAATTGTTGTTTTGTTGTCATAACAGATTTTTGCTACAACACAAAAAAAAACTATTGAAATTTACCAGATGCATGAGCGGAAATTGTATTCTTAATAAAAATCGAGGGGTTGCTTTTTGACAAATGGCACGAACTAGAAATGCCAAGAGATCACCGTGAGATCGTAGATTCAAATTTAATAGCAACAGAGTATCATGCCTACGCGGCCTTGTTCGGTGGATCAGTTTACTCGTGGATATAATTTTATGGTTTTTTCTCAATGACAACAATAAAATGATGGAAGAATTAAGAGTCGAGGGTGACGTTTCGTGTATCGTTTCCATGACCATCCGCAGGTTTCCTGGAGGTCGTTACAGTGATTCTGTTTCTGTATCTCTGCGGTAGAGTGCGAGAAGGAGGAGGAGGTTGTGGGATATAGTAAAGCGAGAGAGAGAGAGAGAGAGAGAGAGAGAGAACGCGAGAGAGGGAGCGGAGGGGGAAGGCTTCACGCTCAGGTTCTGCGTGTTTCTCACTGTCGAAGTGAGTGGCCTGCGCGTATTTAGGAGAACGCGAGCGACTCCCGCAGTCGGTGCGCAGGAGCCACTACGAAGAGAGCTCCTCTGTCACTTTTTCTCTTTCTCCCTCTCTCCCGAAGTTCTCGTGTAGTGTGTGAGCGTGGGTGTTCAGTTCGCGAGTTTGCGTCGTTCTCGTCGTTCTGACAATACTCCACAACCTGGTTTTCATATTTATTTATTTATTTATTTATTTCCCTTTGTCCCTCTCTTGGATCCCAGGCTCGAGAAGGAGTTTTGAGAACGACAAAAAAAAGCTGATTGAACGCGCGTGTTGTGTTCGGGAAAACGCTATGATCAAACATTGTAGTGATATCAATCGTGTGAATGAGGGAAAGGAAGAGTCTAATTGGAGTTTCACTCACGCTGAACTAAATCTATAGTTCTTCAAGGTTTTGCGAATTGTTGTTCGAGGTGCACATTAAGGAACCAGAAGGATCAGAGCAAAGTTTGATGCTTTGCCAGTTTGACTGCGAGTGACAAGTGTTGCGACATTGACGGGGGGTTAAGTTGTCACGATGCTGCCACCCCCTACTGGCAATAACGTTAGGGCATTTGGTCTCCGGGAATCGAGTCATTGGATAATTGGATTACTTTGTTGGCACATTCTAGAAACATGATATGCTCGGAAGCACATTGAGAATAAACTCAGACAAATCGAGGATGGAGAGTTGATCCTAAACCTCAGAGGCAGGTAGACGACCAATGAATGATTGTGCCAGCTCGATTAATAACGGAGATGTCTTGGACCTGACAGAAACATTATCCAAAGAGCTCAGAAGCTGTTGTATAGCTGTCAAAGTCTCCCAAGTACAGAGACGGGAGTTTTGGCAATAAAAGTGTAAGCTCCTAGAGCTCTAGCGACTTACTGATCTCCATAGGAACTGAAAGGAATACCGCGCGGAATGATGAACGAGCTACCGGCTGAAGTGCCCGGGAGGGCGCTAAAGTCCCTGTTAAAAAAGCCCGGTCAAACAAGATTGAAGAGCCACAAGAACCGTGTCATTATAAATGAGAAGCACAACGAGTATTTCGCCGCGGATTATATTATCCTGATCAAGGAAGAATGTTGCGCAGACTACGAAGAAGAGTGCGACTGTTGTTGTCAGGAGCCGGAGATGATAAGATTGGGCAACTGCAAAGAGTGCAGAGCGGATGTGACGCGAAATATGAGCAACAGTAACGATGTTACGAGTACGGATCAACGTTACGATAACAAGGGAAGGAACGGGGACGTGCGGGGGATGGGAATGGATTGTGAGATCAATTCTGCGATTGGTGGTGTGAGAAGAGGCGACAATCGTCAGGGTGTTTTTGGGAGCGAGGAATCGCAAGAGGAGGACGACGAGGAAGAGGAGGAAGACGAGGATGATGAAGAAGAGGAAGAAGAGGACGAGGAGGATGACGAGGACGAAGAGGTCGAGGATTCGGACGAGAATGACAAGTGCCGGAGAGGAGAAATGGTTAATTGCAACATGGCTAATTGCGTCTCACCGCTTCAAAAGGTTCAGGAACGACCGCACCAACAACAGGAAACGCTCAGTCCGCCGGAGGGTTACAAGGACGTTTGTGACGAGAACGTCACGCTTGGTGGAGATGACCAGCAACAGCAGCATCTAGTTTGCGGCGAGTGTAACTACTATCATCGTCAAAGAAACGCCGGCACAGGAGCGGGTGAGTTTCACACGGCTTGTGACTTCGCGGCTTACAAGTACACTCGGGAACCGAACTAAAGAGTTCTTAAGCAGGCTCTTAACTGTGTAAATTACCAAACCATTTGTATTCCTACCAGCGATGTATGGTAAATCGTACACAACTTGAACCAGACTGAAACTAAAGCTGCAGAACCAATCTTTTGTGAAAGATTCGATACGTTGAACCTTTTGGGATGCTTAATCGGCTGCTTTCATGGTTCATCGAACGCAGCTTCGGTCTGTTCAAGGCTTCGCGTCTATGTCCTTGATGAAGGTGTTTACTGTTAAGTTTTAGCATTAAGTTAAATGTAAGCGAGGCCTTAGTCTTAGATTATCGATTATCAGAAATCGGCAGGCTAGTTTAGTCGAGAAAGGAACTTTGATGAATCGTACTTAAGGAACTTAGGGTTAGCGTAATCAGCGATCGAAGTAGCGCAACAAAAACTCTCGCGAAGTCTCGATGGCTCAAAGCGCGAGCTTCAATCCCCTGGTACAACAGCGTGCTTGACATTTTTTTGTTATGAGCGAGGGTGAAAAATAGCTAGTTTGTCTGCAGCTTCGGCGGTGGAGATAAAGGAAGAGAGGGAGGGGATTAACACGCGCATACTCGACAATGATGTAATACACGCATGTCTGCATGCGTGCAGTGTCGATACTTGTGTTATGTCTCTGTCTCCACTTCGTTCCTCCTCCGCGCATTATACGTAGGGTTACTATGCACTCTCGTATCATGTTACATACCCGGCCTGCCCTCATCATCGTTCTTCTTCTTCTTCCGAGACGCTACGAACTCTCTTACGTCGTTATCGTACTCGATTTACGTTCGTGAGAGAAAGAGAAAGAGACAGAGTTCATGGCCACGAGGAACGAGTGACGAACGTACGTGTCTCCCCTTCCTCTCGAAATTGTTTCATGCTATAATTATTCCTGCAGTTCTTGTTTGTGTGATGTACACACTTGATGCACATACTTCATATGCTGGTGGTGCGCACTGCACGAAATATATACGCAGGGGAGCCGAGCACACGTGTGTTTGTGAACACCTGTCGTGTCCGGCCGACTCTCCCCGTGCTGTCTTGTATTGTGTCGGCGTGTTTCCCCCCCTGGTACGGAGGACCCCCAAGGGTTCCGATGTCGAGGCCTTCATAAGGGCCAATAAAACACACTTGTCGGCACGCCAAAAACACCATCATATGCCTCATACTTATTCGTGAAAACGACGTACGGGATATGCTCAACTGATTTTAGCTCCAAAGGCCTGCGTCTGATTGGCTGCCCTGGTTACGTCATTCTAGCGCCATTTTATAGATGGGCACGGTAATTACTACCGGGCCGGCCGAACTAGGATTAAATCCAACTTTAGCAAACTTTGAGGCTTCGCCGAGACGAGCCTGCAAAGGCTATTTTCAAACTCGTTGTTTCGTGCTCATATCCACCGATAGACAAGTATATGCCGCCGCTACCAACCGTATCCACGAGGAAAATCAAGACGTAACCGAGAGGAATTTTCTCACGAACCGAGCATAAAAAGAGTCTCTCGGATGCATGCATCAAACTGTATACGCCTGTTAAGGTATATGCTGCACTGTCTCTCAACTCGTTCAGCTTTGCACATGATTATTAGTGCGATGCATCAGCGTCGACGAGGTCACTTGACGTTGAGAGTTACATGCACATAAGATACAGCTCCACATGTATATACGAAATGTCGAGTAACTGGCACTCGGCAGACTCCATTTTTTGCGAACCCTACGCTTTTCCCTCGATTACATTCGATCGTTTTTCTGCAACTACCTCGTCGTTGTGTTGACAATCTTTTCGTCTACGTTCGAGCTATGGCTCCCCATTTATTCACCACGTACTTTTTCGTCATAATCGCGAATTTAGTGCCTGCAATTTAAAATCTAATTACAACAAGTTTGAAACGTTTATTGGAACTTTCAACAAGTTCAGTTAGTCGCTCGAGTAATACCTGGGCTAAGTTTTCTAGCGATTCTTTAAAAAGGGATTTCACGGAGGCATTATTACCGCAATAACGAACACGTGCAACCGCGTATATCATTTCTACCTTATGTGGACGCCTGCAGGCGTCCTTTCGAGAACCTCAGAACCTTCGTGCGGAGGATGAATGAGGCCGGATGTGGTCATCCTCGTGGTTAACTTCCGCGTGTGCTCCCTTTATATCCCGACACATAGATACAGCAATTGACCATTATTATAGTTCTATAAGGTATATAAATATATAGAAATATGTATTATACTTCCTGGTCATTTCCGGTTGAGATCCCTTAGCATCAACACTTTTTAATGCTCGATAAACTTGTGTGGAGTCAAAACATATATACCTAGGGCGTAGGTAAGAGATCAGAGCTAAGGAAAATGCCAACTCGATCGCATACACATTCGTATTTCTACACATACAGGTCTATCCGCCCGAGAAGCAATTATTTTTTTACACTCTTTCCCCATACGCTCTTTGTTCTCTTTTCCCTTTCTCGCTCATTTTTTTATTCTTTCATAATTTTTTTCCACTTCTCAACTCGCCATTCCAGACCCCGGCTTACGCCTCCATCTTTTTTTAAATTCATCTTCTTTCTTTTTTCTTCCACACCGAGCCTGCCAGGCTGCACCAGAGGTCCATAAAAAAAAATATACTGCAAAGGCAGTAAAAGTACAGTGGAAATTCAAATTAATGATGACTCGGGGAAAAAAACTAGTGCGAAAACGTAATAATACCTTTTGTGCAGAGTTTTACTAGCCAGACCAGATTGCAGGAACGAAGAAAGGGTTCAACCCCGTTGATATTTATCAGCTCCGTTAATCACATAATGACTCGTTTCATTTTTGTTCTCTCACCCGCCCTTTGAACAGAAAAATCAACTCTCAAAGTTCTAACCGACATCTCCTTTTTTTTTTCGATTCCAACAATGCCAACGATTTGAGGAAATCTGTCTTTACGGAATCCGTTAAATTTTAATGGGTTTATCCACTTTCACAGGGCTCCCTGTATCGACCATCAATTTGATGGAAATTGATTTTAACTTCGTGACCTGTTGCACCGAGCTGCCTTCACTGCGCTCCATTTCAGTTAAATCCGAGTTAAAGCCTGCCGATCTTTTTTTTCTCCCAATCTTTTATCGGTAATCCAAAAAGTTACCCCGATACTGATGCACACGTTTCGGTGAAAAACTACCTCTTTTTATCGATTTATACCTTCGGCACGAATGCCACGTGGTTCTCAGAAAATTTTTACATCGAATCAAGATTTCAAAGGTTCCAAAACGATTTTATTCATTTTAAAAGCAAGCAACAATAGTTTTTGTGCCAACCACTGAATATCGAAGAATTTATAATAAATTTTTTTTTCAAATTTCGTCTTTTTCTTTATTTCGTCGTACTCTGTTCATTTTCCGCCTCGATACTCGTATTTGCATATTTTTTAAAATGAGAACGATGACATGCAGTGTTACGTCGCTGTACAAACACTGAGACGAAACGAGAGCACGAGATACAGAGTTTGCATGTATTTTACATTGGTTTATAGGAAATACTGTATCGAGAAAGGGTGCTTTGTCCAAGAGGTTTTCATCTCCCACAAGCATTCATTTCATCAACATATACACACGCGGAAACACATAGATATACATGAATAGGGCGGACATGTGGGTTTTATACACAGGATTTTTGCTCTTGATCCCAGGAATATTCCTCCAACGAGAAGTGAACTCACATAGAGGGCGTTCCAGTTGAAAAGTCACGTAATCTCGAAAGTTGAGCAAGAAAAATAAATTTCAAACTTTTTTTTTCATTTTCAACGAATATTTATGAAATCTTTTAATTCTTTGACCTCAACTCACATCAATAACCTGTATGAGAGTAATAAAAAAAAGAGGAGGCACATATTTAAAGCTTTGCACTCCTAGCTTCTCGGGTTTGTGGCTCGAAACGAAGTTTGCAAGAGCAGCGGCAATGTTGCTCGTGGAATTTACGTAATTAAGTGAGAACACGATGCGAATGAGGAAAAGAGAGAAACATTGCGAGAGAGAGAGAGAGAAATGGAGACAAGAGGAAAAACAAAGAGAGTAGCTAGAAAAAAAGTTCCTAAGTCTTCGTAATCACCGACTCGGTATATCGTGTGTGCTGTTAAAGGTATTCCACACTGTATAAAGGGATTTTAATGTAGGAAGATGAGAACGTGATGAGTTAACAAAAAAAAAACATACATTTACGTAGTTGAAATAAAAAAATCTTCAAAGAAACTTTATATTTGTAAAATTCCCTCAATTCACAGTTAATCGCCTTCTCGCATCTGCTCACTTCTGCACTTTATTATTTTTTCTCTCTCCTCCTTCGCGTTTCGAAAATTCATAAAATTTATTTCGATTTCTAAAAAGGAAAAAAAACGTTCCTTGTTAACAAAACGAATAGGGTCTCGAATAACGGTAAAAAGATCGGTGAATTTGAGGAACGGAGTTATGTCTGAGGGACGAGACAAGTGTCCCTAACAGGTGGACCGAACTGTACATGGTCGAGACTGGCGCGAGCTCGATCAATACCACAGTTTCATGTGAGAGAACGCGCGACAAGTGTTAAGGTGCATGAGGTCTAGCTCTGTGCCAGGCTCTCTCGTCCTATCCACTCGAATTCATACACAAAGGAAAAATGTTTCCAAGCAAAACTATGTTTTTATAAATATTCAAAAAAAAAATAATAATAATAATGCCAGACGAGAGTTTATAAAAAAAATGCGATAAATGCGAAATTTTATAGATTCAACGACCATTTTTTTAAGAAAATCCTATAAAATCACGATATTTTATTATTTCATTTAAAAAGTCGTAGTTTCTCGTAGCTTTCTACTCAATATCGAAATTACAGTTTAACGGGAAGTCTGCAAATCAGGATGGAAAATACGAGGAGAACGATAATTGAAAAACGCCAAGAAAATATACGTTTTGGTTCGTTAAGCTAGTCGTGAAGAACCGATATTTGCCGTTCACGATTTTACCCACTCTGTACGCATTCACTAGGGCACATTCAACTATTACACGATTCTTACGGTTTTCTTTCACATTCGTTTCAGTTATTAATCGTAGTAATAGTATATCTCGAACCTCCTGCCCCCGCTCCCTCCGAGGAACGAAAGGACTTAACCGAAATGACTTTCTGTCGAGAATCGAGTGACTTGAGACCGTTTCTCTCTCAGACCGTCGAGCTAAACACGTTCGAAGAACACGAAAGAGTTGAGTTTCACTCGAGGCTACGTGTACATCAATGTATAGCGTATCGTGTGCGCTTGTACTACGAGAGCGGATACGGGATCCCGAGACGAGAGACCAAGAATGAAAGAACTTTCAGTGGTGGGGGCTTAAATCTTTGTAGAGTGAAAGTACACTTTGAAGCAAACGATGCACCGTCTTTGTATATGTTTCCTGTATATACGCGTGTCTGCATAATAGACACAAACATTGCTTGAGTTTTGTGAACTCGAAATTGAGGCATCGGAATGAACCCAGGGGCAATCTTTTCAGAAAATTTTTCTTTATTCATCAATTTTTCTATTTGTGCCTATAAAATCGTACAATTTCGAAAATGATACAAATTTGAGTAGAAATTGATTTTTTTCTATTTATTTGAATTTCAAGCTTTTTTTTTAAATCTTACAAATTCGAAAATGGTGGTGAATTTTGTTTGTCGTCGTGTTTTTTTTTTCTCTTGTGCGTAGGGAGAATGGCGTGGGTGGTGAAAAGAAGGAAATACGATAAATCATTCGTCCAGAAGAGGAGAATCGATTACGAGAGGGATGTGTGAGAGCACTGAAGGAAAATGGTCCATTGAAGAGATGAGTTTCTTGTCAAAATAGAATAATTTTCTCGGGGATCTTGAGGCTTTCCTGGGGAGCTCGCGTCTCGTACTGTTATCGCGCTATGTCGATTGGTGAATTTTTGTTCGTTTTTTTTTCTTCGTTTCTGCAACGCAATGGCGATCGATGCTTGGACAATAGTTTTTTGTTTGTCATTCATTCGTCTCTTTCCTTTCATACATGGACGCTTGAGTTATTTGTGTTTGTTTTTTTTTTTTTCACATTATAAAAGTACGTTTCGTCTGTATACGCGAGGACGTCGTCTGCTCGCGCCTGCGCCGCAATATTGAATCTGAAACTCTTTCCCTCTCTCTCTTTCTCTTTCCGGTCCTTTCCCCCGTTCGCGTTTTCTCCACGCCTGCTGCTGATTCGGCTAGACTTTGCCTTTTAGGTTTGCAATACGCACAAGGGCCGTTTCGAGTCTTATAAAAACTGGAAAATCGTCAAAATAAAAAATCACTCTTCAATAATTGACGAAAAAGTTTCATTTTTTCTCGCGTTTTTCCGTCACATTTGCCATTTTCTTATATTTTCATCAACAAACTAAAGCAGCGTGACTTCGTAATCCCAGATAAAAACATCCGATTCAGGCAAAGCCAACACTCGGATGGGTGACCGCGCTCTCGCAAAAATTCGTGGATGGTTGCCTCACACAATTTGTCCAGACACGAAGAAAAAAAAATCTTAATTAAGGAATTAAAATATTTATGAACGAAGTTTCTCATTGATAAATTATTATTTTATCATTAAGAAATCAATGGAATAGTGATTGGAGAATTCGTTAGTCAGCATGAAGAAGACAAGGGTCTTTTCTGGAAAAGGAAAGCCTCGAGGAAAGGTCACATTTGTCGTAAAAGCTTCTGTATAGATATATTGCATAAATATACGCAAAATAGAGGGAGGGTAGGTAGGAGATCGAGGGTAGGTAGGCGAGACGATGTGACGTGAACGTCGACGTGGCGGTAGTCACCCCGACTAAGCACGTCGTCGCCGTCGCCTTTCTCTTTCAACCTCCCCTCGCCCTTTTCTAGGTTTCATCCCTTTCCCTTCATCACCCACCCCTGTTTATACGCAAACAAACCAACTGCTAGAAAAAAAATATACACGGGGAAGTCAGTAAAAATCGGAAAGAATAGAATTTCGCAGAAAAATAAATTCCTTTGCATTTATTCACGCCATACTTTTTTTATTGCTCGCTCATTACATATCGACCGTTCTCTCGTTTTCATTCATTTTCCAGTTTTTTTTCGTTATTGCTCGTTGCTTTCGATATTCGCCATTAAAAATCTCATTCATTCTCGTTTATTCGATTTTTAGCTTCTGCAATGAGTTTCCTTTGCTTTATCGATACAGTCCAAAACTCAATTTGTTCAATCAACAAAATCTCCGCTCACAGAATCACTCTGTTCGTTCCGACAAAAATTTGCTTTGTCCCATTCGCTCAATTCGCTCGTTCAAATAAAAATCCCTCACTTAGACACTTGGACAATGTTGTCGGTCGATTAACGAATTTTGTTTTCGCCCCCACATTACGAGGATGCTCAAAATCTAACTGCTCAGGGTTAAAAAAGATTCAGGAAGATTTTATTGATTTTTTGGATCAATTTTATCGCAGTGTTCATTTCCAACAAAGATTTGCTTGTCCCATTCGCTCAATTCGCTCATTGAAATAAAAATCGCTCACTTAGACACTTTGACAATGTTGTCGGTCCATTAACGAATTTTGTTCTCGTCCCCACATTACGAGGACTCTCCAAATTTGGTTGCTCGGTGTTGAAAAATATTCAAGAAGATTTTATTGATTTTTTGGATCAATTTTATTTTTGTTTTTTATTTATTTTTTTTTTAACAAAATTCGTGAAGTTGGTTATCGGTTCATTCGAGAAAATTCTCGCCGTATATGGATTTATATTTGCGTCTGTATATATTTGTACATGTAAAAGCTACAAACAAAACCAGTATCTTCGTATGCTCAACCGCACCTTGTTCATTGTCTGGCTCGTCGCTTTACTTTGCATTCTCTATAGCCAATGCATAAATTTATCCTTTCAGTTTTCTATATACTATCGTCCATGCACGTAGCCAACAACTCGAGTGTGACACACGTCGTTGATGAGATCAAAAGAAATACGAAAGAACTTCGTTATACTCGTCTTTCTCTCTCGCTCTCTCTTTTTTCAATTCTTCTTTCTACGGAGCCCCGAAAATTCATGGTGTATGCATATTTATTAGTGCTCGACATTGGGTGCGGCTGTAAAGCCTTTTTCGACTCTTTCCTTTGTCCCGAACAAATTGGAACACGTGTACAAATCTTTTTCGAAATGTTCGTTCTCACTTTTCATGCTTCATGAATTATAAAAAAAATAAAAAAAATCATTTTTTCGAGAGATTACTGGTGAATAATTGAAAAGATGATGGAGAATTTCGAGCCAATATTTATGGGGATTCGATGGCATTTGGAGGAAAAAAAATGGAAAGATTTTTCGGGATTTCGTTGAAAATTATCGTTGCCCTGCGCAATTGCTCGTTCATGATGAATCGTTTTTTTTTCCGTTTACTCGACAACAACACATTAAAAATTGGAGAATCGTAAATAAATGTCCATGGTTCGGGGACATTGAGGACAAAAATGAATTCTCTTTTATGAGGATTTAATGGGATGGAAACGACTCGGTCCTCGACCAAATTGCTCTTTAATAACTGAAGATACTTTCTCTTTTTTTTTTCCAATTTGAAAAACTAGATGATCGTAAGCGAATTTCGAACCAATCGATTTTGACGGTTTGCAAGAATCGAGCCAATATTTTCGTGTATTGGCTTTCTCGCCTGTAATAGTTTTACACATTCGTCCTGGGAAACAGCCCGTTGTCGTGTGATTGTTCGTTGGTCAGGAATTGACGCGAGTGGTGAATGAAACGCGGTCGAATCCACCGCAGTAGGAAGCAGAGCTCAAAGGGCGAGAGAGAGAGAGAAATTACGTTCACGAATGACGACTCTACGATTTATCCAGAAAAAAAGAAAATAATTAAAAACTATCGAAAGTGAAAAGCGGGTTTAGGTGAACAAATTTCCGGAAAACGTAATGAGCAAAAAATAAATAAAAATGGCATCGTGACATTTTTTTATGCCGGAGATAAAAATAAAAAAGAAATTTATCAATTACCAAACTGCCCCCGCGATATATTTATTTAATTAGCGATAATAAAAATACGGCAACGTCGAATAAAAAATTCAATTTTTTTTATACTTGAATGGAGGTTAAAAATATTTCAGCCTACGGGATATAAAAAATAGAAAAAAATAATGTCGAGGCTCGAGGGGTGCACACGTGCTCTTCGCTTCGCAATTCTCACGAATAAGCGAAGATTTAATGAACGTTCTATTTAAAAGAATAAAAGAAAAATAGATTCTCTCGGTTTAGCTGTTTTCCGGATTGCAGGTGAACGAGCAATTGGCCAGTAGAAAAATG
Organism: Hyposoter dolosus; assembly: GCA_963921915.1. Classification (NCBI taxonomy): domain Eukaryota; kingdom Metazoa; phylum Arthropoda; class Insecta; order Hymenoptera; family Ichneumonidae; genus Hyposoter; species Hyposoter dolosus. The sequence continues at coordinate 9,176,052 of OY998138.1, forward strand.
TCAGCGAATATAAAAAATATAATCAAGAATGAGAGAATAAAAATTGATTGAAAAAAAGGTTGAGCCTGCGACATGCAATTATTGCGTGAGCGTTCGCTTTGACAGAAAAATAGCTCGCGCGTAATAAACGAAGCTCCGTAAAAGTGCACGTCAATGAAAATGCGCTGACTCCTTTTTTTTTTTTTTTTGCATCAAATAGAAACTTCAATGAGCTATTTTTCCTCTGTCAACGTCACAATGGCGTTTGCCTCAGAGAATTCATTTTTTATTACGATTTTTTTCTTTTTTAAAGATTAATCGAAATTTTCATCATTTTTTACGAGAAAAAAATTGAGCAATCTTTGGCTTCGTTAAAAAAATACGATCGAAAAATGCAACATTTTTTGGAAATAATTCATTGTTCCAGTCTCCGAAATTCAGGCACTGCGTCATTTGGAGCGTGCATGAAAAAAACACGTAGCCGTGGAAAGCCTCGCGAATGGGTTTACGCTTTTTTTTTGTCTCCATTCGATTTCGTTATCGCGAGAAATAAAATTTTATCCAAAGACCCCGAAGGCTCATCGCAGGTACAAAGTTTCGATGATAATGCGATAAAAACGCGAATATTCTTTTCTCATTCTCGGCTCGATGAATTGACAACTCGCTAATTAAATTGGTGTTTTTACCCAATTAAGGAATATGGAAGATCGTCGTAGTTTTTTTTTCAGCTTGTGTATCATCCCACGTCGATTTAATGAGCTTTTCAGCGAAATCGAATACGAATGAAAAAAAGTTTGAATCGTTTTAACGATGCCTCGCAGCTAATTAATTCGCGTACAGTTTTCCGAATGTGTAATTGACCAAAAGGGAATTTGAATTCGTTGAAATTCAATTAAAACATCGTTTATTTTGTGCATTCATCATTGCAGTTCCCTAAATCATTAATGCCCTGTGAAAACTGTTAATTAATATCGATTTTTTCAAAATTCGACATTCCCAACTCGAAATGCAATTCCTGCATGAATTTCCATTCAATATTTTCGTATTTATTTTACATATTTCCACCCCGTGGCCTTTCACCCTCACAAATTCGTACAGAACGTCTAGGCCAATTTGCTGATCGAAAAGTCAAGCTTTCTCGATACCAATCTCTATACGAGTAACGTTTCGAGGTTTCTCGAACTCCATCATTGGAATCCTTAGAAACTTCACAGGATTCCCTTCCCAATTTCCACCTCCCAGTAAATTCTCCCCGTAGCGGAAAATCCGCTTCAGCTCCCCAACTTTTCGATAACCGACCAATTTTTTCCTATACTTTGAAATCCAATGAATTAAAAAAATCGAAATTTTCACTTTTTTAATACGAAAAAAAAAACGATCTCAAAAAATTATCAACAACTTGGAAATCTTCGTTCAGGTATAATTGGGTTTTCGTAACGTTCCGACCCAAAACAAAATGATATTTACATTTATTTAATCACCAGCCTGTAAACCGCACCAGGAAAGCGAGTAATTTTCGTACAAATGAAATTAGCCACGATGAAGAAGATTGCATATTGTACAGAATATGGTAAAATTCACACATAGAAGTCTAGAGCCAAGAGATCGTGGGAATTCGAGGTCACGGGTGCTGCATACGAGCTCCAAGGCTCTACGAATGAAAAAAAAAAGTAAAAATGACGTTAGGGTGATTACGAAGTTGTCGAGAGTGAAGGAAACAATGCGTTTTACTTTCGAGGGTAAATTCTTCAAGATCTCGAATTAATACGCACTCGAAAAAAACCGAGAATTAAGTTTTTTCATATAAAAATGAAGGAAGAGGCGCAAAGCAACAAAAACTATACACAAAGTAAACAGTTGAGTAGTAAAAAAAAAAATCGAAATAAAAACCGAATGAACCGAGTTGTAAATTATTTTTATTGACCACTTTCTCACGTGATAATTTAGAGTTACGACAATATTTTTTAAAACGCAATAAAGATATCTGTTCCCGTTTTAATCTCAATCTCGGGCGACCGCCCTCAGGTGGCTCGAGTTTTTACATGCTAAACTGTCTCAGGGTCACAATCTTTATGCTTCGCTCGTAAAAAAAAAGGTTGCTGTATCTATGTCCATGTGTAAACCTTTTTAAAGATATATACATGAATATTTATACATTAGAAAAAGGATATTAGTGCAGATAGAAGGACGAAGGGTGCGGGTCACGGTGAGAGAGGAAAAGAGGGTCGGGACGGACACGAACTAACCTCAGTTCGGAGTTCTCTTCCATGTACCTTCGAACCACAAACCGGAGTCACGCTAGCCTGGCTCTGTATCTACGTCCGGTTTACACGCTCAGGTCTCTCAATTTCTTCAAATATATATATATAATATATTTATATATTTTAGAATTGTACTACCGGTTCGAAATGATTTACTAACCCTTAAAAAAAATATCAAAAAAATATTTTCAAGCCGAGAGCAATATTATTCGAAATTTTCAAATTTATTCCGATAAAATTATTTTTCGGGCATCAAAACCTGCAAAATCTGGATAAGGATTCGAAAAAAAAAAAATGTCCAATTCCATATTGCCGGAGGTAAGAAAAGGGAACCCTCACGGTTTTCGCCTCGCTGGACACGACCGCGTTGTTGTTGTTGCTTTTTTTTTTCAGTTTTTTTCTTTCCCCCTCGAGTCCACGAGCTTGTGTGCAGTCTCGATGCTCGCGAAGACGGTAAACGTAACGGAAACGGCACCCGCATATGATGCACTAGGATGGTTAGCAACGGGGACATTCCAAGAGAACAGGCAATAATACGATGGGAAAGAGAAAGGGAAAAAGGCGAGAGAGACACGAAGGTGAAGGATAAGGAAACGTACGGGAGCAATTACGATTATAGCATGCACCGTTGAACTTTTCGGTTGAACTCGATCGATCCCCATGCATAACGGATGTCCCGGAAGTTGGCGATGAGATGAGCAGCTTAAGTGCAAGGATCGTCGAATTTTTTAGAGGAACGATGTTTTCGAGCTTTTTTCCCTGCGAACTATAAACTTCCGAAGATTTTTCGATCGATGACTCTCGAACCTCGCAGGAAAAAATGGCCAAGGAATTGTCTGTTTGTCTATTCATTCTCTCGATGCTGTTCTCAACAGCTCTCCATTCTCTGACCACGCTGTATTTCCATAAATATGGAATTTAAAGCTCTCATCTCCCTAAGAGTCCGACACACTCGCTCTTCCGCTTTCCGCCCCTTCTCTACTGAGTAAAAGTTTAAAGCACCGCGTTGCAAAACCGCAATATCCTCTCTTCCTAGTCTAGCATCCTCACCATGAGAAAAAATGAGGGAGAGATTATTTTACCTGCTGAGCAACGTGAGGGTACGAGAGAGATTCGTACACATACGTAGATAAGCTCACCGCAAGCCCTTAGTTACTTGCGCCCTGCGGAGCGTTATTTATACACCCTCGAAAGTGAGACAGAAAAATGAGGAAAAAATTCCCATGAGTTTTAAGCAAATTGAAAAATTTTCATTCCTCGTCCATATTTATTTATTTAACGAAAATATCAACAAAATCGCCTCCACATTTTTATGATGACGATCGCCACATTTCGGTGACTCCGCAAACTTGCTTTCTTGCTTCGTGATTCTACATAATTACTCCTTAATTTCGTACAGCTCTCGAGTAAAGATCAAACATTATTCGATTCTATCTTGTCACGCTATCAAACATCATGCTGACCGAGCAAATAGAATATACAACGATAAGTATAACGATCCACACATGCAACGTCTATTTTCGTCGTTTCATACACGCATTTATATACGAGCTCGTTAAACGAGTCATTGCACCGTGAATTGAGAGCGATTCTCTGCGAGCGTTAATTAAAATCGAGGACGATTTTGCGTCCCTCTCTAGAATTGCACAAACTTGTGTCCAATTCGTACAGCGCACTCGTTTCGCAAATTGTCACCGAAATTCCACACGGACCGACTCCAATTGAATTTTGACCCAAACGTTTAATTCCCAAATCTTTTGGTTATTCCTTCAGAATTCATTCTTTCTCAATGTTTATTTTAGAAATTATTCTCTCGGACGCGTTAGAAGTATAAATTAATGGCTGTGGCTACTCGTCCGGCTATATTTCGTACACGAAAGTATGTTCGGACGAATAAGCCATGCTTGCTCGTCCGCATAAACGCGTTGGATAAAGCGCACATCACGTATCCGGACGAATCTTATTTATCCGACTACCCGGACGGCTAGACACTGCGTAAATTAATTTGCTTTCGTGAAAATGCTCGATTATCGCTGCTGCGAAGCAACAAAGGGAATGCTCTGCTGAGTTGGCATCGCCGCGTCTCTGATGGACATCGCCAAGGCTCCGTGTGTCCCTTTTCCTACACGTGTTTCGATCCCGGGGATCGAACACCTCTCATCTTCACGGTACTTTACCCTCTCATGAATTCTTAATGCGACACTAGACCCTCCTCAAATATAAACGTGTATATATGTATATAACGGTGGAGAACTGTCGAGGATAATGCTCTTGACGTTGGTTCGAACGTGAAATTCGAATTCTCGTGGTGGCGAAAAAGTCTGCTTTGCTCCTATTCCATTTGCTTCCCTTTTTTCGTCACAAAGCGAACGTGTAAACGCGAATACTTGGGTGTGCGTATCCGTTGGCTCTTTCGAAAATTGGTTTGTGCAAAGTCAATTTTTACAGTGGAAAAGCAAATTTGAAGAATCTCGATTCGCAGGGTAAGAAATTCAATAAATTTTCGTGTATTTACAAATTCGTCGTCTCCATCTCTTCGGGCGTAGAAAATTTTGATCGACAACTTGGGGACATTTTTTTTCTCGATGAAATTGTGCAAAAAAATTCGGCCTCGTAGGTCCAGTGCATCGGAAGTTTGTAATGAAACAAACTGGGCTACACGGAGCATCGCAGGCTTCATCGATTCTATCTGCTTGAGTCCCTCGCGTATAGAAACATCGATAGAATTTTTCACGTAATTCGTTTTATATTCGTGATGGCGCTCTCACCGACTCACAGGAATGCCTTGAGTGTCGCGTGTTCCGAGGCATGTTTTTACTCGTCAACGCGCCGCGTGAACGAGAGAGAGAGAGAAAAAATGAAAAAGAGAATCTTTTGGGGAAACGAGTATCCGTTTTGTCTCGTACATGTGAATGTGTGTATTTTCCTTTTCTCTTCTCCCTCGCATAACAAAATATAGTGACAAAGGCTAAAGTTGGGAGGGAACGAGTTCGGATGTTTTCGAGTTTCGGGCTCACGTTTCGAGCGCATCCTCGGAGAATGTTAATTTTTTGATATTTTTCGAACTTCCTGTTGCCACTGCGAGGGAAAATGTTCATGGGAATAAATTGAAAGCTCAGCAACTCTGCTCCAAAGGACCAAGGAATCAAAATTGAGATTTTTCCTCGGAAAATCGCCGCGTTTTTATCGATCCAGACACCCTGTAGATTTCCTCGCCTCCGTTTCGAGTTATATATCCGCGAGACCGAGTTGGTACGATCAACTTTTTGAGCTTTCAACCCTCTCGCTTGGGAATTCGAAAGTTTATTGTTGCTATATATACACGAGCCGAAGAGAGTTCTCGGAGCAGCAGAGAGAATTCATATATCTGGTCCGTCGTAGCCTTGTACGAAGTGGTCTCCGGGTCGTACGAGGAGCGTTCGATTAAGTCAATCTTTGGCCCAGGGAACGTGCTCGATGGACGTTTCAATAAATGGAACGACGACATTTTTTTTTTTTTTTTAGTTTCGTGTGTATTTCGATTGGAATCGTGCGATTGGCTCAAAGTTTCATTCGCGTCGATGGAATATGCCAATAATCTCGATGACGAGTTTCTCCAAAGTTTGACAAATTTCGATCGTTTGATCGAGTTTGCGAGTTTTTAGAAAATTCGAAAAGTATGAGATCGCGAAAAGTGCGCGATTAAAATTGCGACCAGGGTTGATCTTTCGGGCGCAGAGTCTCCCGAGCGCGAAGAATAGTTCGTCCAAAGCTCGTGGGCATTGCGAAGTTGGGATCGCGAGAATATAGCCTGCGGGGAAGTTTCTTCGCAGTCGTGACTCCTTAAAACATGGTGGAAAATGAACTCGTTGCGCGGAGGGACGATTCCACTTGAACGAACAAAAAGCCCTGCGAGGCTTCTTCCACTGCTGCGGCGTATGTCGCGAAAGACTCCAGTGCAATTTGAATCTGCATTCGTGACGAGGGAATGTCTCGGAACTGTTTTTTTCTACTCCGTGGCTCTCAAGTACATGGAATCCGGAGTGTATTGTCGTGGGTAAGATTTAAAGCCTCGGTCGATATACGTAGGGGATTCGAAACGTACGAGGCGAGAGTGTGCTCGAGTTACAAAGTCGCGATAGGAGCAGCGCGAGCTGATAAAGAGATAAGGACAGAAAGCAACACGTAAGAAATATTGGTGCGAGGCTTTGGAATTAGTTGCGAAGGAGGAAGCGTAGCAGATTCCGCGTGGCGCGGCGATGATTAGTGAGCGAGTTTTTATTTGCGCAGATGTTCCACCGCCAAAAGTGGCATTGACGGCCAAAATATCGTATGGGAAGAAAGTTATTCACGGTGCGAGTTGCGCGCGATTGCATCTGATCGTTAAATCGTGCGCGATTACGTTTCGAGCGTTTCGAAAGATCGAGAAGTGAATTTTTCGTTTCATTTTTTTTTTTTGCAGGTTACAACAATGAGCCAAAGGCACAGATTCGGGAGGAGGAAACCTCGAGCGGAAAGGAGGTCGTTAGGCACGAGAACGATGAGGAACAGCCGACGAGCGATCAGGCTCAACAGACGACACCAGGTAAGCAGCAGCAGGCTCGATGTTTTGTTATCGCATTCAAGTTGATCCGATGCTGGACTAGAATCGTAAAGAATTCTCGATGAAAAAAAAAAAAAAAAAAAAAAAAAAAAAAACACGATCGCGAATGAGCCGCCGAGTTCCGTTGGTTCGCACCGAGTGAATTGGCAATCGATCAATTTCCAACGTCTCGATGTTATTGTTGCAGATGTTCATCAACGTTACCTCGTGGAGACGATAACAATGACGACAGTGACAGAGCGTCGAATAGTTCGAGAGATAAGCGAGGAGGAAACGAGGCCAGTGAGGAACGACGACCCGGACGCGATAAACGCGAATGATGCGCTTGAAAATACGAAAAATAATAGCGAGAAGAAAGTGAACATCGAGGAGCACAATCGCGAACGCTCCGAAGATTCGAATCCAAGATCGGACAACGACGACAATGAAAACAGTGGCAGCAACCTGGTACAGCAGAAGCGGAAATTAGAGGATTCGGAGCACTCGAGTCAAGCGACGAGTCAGCAGCACGGAAGAGAAGGGAACGAGACGCCAGAGCTCTCGCTTTCGTTCAAGCTCGGAAACGTATCTCTGAACAACAGTCTCAAGCCGAATTCAGCGGTTCGCCAATTGTTCCCAGATCCTCGTTTCATATCGCCGCCGCCAGCGCCGACGAAAGGAATTTCAGGTTCATTGAATCACAGCCACGATGAGGGAGGAACGGACAGCGATGGTTCGGAGGGCCAGAAGTTCCTCATAACGACGGAGAGTCTCCGCCTTTTCGACGCGGTCAAGAGGTCCAAAATGGCAGGTTCGCGAAGCGACTCTTCCGAGAGCGAAACATCGAGCATAAAGCGTACGATCGAGAGAAACGCGCTCCGGCGAAGTCTCATTTGCAAGTACGAGACGAGCTCCAAGAAGAAAAACTTACGAAGCAAAGACTTGACCCTGGAAGAACGAATACGACAGCTGACCTGCGTGGACCAGGAAGACGACAATACCGGAGGAAGCAGCGCCTCGGAAAGCGGAATTCCAACGACTACTACCATCATGACAACTGGAATAACAAGCGGCATGGATACCGTTGACCACGCCGCAGATTTTCCCGTGAGAACATCCCCCTCCGGCGAGGAACATCCCACCAAAACAGACTCTCGAGTCTGTTCCTCAAGATTACTCTCGGGGACGAACGATCTGCAGGAAACAATGACGACGACGACGACACTGATGCAGCAAACCAGTACGAACGCCCATCACCATCACCACCATCATCATCACCACCATCACCAATCGACTTACAAACGAATAACCGATTTGTTCGCAGCGAAGAAAATGATCGATCCGAACCTTCCGGACATTGGCCTGGGCGACAAAGGGACATTGGGCAAAGAATACGCGAGCGCGAACAAGACGAGCTTAGCCAAGATGAATTCAGACGCGAGGAAACAATTTTTGGCCAGTCTAGCGCCGTTGTCTTGCGTTGCTTCTACGGGGGTGGAAAGTCGAGAGGATTATTACCAATTATCGTCGAAGCAGATGACGAACGCGCGAGTGAACGACGTCGCGGGTAATCGTGACTCGATAGGCTACAATTCCGACTCTTCCTACAGTCTGGAGGACATAGAAGCGGCGTTAAGGGGCGAAGAACGAAACTATAAAAATTCGGGTGGTCCCCCGGACGTAACGAGAGGCACGCCGACCGGAAGTGGCCCGGAAAGCCTGGATCCTACGACCGACGAGCTGCTGGCGTTTGTCGAGCAGGACAAAACGAGAACCGAGCGAATAAGAAGGCGCTACGAGGGAGACCCGGACCCTGGAGGCCCGACTCCTTCCAATCGCAACAACGAGAATCACAAGCAAGAGAGAGAACAGCATCGAGAAGAAGAAAACGTGAATAACGAGCAGGACGACGACGACGACGACGACGAGCTCAACGACTACGGTTTCAACCGTAGGCCTTCGGTCCGGGGGATAAAGCCACAGTTTGAAACTACGAGCGAAATAGTCCGGCAGCTGAGATCGAGAAGCGCGATTCCTGCCGCGATAGCGGAGAAGAATCGCGCCTCTTTTCACGCCGTTCCGCCTTGGCCGTACTACGAGATCGTCGGGGACACGAGCACCGAGAAGCAGATCGGAACGACCTTTCTTCTCGCAGCTCCGGCTCCTTTGGTCGATGAGAGTGAGGAGCAACGGGGCGTCAATCCCGAGTGCCAACATCGCGACAACACCACGATCGGCCGGATAAATACGATGCAGAAACAAATCGACGACATTTATCAAACGATCGCGGAGACTGCGTCGACGGTTCAGGTCAATCACGAGCGCAGTTCGTACCTCGAGAGCACACTGCCAAGAGCTGCCTCGCGAGGAGCAAACACCGACTCTTGCCATCGTTACTCTCTGCAGGAACAAACGCAATTGGGAATTAATGGAACGGTCCATTATCACGAACAGCATCCGGTGGTCGGTGGCAGAATGCTAAGAATTACCGGCGGAGGTGATGGCTCGCCTGGTAATCCGACGTACAACACTTTGCCAACTAAATCCCGACGTCCACAGACCGTTGCCATTGCTAATTATCCTTGCGGTGTGTCCACTCTTCAACAGCCTCTCCACATAAACGAGGAAACTAGCAAATGTTACCGCACCATGTACCTCGTCCCTTACAACGGAATCTCCGACCCAACTTATCAAAATATCCAAAGAACTCTGCCTCCACACTCTTCGCCGAATTACGCGAATCACATTGAGCGCTACCCGTACCCGAGAAACGGCCGGCTCGTCGAGCATCCAGGCATCATCCAACAACAGCAACAACACCAATTAACATCCCAACAACCTCGCGCTTACTACACGCGAACCATGCCCGGCGTTCCTCCAGGAAACCCTTCCAATCTTCACCCTCAACCTCCTCTTCACCTTCATCTCCATGGACAAACCGACGATTTCCGTTATCCTGGGCCTCCGCTCCAACAGCATCCCATGCAGACTCCCCAGCTGCAACATCATCAGCACGCCAATCAATTGGCCGGATACAACAACTCTCAGACTCTTCCGACTTACACAGTCCTCGCTCCTTCCAGGCCTAACGGTTATCCCTACAGTCTTCATCCTGGCAACAGAAACAGCGCCTCCGATGTTCAAACTCAA